>CM049592.1:11348247-11790747 GCA_026979955.1 Megalurothrips usitatus
CAAGCCAATCATTGTGATATTTGCTGTAGATAGTGGTTTGAATAGAGGCCTGGGTTGTGCTGAACTCTCATGCTGAATTCATTATTATTTTTTAAAGGAGCCTTGCTGGCGAATTTGGAGACCCAGTGACGCTTCGATGGGAGAAGCACAGGGGAGGACACTGGAGTATACCCTAGGGCAAGTTTAAGTGATGTCAGATTTAGTATTTTTTCTTCCCTTGCAACCTCAACTGGTTCCAAGTTGGAAGCGGATCAGAGGTGGTGTAGACGCGGACTGTGATATGACAGCCCTTTGCCATTGGGCCGATGTAGACTGTCTCCTCAATAAAGCTTTCTTTTTTTCTTATTTGTGGTTCTGCCAACTGGCCTTTCTGATACTCTGAATTGGATGTAGGGTGAAAATTAACACAAAAAATATCCTCCTGAGGCAAATCCTTTGTTTAATCAAAGAACCATCCACGAAATTTGTTGCATACACTTCCAAGTGATGAGTTAGGCTTCTCTTGCAAAACAAGGCTCCAAAACAAGGAAGACACCACACACAATAAATAATATGTACATACATACACACATACATACATACTCTAATAACATGTATGAACACACATTCTTCATGACAAGCGCTTAAAAAACTTGGTTTGCCTACAAATTTGAAGTTTGCACTTGCAAAAATACAATTTTACAAAAGTGATGGTAAACATTGAAAGCGATACTGGCTTACAAACCTGCCAAAGTAAACAAATGATGGACTTTACAACAATATCGGTAACCTTATGATTTGTCTACGGATACAGGGTTGTACACCAGCGTCACTACACATGAGTGACCTATTAGGAAAATCTCTACAGACATAAAAGAGCAGGGTAAGATTAAAAGTTTTGATTTGTTGTAAGTTTTAAATGATCCACAACTAATGAGATGGCTATGGTCAAGCCCATTATTATCATTTATAATTTTATATAATACTTGAGTAAACTATTCACACAGTAAGACAAGGACACCAACAAAGACACTCATATGGTACATCAACAGATGATAATACAAACAAAAAATAACTATAAACTGAGATAATAAATAAAATTGAAACAAAGAAATTCAAACATAACTTGCTTTAGTGGAAAATGATAAATCACTTTTACTTAAAGAGAAATCGATAAGTAATAAAGACCTCTCAATTCGAGTGGGGAAAAAAAGAGAGAACAACAATTACATAGCACTTTCAAATTCAACGATTTATAGAAGAAAATTAGAAAACACAAAAGAGCAAACCTGATGGGTTTTCATTGCACGGAAATAGAGACTAGCTTTAAGATATCACTAAGGCAAGGAGAGTTTGTTAAGTAGCAATAAGAGAATATCAGTGCTGTCAACATGGTGAGATATCCCCGCCAAATGGAAATCTACTCTAAAATGTATTGTACCATTGTACTTCATACCAAGAGAAAACGAAATGCCTCACAGTCCAAGAACTGATTAACTACAGTTATCTGAGTACAGAAAGGCATAGCTAAAAGCATTAACATTTTCATGCTTTTGATTTGTGTTCATGTCTCACCAAAGACTTCGCATTGCTCAATGCACCTTATATCCCTTTCTTTTCTCCACATTATATTGAACAACTTGGCCATAATCATAAGTACAACTTACAAATGGACATGGACAATAATTCATTTAAGTTAACGAAACACAAGACACGCACATACACACACACTCGCACACGTATACACACACACAAACCCTTATGGCTACTTGCAATCTACCTGAATACTGTCAGAACATTACATGTAAGGTAAGGTAATAAAAACAGAGCCTATAACACTATGAGCTAGCAGCCAAGTTGTTCATATCAAAACTTACTGGAGTTCAAGATGATTAAAATGGCTTTGTGCAGATCAAGAACCAAACTGTGACAAAATTTTAAAATAGAAACAGCGATTTGATGAAAAGTCCAAATTATGAATCACACTTCAAGAAATGGAATGGCTAATATTTTCTTACTCGTTGTATTGTGTTTCATTTGATTCTAAAAAGTTGCTACTTTATGATAGGTACAAATGTTCTGCTACAGCCAAAATAACCACTAGTTTTCATTGGTTAATTCACAACAAAATAAAATGTGCTTTTATAATACAGTGCATTATTAATAATGCAGGGAAAATGTCTTCCAAAAAGAGAACTCTTACAAATTTTAAACTCCTGTAGAATTGATAGATTAATTTGAGACAAAAATGGAATTAAAAATTGGCAAACAAAACCTGAATACACTCAGATTAAAGCTGAATTACCAAAGTTCATTAATCTTAACATTAACTCTAAATCTTGCCACATTGACTGTAAACTAGGTGAGGGCATGATTACAAAAATAGTCACTTGGCTTTCACACTTTAACAAAAGAAAGGTTTCCTAATCAGTCGAAATAAGACTAACGTCAACTTAAAATCTAATCTGGGGGAGGATGAGTAAAGTAAGACAGCTGGTTGACTGGCCCACAGATTGTGAACAAAATAGAATGGGAAGATCAACCAAACAAATTGAATGATAAAACAAAGATTTTCAGGTAAAATAAAATGGATTTGAGAATTAAAAAACTGTCAATGTCTTTCTCCCAATGTTGATATTGGCAATTAAGGCTATTTTATGAATCTGCTTTAACACTTATTGCAAAAAAATGACAATGCAGGTGCTTGACAAAGCAATGCAAGACATTAGCAGCAATGTTTCTGAAGCAATCTTATGCCAGATGAGTGAAGCACTGTGTTGAATAAATGAATCCTTGCTGCTGCAAAACAAACAGCCTCTTCTCTACAGCATCTTTATCTGGAATATAGAAATTTTAAGTAAGAATCAAACTGATAAAAAAAGTTTTATTTTAGATGGAGTAGGGATGGTGCTTACATTTGGTTAGAAGGGCTCGGTCCTGCTGATGGTGGACTTGTTGCGATAAGGAATGCAAGAGGATTTGGGCTGTTTGATACCTCTGGAAACAGTCCTCAGGGTTGCCAAACAGCTCATCCAAAGCTGCAGACTGACACTGAAAACACAGAGGACACCTTGGTAAAGACAAACACAGAACACAGGTTTGAAAAAATATGCGATTGTAAATATGTCCATACCATTTGAATTGCATGATTGTACAGAATCTTGTCTGCAGCAATATTAGTTGTTGCTGGATCAACTCCAGCTTTCTGCAAGAGTCCTGGAGTGTTTAACTGTTTGCAGTCAGCCAGACATTGACGGAATTTTTGATTCATTATGCCTACAACTGTAAATTAACATTTTCATTAGAGAACACACCATATCAAAGAATATCATGCGCACAGATAATACAATGCTGTGTCCACAGTTAAGAGAAACATACCACTTTTAACAGACGATGACGGCTGAAGATGTCCCGCTCTGATTTGCTGGGTAGCAAGGCCAAGGCCCGAACTGAGAAGCTGCAGAGCTCTTACCAAGAGAACAAGTTGTTCAGCTCTACGAGCACCTTCAGATATGACTCCATTGCCTGTATTGTTTGATGAACCATTCGGAGATCCACCACTTCCTAAGTTAACACTTTCTGTTAATGCGGCTAGAGGAGTTCCTCTGGAGCCAGCAAGTTCAAGTACACAATCAGAAAGGGCCAGGACAAAATGGAGCTTTGCCAAAGTTTCATTGTGTTCCCGCTGAAAATATGAGCACATAATTAATGTCAAATAAAATTGAAGATACAAAAGTAAAATAGTATTTTGAGTCAAAATAAAATACCTCAAGCAAAGTTTCCTCAGGTAACTCAGGTGCAAGAAATGTCAGAGGAGCCTCAATATTAGATGGTTGGTTGGTATCTTGGAAGAATCGCTGGAAATTACCAGCCTCTGTAAAAGGAAAAGGTACCTTTAGTTGCATATACACTGATAAGAATTTTCCTTTTTTAACAGACAAAAATAAAAGAAAGCACTGACCTGATATTTCAGGAAGAGTCATAGCTCTAGAGCCAAATGGCATAAGAGGAGACTGTCGCATATTGTTGTTATCAGACATTCTATTGGGAGATCCCAGGATAGAGGGCAAGACTGCCAGTGGCCCAGAGAGTAAAGGAGAACTGGCTCCAGACCTTCTCAGCGGTGAGCTTGTGGGAGTCACTTGCCACGTACTGACTGGTGGTGGGGTCTCACAAGAGCTGCCAGACGCTGACCGTCGCCGCTGGCCACATCCACCATTCGGCGGTGTACCAATCATGAACTGTACCTGTAACGGCCATTTAAAATTAAAATGCAGTTAAGAATCCAATGGAATCACTGCTTAAAGACAAAACAGAAAGCACACATACAGCAGGAGGAGAAAGAGAGCTCAAGTCTGGTGTGGCATTTGGAGCCCGCTGATCAGCACGCCTCATATTAATTGGCTGAGAGCGAGGAACAGATCCCTGAGGAAAACAATAACGTGGCAACTTGTTCAAGTGAATGTCCTTAGCAAGAGTAATAATTCTATAATTTCATCAACCACATAAATGATTTACCTTTGAAGGTTCAGAGTCCTGTTGAGAGTGCACAGACTGACGCTGCTGGAAAGCATCTCTGTGGGTAGGAACTGGTATAGGTTCTGAGATTGGCAGAAAACTAGGCCTGGGGGGACTAGCAGCAGAGGCACTTGATGTTCTGGTACGAGACCTGCTAAAAAGATAACAACTATGAAAAATCAATTTTTAAGAGGAAAATGAAGCTGCTTGTCAGACAAAACATACGGTTTTTCAGGATTGCTATCACTGGACTGATCTGATGGGATGTTGGCAGGCACCAAAACAAAGTCATCAGTATCCTCTGGACTTGAACTACTTCCATGCTCACGGCCCGACACAGGAGATCCTACAGGACATACAAATTGACATGAAAAGCACACTGCATTAAGCCCTTACAACAAACACATTGATCACCATCTTTCAAATTCAAACAAACTATATTTTGAGGCTCACTGTACTTACCAGGTTGAGATCCACACGTATCTAAACGTGCCTTGTGAGTAGGACTCTGTGCGGCAGGGGGCTGGAACAGTGCCCGAGGAGAGGGGGGTAGTTCACCAGGAATTGGAGGAGCTGGTGTAGGTTCAGCCTCACGTTGGAGGAAAGGATGTGAAAAGAATGAGTCAAAAGCCATGCGCTCCCTTGCATTTCTTCTCAAAAGACCTAATAATAAATCCCGTAGTTCAGGTGATGTTCCAGCTGGAATCCTGGGGAAAAAAAAATACAGGTTGAGAATTTCTTTGCTCTTAAAAGAAACTAGGTCTGTGAGGAAACACTTTAGAAAAACATCTACTTACTTAGGAGATAAGTTGGCATTCTTTTCATAGAAAAGTTTAAGTGCCTGTGGGGTCTGAGCTTGGAATGGTGCCTTTCCCGTCAGGCATTGGAATACAATAGTACCCAAGCTCCATAGATCTGCTTTTGCATCATACTGAAGAGACATGATCACTTCTGGTGCCTAGCAAGTAGAAAAAGACCGATTAGCCTCATGTTTTTCAGACTCCTTGGAGTGAAGGGCTAACAAATTTACATTTCTAAAACAACACTGAAAACCAGGTACAACATACCATATACATTGGGGAACCACACAAAGTAGCTGCCATGACACCATCCTGCAGAAATCTTGCAAACCCAAAGTCAGCTGAAAACAAAGTAAAATATAATGAGATATACATGTACATACCTTGACAACACACTGACAACATATTCAAACATTACACACCAATTTTAAGTCTGATCTCCTGTGGTTGTGGGCATGGCTTTCCACCAGAATGACTTAAAAGGATGTTCTGTGGTTTTAAATCACGATGCACAATGCCCTTAGCATACAAAGCTTTCATGGCACCAGCTGTAATAAGAAGTTGTGAGCAACAATGAACACACGGAACATGTACACCAATGACAAGATTTAAGAGTTCAACAACACTTACCCAGCTGTCTGAGAAAGAGTCTTATGGTGTCTTCACTCAAAGTTCCTTTCACTGTCAAAAGAGAGATAGAGAGAGAATTAGTAACTTTGTGTCATTCAATACTCATGTATGAAATACGGTAAAGAAAAGACTCCATACATACCACTTAGGTAGTCTGCTAGGTCACCCCCATTGCAGTACTACAACAAAAAATACACAAGATTAATGATTTAATGATCATTGAGAGCGAAAAAAAGTACAGTAGTGAATTTAAAAAGTTTACCTCCATCACTAGGAAAACATGAAGAGGTGATTCTTTGCAGTCCAGAAGTGCAACAACATTTTCATGGTGAAGCTCTGTTAATTCCTATAAACCACAATCCAGGTATATTAAGATGTGTTTCTAAAAAACAAACCCATGAACAACATAAGCACACATCTACATACCTTCAGGATTTTTATCTCTTTGCCTAAAAGATTTTGTGACTTTGCAAGGCTTTTCTTAGATATACTTTTAATAGCCACAACATAGTTTGGGTCCTGAGGAGAAAACAATTTTTATAGCTATTAAAATGTGAGGAAACATTGTCTATTACACTGAACCTGATTGATCACTCCAACAAAATGATAGAAAGCAATACATGGGCAGTCAAAGATTGCAATAGCATATAGCACCTTCAAAGGATTCTTGGTGAGATGAATCATACATATAAAATGCAAAGCATGTATTTACAAGTAAACATTCCAGTTTCCTCCACCAGAAACTCTACTTCCTCTCAGGTAAATTAAAAAACAATTTTTGAATGCTTTGCCATGTGCCACTTACACTTAAATTGGGGAACATATGATTCAGAAAATGGACCAAGAGAGCAAAAGAAAAAAACATTTGGATAACTATGAGAATTACAGTTATCAAATTTATAGTGAGGCAACTTGCACATAAAACTTTGCAACACAATACACTTATTGGTCAAGCCCAAAGCAAACTGATGTAGCATCCTTCGCGACATTTTTGCTAACAAGAGCTAGATGAACTTGAGGCTGTGATCAGCAAAACTAACCTCCCTCACAATCGAGAAAACGGCGAAAACGAATGGAAACTTACGCTACAATCAACAAAAGCGCGAACGCCAACACTGGCAAAGAATATAAACAAGCTAAAAAGTACGAGTAAGAAATTCAAAAAGGTCCGTTCAGAGCAAACAGGAAGGAAATGAGCCACTCGACTCGGTATTGATGGTACAATAGCTACCTTGCGTTTGTGCCCCTTGAAGACGACTGCAAAAGCGCCATGACCGATGAGGTCTTTGCCGTAGTACTCGTAGTCACCAACGATCTCCATGTTGGCAGATTTCAATTAATTCACATATTTCACAACACTAATAAACATTGCAAGACTTCTTTGTCTTGCAGAACTCTCCGAGGATCAATAGCCCGTCGATCACAACACTCAACAACAACACATTTTCCACACAGGGGCGTATTGTTCTTCAAGGATCACAGCACGGGTTGAAACGTTGTCACTTTTCCTTGCTTTACTTGACTGACAAAATCGAGTTTTTCCGCAAATGAGCTCTATTACAGCCTCATTGCGATACGGACCCAGACTACGCTACACACAGCCAGCCATCATGTCTGCAACTAAACTTTTCTCAGCTGTTTGGCAGCGAACACAGCGCAGCGCAGAGAAGGGGACGGGACTGCTTCGCTGCCAACCTCCGCGACGAAAACTTGCCAACTCCCCAAAGCAAGTGATCTCCCTTTTCTCGCCGTGGGCAAAGGGAGTCACTACAACCAAAACTATTCAACTTACGACCCGCGACTTGTGGACAACAGAAACGTTTAAGTCGGCGGCTCACGTGTCGCGTGAACACGTCCGAATCGACAGCGTGTTGGTACTGCCCCGACCCCGCTCAGCTCGCGAAACTTTGCCAGCAGACGGGTCCAATTTTTTGTGTTTTCGCGTTCTATTTGTGGGGGTTTATTTCTCGGATTTGTGACGGTGTAAGAGCCGGACAGTGTACTCTCGCATCTAGACGTTTCTGCCCCCCCCCCATCCCCGCAACGCCACCCCCGCCCACGATCGCGATTGGCGTTGGCAATCATCCCCCTGCTGTCAGTCAATGAGCCCGCGCCTCTCTCTGTCGCACCCCTTCAGGTCCCGGGTGGTCCCGGGCCTCCCGGAGCCCAGCGGGGCGCAGGCACCCGGCCCGGCCACCAGGCCCGGCCGGGCCAGGCGGGGCGGACAACCCCTTGGGCCGGCGGGTAGGGTCATTTTCCTGCGGGTATCGACGGTAAACAGAGTCGGGCCGCGCGATTGTAACGTACAGTGCGGCGCGGCGGCGGGGAGAGGTGAGGGCGAGGGCGAGGGCGAGGGCGAGGCCCGGCCGACCCGGTCCGGCCTGGTGTGCCGTTTCACGCCGCGCCGTTCCCGCGGCAGCCGCCGCAAGCAGTGCGCATTACGGTGCGGCCACTGCGACGGCCGCGGGAGAATATGCGCGCGGCCGGCGGGGCGTCTCGTGCTTTCTGAACGTCCCGAGAGTCCCCGGGGGGAGGGCGCCGCGGCGACGTTGCGTCCCTCAGGCAGGAGCGCGGGGTGAGCGCCTGCGGGGTAGGCGACCGGGAGTTGTGTGTGCACTCGTGCCGTGCGGGCTGGCCTACCCCGGGATCCGCAGGCGTCGTGCTCGGCACCGCCGCCCCGGCCGCCCCCGGCCGCCAAAGCCGGCCTCAAGGGCGCGGAGGGCTGGCAGGGCGGCGTCCTTGGAGTCCGCGTCCGCCCACGCGACCCACAGCGCCGCGCTAGGAAAGGGGGGGGGGGCGGGAGGGTGGCTGGGCTGCTCCCTGCGAACCGATCCGGGAGGGGAAAAAAAGGGTTCGGGAGGAGGCGGGGGCGATCGCCCCCCCCCCCCCTACGGCACTCGCCGTCTCCGGTCGGAGCTGTGCTGTGTCCCCCCATAGGCTGGCAACAGGCCACACAGAAGCGCGGTGCGAAAGCATTCCACGCAACTCTTCCTGGCTGACCTTAAAACAACCCCCCCCCCCTTGCATGTGCAGAGCAGAGCCCGACCTAACCTACACTCACCTACCCTCTTCAACCCTTGAGGAACCTCTCCCTTTCCCCGCCCCTTCTCCCCTTTCCCTCCTCTTACTACGGAAGCGGGGCGAGGTGGCTGGCCTGTTGTAACCTGTTCGTGACCTCGACTCGGGGCTCGGACGAGCCAAGAGAAAGAGAGAGATACACTCCGCCGCCGCCGCACTTCCCCCCCCCCCCCCCTCCCCCTCCTTCACTGCTTCTCTCCTCCCCCGCCGCCGCCCGAGGAAGATGAACAAGAAAGACAAGAAAAGGAGGAGAAAAACTCTCGTCAGGGCGGAGAACGGGAGGGAGTGGAGAGGGGGGGGGGGGGCTCGGCGCACCGCCGCGGCTGCAGCACACGGCCCACACCTCGGCCCGGTGCTCTACGATGCCCCCCCCCCCCCCCCCCCCCTTCCTTACTTCCCACAGCGTTCGGTGAGCTGCATTCGGAGAGCCCATCACGGAACCGGGACACGGCCGGAAGCTGTGAGAGTGTCGGCTGGGCGCCTGGGCGCCTGCCTCCCCAGCCGCAGGTTAGGTTAGGCCCAAGCGCCGAACCACCATTTTAAGCAGACCGAAAAAAAGTAACCAAGGGAGGTGGGAAACATCTCTCTCTCTCTCTCTCCTTCTCTCTCTCTCTCTCTCTCTCTCTCTCTCTCTCTCTCTCTCTCTCTCTCTCTCTCTCTCTCCCTCTCGTTTGGTATAAAAAGTCACGGGAGCAAAGCGAGCGGCCGCTCTGCCCTCTGCTGCTGCCCTTCCCGCACTTCGTCGAGGAGGCGGCGGCGGCGGTGTCGGCTGCGCTGCTGTCCAGGACGGCGGCACGGCAACGCCTCCCCCCCCCCCCTAATACTACTCCTCGCTGCACTGCGCGCACTCCTCAGTGTTTACCGATCCGCGCGTAATCGGACCGAAGCGTGGCGCGTGGCGGTGAGACAACCGTGTGTGTGAGTGTGTGTGTGTGTGTGAGTGAGCGCGTTGTTTTGGCAGATCGGTGCGCCGCCGGTTGTTGACTCATGGGGGGCGCGCGCCGCCGACAAGCCGTGCGCCGCAGACTCTGCGGACTCTGCGGCGCAACACGACAGTCTTCGCGGCCATCTCTCTCTCTCTCTCTCTCTCTCTCTCTCTCTCTCTCTATGGAGCGCCACACGAGTGTGACCGAGACAGGCGCCACGAAAGCAGAGTGCTCGTGACCTGCTTTAGGGAGCGGCGGACCGCTGCCGCGCAGCCGCCAGCCGCCAGCACGCAGTGTCCGCACCTCACTCGGCCGCCGAACACTGCCGCCCCGCCGCCGCCTTATCTCCCCGTGACACACTGCCTCACTGCAGCGCCGCCCCCGCCGCCCTCGCCGCCCCCGCCGCCCCCGCCGAGGCGTTTCCTTTACGGCGCTGCGTTCATTATTGTTTTTCCGGTGCGGCCAGTAATACGGGTGGGTGGGGCGTTTCCTCTCGGACATCAGGTGTTGCGCAATGTGTATGTGTGTGAGAGAGAGAGAGAGACAGACAGAATGTGTCGCCCGCCGCACACCTCGAGAGGGGACCACGCAAACAAATAATACACCGCGTTGGGACGTGCGCCGTAATCGTCAATGTCACAATAATAAGTAAGCAGAGTGAGTGAGAGGAAGAGTGTGTGTGTGTGTGTGTGTGAGAGAGAGAGCGACCGCCACACCTTACGTGCGTTCGGTATCGCAATACCGCGCTCTTGTCGTTTCTGAAAAATATGTCCTGGTGCAGACCGCCGTCCGGCGCGCTCGAGCTCCACAGCGCCGCGCTGGGTAGGCAGCGCCGACTCCCGCAGGGCGCGCGTGCCGCGCGGGCCGGCCTACCCTTCCGCCCGCAGGCGCCGTGGTCGGGGAGCAGTACAGGCTAGAGAGACGCTCTGGGTCTCCCTGACAAAGTCTCTCTAGTACAGGCTAGAGAGACTCTCTGGGTCTCTCTGACACTAAGCCCCTCTGGTACAGGCTGATGCTGCCGGTGCCCCCCTCCCGGCCCGCCGCCGCCGGCTCCGCCTCGGCTTTCCCCCGCTGCCCCGGCCCCCGTTTTCATATTTTCCGTCGGCGGTTCCGGTGACGAGATCATGTCCCACTCGGCGGGCGCTGTGACGAGGGCTGGGGCCGCCGGGGCCGCCGGGGCCGCCGGGCGACACCCGCGGACCGCCGCTATCCCGCGGCCGCGAGGTCGTTGTCCCGCGCGCCGCGGCCCCGGGCTTCAAGTTCAGATTGCGAACCGTGCTCTTCAGTTAAGCCTCGCAAAGGGCCTCGGCGGCGCACGTTTGGCACACCTTTTCCCGCACTCTGGCACCCGCGGCACACTACCCGCGGCACTCTTGTGCCATGCGCCCCTCCCCCTCCCCCTCCCCCTCACCCCCCGCGGCCCCGCGGCCCGCAGCGGGGGCCGATGACCCGGCGCTGCTGGGCCCGACACGGCCCGACACGGCCCGGCACGACTCGCACGCGAGCACAACTACCTGCCTTGCCGTTTTCTCTTTTTATTTCACCTTATTTTTGCGGTCCCCACATTCGGTCCCGCAATTTGGCCGCGTTGCGTCGGTGCGCCCGCCCGCCTCGCCTCCCGCCCACCCGCCCGCCCGTTGTTGACCCAAGAGCGTAATCACAGGGTGGTTCCCAAACTCACTCTCTCTCTCTCTCTCTTGTCCGGCACGGAGGGACCGGGCCGGGCGGGGACCCGCCGTGCGACGGGACATGCCAGCCGCTCTGCCAGGAACCCGATCCGGACTCAGATCACGCGCGCAAGAAAACCTCATCAGATTACAGCAATCGGTTCTACGTGATTATCTTACTTTCTTATTGTTATTAATTCGAGAGGTGCTGTGACCGCCGCTTGATCGATTCACTTGTCCTCGCGTGAACTTGAATCGAGGCGGTCGGTTGGGGCACAACGACTCCCGAGAAAGAAGTTGTTTATTCGGCACCGTAGGTACAACGGGGGCGCGTACTGTACAAGTACATCCGCAAGAGAACAATGCGTTTTCGCAGCGAAAATCGTAAAGCGATACTGAAAACCGGTGGATTTTTTTTTCCAATGTCGATGGACCGAACGGTGAACTTGTGACGGCCGCGGGGGCTGCAGTTCTGGCGGCGTCTGGGGCCCGCGCGCCGCGCGCTGCCGGGGTCGCTGTGTGCCCGCGTCGCGTCTGGGGTCCGCATTGATTGTACACCGCGAAATCTGATTTGCACCTCGATAGGGCCGCTCTGCCGGCGGGCTTTCCGACGGCGTCGGACTCGCAATGGCGTGGCGTCTCGCGCGGCGCCCCAAGTCATCGAACCGTTCACTGTTAAATATATTTATCGCCACTTCACGACAATCCTCTAGGTAAATCTGAGGAACGAAACATTGTGTGGCGCATGGCAGGGTGTTTTGTGAAGCAGGAAGGTGGAGTCAGGAGGAAGGAAACACGACGCGGGTCGCAGCTGCCGAGGTCCTTTGTTTGCACATTTAATAATTATGAAGAAGGTTCAACGTGCTGTACGGTAGGCGTTGTGCAAATTTACAGTGAGGACATCCGTAGGGATTTCTGAAACTTTTTTTACCAACCGATCCTTGTACCAACGCAGGTTACATTGAGATTCACTCTGCTGAGAGCCAATCAGTGTGGGACCACGCAGGCCTGGGTGGGCTCAGAGAGGCCTACATAGGTAGGCCCAGAGACGGCGCTACGTAGGCCCGCGCCACGCAGATCCGCACAGGCCTGCCCAGACAGACAGTCCCCAAGCACCACCTGACGGCGGCCCCGAACAGGGCCCGTCGGCGATGACTGTCAACAGAAGCCAGGCGGCCGAGACACAAGATAAACTGGGCGTCGCTAGGCGCACCGCTCGCGGAACAACACTTTGGCTTGGATACACAGTTAGCGCCCGCGGCCCACCGACACCCCGCGGCCCGTGGCCCGCGTCCCCGCTGGGGGGCGGCCCCCAGCCTGCCTCTGGCCTGCCTCTGGCCTGTCTCCGGGCGCCCCTTACACTACTCCCATTCTCTCGCCGCTTTCCTCCGCGGGAACACGGCCGCCGCCGCTGCGGTTTGGGCCGCGGCGCCGTGTGGAAGCGGCTGGGCCGCCGCGGCGCTGCGGCACTGCGGCCAGCAGTGCATTCAGCGGCCGATAACCACTGACATTGACAAGGTGACAGCGCTCTCCGGGTGCCGCGCCGCGCCGGGCCGTGCGGCCGCGAGGCCGTGAGGTAGGTCGCGGGTCTTGCCTTGTCACGAACCGGCCGATCTTTATATTTATTTTGACGGCGACGGCCGGGTTCGGGTATCACTCTGCGACCAGGTCAGCGCGGGCCCTCCTCCCACTCTTCCCAGTAAACAGCTGGGTCGGTACCGCGTCCCTCCTGCACGCCCTTCCCTGACGACGCCACACGCCACACGCCTATGCTGCAAACTGCGCCTTGTTTTCGATTTCTGACGTCAACTCGCCGCCGAAGTAGATACTCCTGTTTGTCGAGGGACCTACGACGGCGCGTGGCGGCGCGTGGCGGCGCGTGGCGGCGCGTGGCGGCGCGTGGCGTCGCGTGGAGGCGAAACTGGGCGGGCGGAGCGGTGTCGTTGGTCCGGAAGAAAATGTGCCCGCTAAGGCTCACCCCATCTGGGTCACGCCTCACTCCCACTTGGCATCATCACATAATGCCAGCACATCCCCGCAACATGCCCCGCCCCGCCCGCTACATCAGCGGCCGCGGCCCGCCTGCGGGGCGGGGACTCGCCGTGAAGCAGCCGAGCCCACGCGGAGCCCATGCGGAGCCCCTGCGGAGCCCGGGGTAGGCAGCCGCCCAGCGTGCGTCACTCCGGGGGCCGGCGGGCCTGCCTACCTCCCAGGCACCCGGGCTCCCAGCGAGTCGAGCAACACTGCTGTTGAGCGGTCTCTCTCTCTCCCTCTCTCTCTCTCTCTCTCTCTCTCTCGGTCTCTTCCTCCCTCTCTCTCTTTCACACACGCCACACGCCCACCTCCCCCTCTCTCCCTCCCTCTCTGCTCTCTCTCTCTTTGTCGCGGAGCAGCAGCCCCGTGCCCGTGACGTATGTCTGAAGCCGCACGTGTCCAACTCGTATCTTTTTCTCATCACCTGGTCGTCGATACCCACCTCCTTTGTCCGACCACTCGTACAGTGTTTATTTATTTTTTTTTATTTTAACAAAGCATCTCTTGGAAATCGGTCTCTTTGTGTGTGTGTGTGTACCGCCGTGGGCTGCTGGGGTGTAAGGGCAGGGGGGGGGGGGAGGGGTCGGGTATCCAAATTCCATGTCATCGTCGTGCCGCGTAATGCCCGTACTGTACTGTACTGTTCCAGGTGGGTGTGCCGTGTGCCGTGCGCTGTGCCGCTCTGCTCTGCGTCTGGCTGCGGAGCTGCGGGCCGCGGCGCCGCACGTCCCGTCGCGGAACCCGCAGCGCAGCGGGACAAGCGAGTGCGGCCGTGCGGCCGCAGGCGTGTGCGGGCGGCTGGCTCCCGGTAAGGACCGCTGCCTCTGCCGCTGCAGCTGCGCCCGCGGGCTCTCCTTCTTCTCTCTCTCTCTTTGTCTCTCTCTGTCTCTCTCTCCTTTGTCCACCCGATGCGCCGCGCGGACTCCGGCAGAGCATCATCGCTTTGCGCCTGCACACGATAGTCGACACGCGTCGGTCTTCGGCGCCCCCACCTGTGCGGGCAGCACCGCGGCGGCAGCGCGCCGCCGCGGCAGCATGCCGGCGCCGCCACGCCGCCGCCGCCGCCGCATGACAACGCCTGTTGCAGCCCCGCGCCGTGTCAGTCACCTCGCGCTGCTGCCGCCCGTCCGGCTGTCAGCTGTCGGCGCCGTAAACACGCGGCCGGACAACAGCCGCCGGCCTCGGCCGCTCGGCCCCGAGGTTTATTGTTATTATTGCAATAACCGCGACCGATAGGCGCGATAGGTTTATCATCCTTTATTGTCCAAAAAGTGCACCGCGCCGCGGCGTGGCCGGCCGCAGCGGTTGCAGCGGCTGCAGCGGGGGGGGGGGGGGGGGGGGGCGGGCAGCAGTCCTGGGGGGCACAAGGCCGGCGCTCTGGGGACCACTGGGGACGCTCGCAGACCACGCGACGCGCATCCGTGGGTGGCGGCCGGTGGCGGCCGGTGGCGCGGGGAAGTCGCGGGCACGCACATGCAGCATGTGAGGCTCATATGTGGGGCACTGGGCCGCGGGCTGCTGCGCCCGCTGCGCCGCTGGGCCGCTGCACCGCCCGGTGCGTGCAGCTGGTGCCGCCGGCGCCGCGCTCCGCTCCGACACTTCGCCCGCCGCTTACGACACTCTCGCTCTGTCTTATTAGAGACCGTTCCGGGATGACGTCGAGCACGCTAACGCAACCGCTGCACTGGTCTTCCGGCCGCACCACCACCACCATTATCACCCCGGCGCCGCCGCGGCCGGGTGTCGACGCCACACCCCAAGTCGGAGCGCCGGAGCAATCTTTAAGCATCGAGTGCGCGCCGTCGTTGCCGCCGTGGTCTGGTAGCCGCGCGCAGTGGCGTGCCAGTTGGCGTGCGAAAGGTCGTGGGTTCGATTCTTACCAAAGCTACCGTGAAATTCTTGAACTTCCTTTGTGCAGGCGGCGGAAAAGGAGAACCGGCGCGGCGTTTGGAGTGAATAATGGCGCGGCGCCTGGTGTCTGTGCCCGGCCCGCGGCGGCTTCCGGCCTGGAAGAGCGTGCTTCTGTTCCTCCGCTTAAAACGCTTTGGTCCCCGCCGGGGAGGACGCGTGCGCGCAGCGGCGACACATGCAGGAATGCGGCAGCGGGCGGCGGCGTGCGCGTCCAGGGCCGGCCGTGCGTGCGTGCGTGTGCCTGCGGTGTGTGCCGCCGTGCCGTGGCCGCGGGCCCGGCGGAGGCATCGCCCTGTCCCCGTCAGCTCAGCTGGCACCGCTGGCACCGCTCACAATGTTGGCAGCCGACGCAATACCTTCGCGCGCCCTTTGGGTGCCGTGCCCGCGGACGGGGGCGGCCCGCCCGGGACACTCAGGGACGGACGCAGCCCGTCAGCGGCGGTCACGGCCGGCGCGGCGTGTCCGCGTGCCACAGCGTCGCAGCGTCACTCACCGTCTTTGTGCAGCGGGACCCTCAAAACGGAGCCCGGCTCTGCAACTGATTGCGCGGCCGGGCTCTGAAGACAACGGCAGCCAACTCGGCCGTCAACTCCGCGAAGGGGACAATACGCGGGCCTTTTGGGTGATAATGAAAACGGCCGTGAACTTAGGTGTTCGGTAATTTGGAGGGCGCAGGCCGCGCCGGGTGCCCTGCGGGGGTCCCTGCGGCCCTGCGGTGTCCTTGGCATTGCCTGCCGCCGCGCCCACCAGGCGCGCCCGCAGCGCTGGCTGCTATGCGCTATATCGGGGAGCGTGGAGGGGGCCGATGGCCAGGACAGGCAGGACGGACACTCGCTGCTGACGCTGCTGATGACGCCAGGCCGGGCGGAGGGGGGGGGAGCACAAGGCGTGTGTGTGTGTGTGTGTGTGAGTGAGAGAGGAGCAGAGCAAACACAACAAGAACAAGAGGGACGGAAGAAGGGAATGAATGGACTTTGTGGTTGAGTTAGGTCGTTTCGGGGCTCGTAAAGGAGCGAGCCGACCACCCACGTTCTATAAGGATTTCGGTTCGAGAATAAAGCCACACACGGGGATGCCGGCAGGTTTATATCCAAGGACGCGAGCGGGAACAGGAGGAGAGAACTGATAGCGGCACCGGAGGAGCGAAAGCCGGAGACCGGAGCCACGGCCCGCGGGGCGGGGGACGAGGCCAGCAGAATGGATCGGACGATATTCCAAAACGGCTGAGAGCGTCGGGGAGGGAGGGAGGGAAAGTTGTTGTAAGTGTCCGCTCTTGTCGCCGCGGCGCGCGGCTGAGGGGCCTGCGGGGCCTGTAAATCCGGGAAGCCACGTACAGAAATGGTAAGTAATTTCCCGTGTGGCTTTCTCTCTCTCTGTCTCTCTCTCTGTCTCTCGCAGCAACAGCGCCAACGAGGGGAAAGGGGCGGCGTCTCGACACGGCGGCCCCGGCCCCGACGGCCCCCAGCGGCACAGCAGTGCGCGGCAGCCTCGCCTTTTGGTTTTCACTATTGTTGGCAATTACACCCCGGCCGGTGCCGAGCGGTGCGGTGGCCGCTCGGCCGCTGCCGGCCTGCCCCTGCTGGCGTCGTCGTCAGCTCCTCGGACTCGTCCTGCAATTAAGATCGGCGCGGGATGAGGAAAATGGCTGCGGGCAGGCGGCGTGGCGCGGCGCGGCGGTGGTGCTCGGTACTCGAACCCGCGAGACCGCCCCGCCCCGCCCCGCCCCGCGCAGAGAAAGAAGTGGTGTGGAGGTCAGCGGGGTGGCCGCAGCGCACACGTCCGCGGAGCGGACGCTGCTGCCGCGTGGCGCGCCGCCCCGGCGGCCCGGGAATCAGAAGCGCAGTGGTGATGATGCAACGTTTTGGCGGTAACCGAAGACGGAGAGCCTGCGCCGTGCTGGGCTGGGCTGGGCTGGGCCCAAAGCTCAGCCAGGCCGACGGGGCATCAAGTGACGGAGGTGACAGCCGAGTCCGCGTCGCGTCGCGGACCGGAGACATCGCCGCTGACAGACAGACAGACAGACAGACAGACAGACGTCTCCGCACCCGCGGCGGCCCACTCCGTCAGGAGCAGATGGAGCGGCCAGGCCAGTAGTAGGGCCACGCCGACTCGCGGCCCGGCGACTGTGCGGCGCGGTACTGCAGGCGACGACGAGAGGCGGTGACGGCGGGCGCGAGCGAAAGGTCAACGACCCCGCTCCGCTGCAAGCAGGGGAGGGCGCGGGCCGCGGGCCGGGCCGAGCCGCGTGACCGCTGCCAATATGCTGTTCACCGCGCCCTCCGCGATGTGCCGTGTCCTCATGTCCCCGCCGGGCCCCTGTTGACCGCGGGGCGGGCGCTGCGTGCGCGCGCGCGCGCACCGCGGTGTCGCGTGAGCACTCGTTGGTTACGGCCGTGTGGGCGGGCGGTGTGCTCAGCCGGACGGCAGCTGCGGCAGCTGTGCAAACGCCGGGCAGATGGGCGGTCCTGCTGCTGCTGCCGCCGCCGCCGCCGCGGGCCGCCGATTCAAATGTGAACACGCTAACGCCGCGAGGGTGACTGGGGCAACGGCCGGCAGGACCCGCCTGGTGGCGTGCGGACCGTGCCGCTGCCGCGATGGGGCGGGCGGCGGGGTGAACGACATGGAGAAAACGTACGGACAGAGATGTGTGTCAGGCGGGGCGGCAGGGCGGCAGAGGGCGCGGGGGGCAGGGGCGGGGCGGCGGAGCAGCGGACCAAGTTACAGTAGGCAAAACAAGCTCCACGCCAGAGGTCAGTGGCTGATTTTTTTTCGGGAGGGTCTTTTTTTTCCCTGTTGGAAACCGCAGAGAGAGAAAGATAGAGAGAGAGAGAGAGAGAGAGAGAGGGGGGGGGGGGGGGGAGGGTAGGATGGAGGACAGCAGTGAGACGAGAAGGATGTGGCGGGGTGGCAGCAGCCGTCTCGACTCGAGCCCGAGACGTCCGATCGCATGGGATGGATGGAAAGTTACTGCGAGGCTCCGCCAAAACGAACGCCAAAGCCGGCGCTGCCCCCGCTGCCCCCGCGGCCCCCGCGGCCCCTGCCCTGCTGCTGCGGTGCTGTACGCCGGCCGCACATAACGGCCTGTGCGTTCCAAAACCGAGTTAATGGCGGCCGCCTTCTCTCTTTCACTCCGGCCCGGCTGGGGGTCCCTCGCGGCCCTCGCAGTCCTCGCGGTCCCCACGGTACCCATCAGGAGAGGTCGCGTGACCCCATTTTCTGAATCCTTTTCATCAGAGTCCAGCCTAAAGGCTCCGCGGATCCCATGATGCGCGACCAAATGTTTTCGGAGTAGGATAGGGCCCCTGTGTGGGGTCGACGGGCCGTGACAGACACACCTGTGCCCCCCTGGTGAGCAGGGCTGGCAGGGCCCGGCGCGGCGCTCTTCGCCCGGCGCCCCCCGGCGCCCACGGCGCCCCCGGAGCGGGCGAAGACACGTGGCGGAGCCGGCCGGCTTGTCCCTGCGCCGGCTGCACCGCGGCAGCACCGAAGCTGCACCGCGCTGTGCCCCGGCCCTGCCGCACTGACGGCAGCAGTGCCGCAGTGCCGCAGTGCCGCTCTGGTATGGGCACGCTGCTCTATTCCGCCCCTTATCGTCTGCCGTTGATACCGCGGCGTGCTCCTCTGACCTGGATTCTATCACTCGTCTCGCGTCCGTGACATCAAGCCGAGAGCCCGGCCAGCTCTCGGCGCGGGGCCGGGACTCCCCTGCAAAGGTCAGAAATGAGGCGGGCGGTGTCGGTGCCAAGTAGTGCGACAGTGACAGCCGCGCCGGAGCCTCGGCGCGATACACGGCGCCCGGTTACAGTCAGCCATTCAGGCCAGCGCCGCCGGCGCCCTCGCCGCACCGGCCGGCTCCGTCTCGCGGCTCACGGTTGAAGGGAATTGGGGCGCCCCTGAGCCTTAGCGGGCGGAGTCTGCACTGACCTGCTGCACTGCCACGCCGCTGCGTCTTGGTCCGGCCGCGCTTCCTCTCTCTCTCTCTCTCTCTCTCTCTCTCTTGTTCGGTCCACGGTCAGTCCCGAACGGGTGACGACATCGCGGGCCGTCAGACGTGCGTCTTTGATATCCGTTTTCACGGCTCGTTGGGGACGGAGAGGAGACTCTACGCGACGGGCGGGAGATACGTCACGGCCGGCCATGGGCGGCGGCGGCGGCGGCGGCCACATTGTTTGTTTTTATTTATCGGGGACTCCCTGCCCTTCCCTCTCGGCCAGCACGCCGGGCACCGGGCCGCCGAACGCGGCCGGAAGCGCGTCTCCTCTGTCTCTTTTATTACTCTCCGGAGCAGAGCGCGCCGCGGCCATTTCGTTTCCACTGTCCAGCGCGCTCGTCGCCGCGCCGTCGCTTCTTTGTCGGCCCGCGTTGATTTTTACTTTGGGGGCGTTTCACGGATTCAGAAGGCTTCGGCGGCGCGGCGCGGCGTGACGGATGGGGACCCGGCTCTCTGTTGCGCCTGACAAACACCGGACACAATGAGCCGCGCTCGTCCTCCGGGCCGGGTCCTCGTCGAAGTCCTCGGCGAAGTCCTCGGCGACCGCTGTGTCCTCCTGGGCCACCGCTGCTTGGCAGCCGCGGCCTTGTCTTCCGGGTGCGGCTCTCGCCGGCTCCCGCTCGCCGCGCTGCCACCGCTGGTTGCCGCCCAACAGGTCCGCATCGGTGCCCTTGCTCATCACCAGCGGACCCGCGGCCGGGACGTGCAGGACGGTTCGCCCGGTCCAGCCGTAGCCCGTACAGAGCGCCCGACGTTCCCTGCCGGCGGCGAGGCCGAGCGCCTGCGAACCCCGGGGTAGGCCAGCCCGCACGACACGCGTGCGTGGAGTGACCACGGCTGCCTACCCGGCAAGGCGCCGTGCGCGCTCCGTCCGACCAGCCAAAGCAGGAAGCCTCCACAGTCGAAGATATGGGCCCGGACTGCCGCCGCCGCCGCATAGACATGGTCGGTTTTCGGCCCGCCATTGAGCAATGCAAACTAACCAAGTCCTCCTCTTCCTGGCATGCAAATCGTATTGGATTTGTGGGGCCCGAAACCAGCTCCGTCGGCCGTATATACTCGTCTTGTCTTCCCGTGTATCTCGCCTGTCCGGCTACATCCGTGTGTCTCCGCCCGCCGCCCCGCCGGACCCCACCGGCCTGTCGGGCTGCCCGCCTCACGCTAGTCGGAAGCACGGCACACGCTGCGGCGCGCGAGCGCTTGTCAGTACAAGGCCCCCGCCCGGCACAAACTCCGCTGCGGGGGCCCCGGGGGCCCCGGGCAGCAGGGACGGCCTGTGCGGCCGCGGCTCTCTTTTGCGAGTTGTTGGCGACTCGACTTGGCTCGGCTCGGGTCCGCTGCGCGGCCCGCGGTCCGCTGCGCCACGCCGCGAGGCGACCCGACCCGACTCGTAGAGCGTCGCGGCCTGGCTGGGGGCCTCGCCTGGCCATGCGCGAATGGCGTGTCCACCACACCGCGGCCGGCAGCAGCAGCGGCAGCGGCGGCAGCGGCGGCAGCCTTGAGCGAGCGGACGCCCGCCGCCCCATCCTCCGCCCCCCCCTTCCCCTCGGCTCCATCCTCCATCCCCCCTCCCTTTCCCCTCTCCTCCATCCTTTAATTCTTGGCCGCGCGGCGCGGGGCGGCGGGGGCGGCGGCGGGCGGGGGAGCCGCCGAAACTCTCAGTGTCCGCCTCTCTCTGCCTCTCTGCCGCGCGCCCCGCCCACCCCGCCACCATCCCCCGCAAGGTGTGAACGAACTCTTGGCCGGGCGGGACGGGCTGGGACTGACGGGTTCGGGCGCGGCCCGCCTCGCGGCGAGCGGCGCCTCTATGGCCCTCTGGCTCTCTGTCTCTGCGTTCTGCGGCTGCGCTGCGCCCGCCGCTGTGTTCGGCTCTCTGCTCCGCGGGCTGCCAGCCGCCGCCCGTGCCCGCCCCGCCCCGCCACACGCTAAACACTAAAAGCTTTCGGCCGCGGCTGCTGACTTTTTGCCAGCCAGCGCCGAGGGCCCGCGCCGCCCGGAGCGCCGTACACTCGGTGCCGCCGCCGCCGCCGTTGCTAACGACGCTGCCGGGCCGGGGGGGGGGGGGGGGAGCGGGGGAGCGGCGTCTGCGTCCACCTGGGCTAGAGAGCCTTACAGGTCTTCCTGGGCTAACCAGCAGCCCCTCCGGAGCACAGTAGTACACACACACACAGCACCCAGCGAGGGACACTGGACTCTGTCTTGCGTGCGCTCGATACGTGCGCATACGTATGGCACTCCAAGACATTTCAAGTCAGCTCCAGCGGCTCCACGGCCAGGCGATCTTCAAATTGATCAAACTTTCACAGAGCGATTCAACAGGTTATCTGGATTGGCAAGCGGACCTTGAAGGTGTGCAGTGCAGTCCGCCGCAGGGACGTAGGGCTCGTCCACCTCCCGGCGGCCGGCCCCGGCCAGCCCCGCCGCCCTCCACGTGTCGTGTCCGTGTATTGATGGGCGAGTCCACGCGGCTCGCGGGCGGGAAGGAGACGGCGCGGTAGGAATGCTTACCCCGGCAGCCAGCCCAGCCCCGAAAGTGCACCGGCACTGTACTTACACTACACTACACACGTGCCCCGGCTGTGCCCCGGCTGTGCCCGGGCCGCGGCCCGCCGCCGGGAGCACCGCGGGCTTAGCAACATTGTGAGCAGTTGACACTGGCAGCTGTGCAGTGTACTGCAGACGCGGGGGCGGCGGGGGCGGCTGGGGCGGCCGGACCCCAGGGGGCGGCTCCACTGACCCTCCTCGATGTCAACTAGTTTCAATCGCGGCTCATTTTAATTTTTGGCCTTCAAAAATTTCAAAAAGTCCGCCTTGGCTTATTTTTTTTTGCTCTGCTGCCTTCATAACTATTCTTAACCTCGTGTCATATATTTTTTCATAATGTTTTTGTTTTGTAAATGCCGTGCCTTGTTAACGTTTTTATTGCGATTTCTGCCGCTGGAAGCAAGTGGCGCCCCCTCGGCCCTCGGCTCTTGGACGCCGGTCTGCACGGCGCACGGCTCTCGGTCGGCCGGCTGGGGTCGATGGTGCCGGGCCCCGGCTGCCCTGCGCCGCCACCGGCATTACCAAGTAATGGATGAGTGGACAAATGTGGCTCTGCCCCGCTGCCGCTGCCGGGGTGGGGGTGGGGGTGGGGGTCGGCGGACGTGACGCGGGCCGCCCTCGCCCTTAACGACGCGCCGCCACCCGCCGCCTTTCCACCCTGCGACGTACCGATGCCCTTTCGGAGTGCCGTGGCCCCCCCCTACCCCACCCCGCTACCCCCGGGATGCGGGTGGAGCGCACCCCCTGCCCGGTGCCCCCCGGTCCTGCTCTAGTAGCCCCCGGCATCGGGTCCGCGTGTGCGTCGGCGGGCCGCGCGGCGTCAAGTCCGCCAAGCGTGCCGAACGGAGCGCGAAACGCGGTGACGCAACTGAAAACAGACCGGCGTAGTACGTGCGGCGTGCCCCGCGCCGCCTCGCTCCGCCGTCCGCGAGTACTCTCTCGCTGCGGCCGCGGCCCGACTCCGCACTCCACGTGCGCCTAATGCGCCAACGCCCGCAGCCCGCCGTGCCGCGCCGCGCCGTGCTGTGCTGTCTGCCGCCGGACTGCCGCCCAGACGAGGCGAGGCGTCCGCCAGTCTGCGTATCGCGGCGCTCGTCACTTGTCGGGCACGTGAACACGGCGCGGCGGCGGCGGCGGCGGCGGCAGCGGCGGCGGCAGCGGCGGCGGCGGTGGCGGCGGCAGGTCTGTCTGCGCCGCCGGGAAGCAGACAACGCTTCCCGCTCCGCTTACAGAAGCTCCGCGCGGCTTTAAGCAGCAGGAGCAGCACGGTCCAACGTGACGTCCCGACCCGAATGTGAGATGCACACAGCGAAACGAGATGCCCAATTTCGGCGAAACGAGCCTTGCGCCATATTTTTATTAAAAAATATGATAAATAATTTGTTTTTCTTTCTTTTTTTTCCAGCAGAGTGCGTTGGACTCGGGGCGCCGGACTGCCAGCAGCAGGTCACACTTGGGCTGCGCCTAAAGACCCGCAGCCTGCCGGAGGAGGGGGGGGGGGGGGGGGGGGACCGCGCCTCGCGGAAGTCTCGAAGGACCCCCGAGGTCGCCCCCCCCCCCCTGCCCCCTGCAGACGCTGGCCGCATGTAACGCGCCGCCCACCGCACCGCGGCGGCGGCGCGCCTGCTAGCCGGCCAGGCTGTTGACACACAGACTCGGCGTGGTCGGCGTGCTGCTCGGCGGCGCGGCATGAGAGTGATATCGAGAGCGAGAGTGGCGACTCTGCCATGTTCATACTCTGATGGCACACTTTTTCGAGGGCCACGGGCGGCGAGCGCGTTTCAAGTGCGGTAGCAGGGCGGGGCGGCGCGGCCCGGGCGGAACATGTACGCACACGGAAGCGGGCGGACTCAGTCCGTCCCCCTAATCTGCCCTGCCGCCGCTGCGCAGCAGACTCGGCCGTCGACGGGCTGCCTACCCCGACTGCGACAGGCACGCCCGGGGCCCGGGGCCGAGGATGGACGGGGGAGAGAGGCAGAGGGAGAGAGAGCGAGAGAAGGGAGAGATATATATGTATAGAGAGAGAGAGAAGGAGAGAGAGAGAGAGAGGCAGTTAATTGTAGGGAGACAGGCTCTGCGCGCTTCGCGCTCCCGTTTCCGCGTTTGCACCTCCTGCGAGGGGCCGCGGTGCGATGCACCTGTTATCCGCTCTGGCGCTCCGATCAATCGACGCGGTTGCAGCAGGCGGTGCTGTGCGGTGCGGTGTTGTGGTGCCGCGGCGGCCCTTGGGGCTGCGGGGCCGGGCCGGGCCGGGCCGGGCCCCCTCCTGCCAGACACAGACACGCCATGCGCCGCGCCACACGGCGGACCTCGCGAAGCCGGGCGAAGCTCGAAGCGGCGCGGTGCTTCGATATCCGTATTCACGCCACTGTTTTCATTCCCCCTCCCCCCCCCTCCACCTCCCTGCACTCCCACCGCGGAAACGCCAGAGGGTTTGAATACACACTAACTCGCCTGCCGCCTATCCTGCACACACTCACACACACTCACACACACACACGCTGCTGTTATTGTTGTGTACCCCCTCCCGAGTGAGTGCTCCCGTTGCTAGTTCAGATTTACCGCGACAGCGCTGGCCTCTGGCGGGCCGCGCGCTGCGCTGGCTGGGTGGGTGTTAATGTTTTGGCCCGGCCGCTGCCCCGGGAGGCCCCTCTCCTCTCCACTCGCGGACGCGCCGCCCCGCTGGCACCTCGCCCAATCACGCCCCGCTTGGCCCCCGCGGCCCCCGCAGCCCCGCCGCGGCACGCGTGGAGAGCACGTGGACCAAACCGGAACGAGGCGCGGGCAGGCGGGCGGGCGGGCCGGGCCAGGCCAGGCGAGGCCCGACTGGGTCCGACACACAACACGGCAGGCGCTCATGAGTGTCATGAGGGACGCGGCGTTCGGCGTTTCCTCGAATCCTGCCTGACGACAAATCACGGCCGTGACGTCGGACGGCCGCCCTCATGGCAGCCGCGCAGCTCAGCTCTCATCTCATGCCGGGGCGCCGCAGCAATGTACTGCGATCGCCTTTCGCGGACCTGTGTGTGCTGATTTCGCCCGTGCCTGCGGCCGGCTGGGTTATTCGAACCGGCCGCCGCGGACTGCCGGCGGCTCCTCGGCCTCATCCTAACGTACACACAGCTCCCGGAAGCGCCAGGACCCCGCCGGGGACCTCTGCCCCGCCCAGCCCCTCCCCGCTTGTGGCGTATCACGACTCCGGCCCGATAAGGGCGGCCCGTGCTCCCATTCCGGACACACGCCGCGCGTCCCTTCTCTTTTCACGATGACAGCAAAAGTGAAGCGCTCGATAACGTGCTATCATCGCACGTGCCGCGGTGCCAGTGTGACCCCCGCTGACCTCCGCTGACCTCTATCTCTCTCTCCCTCTTCCTCCCCCTCCGCTTTCGCTCTCTCTCTCTCTCTCTCTGTCTCCCTCTCTGTCCCCTCGACAAGGATCGGCGCGCAGCATTTCCTTGCCGATCGCTACGTCCGCGTCTTGAGCTCCTTGAGTCCATCCCATCCTCCCGCTGAGTTTCGTCAGCCGTCGTCTCCGTCCGTGGCGGTCCGTGGCCCGCCGCCCGCTGCCGCCCGCCGCCGCCGCTGTGACGTCCGCTGGCACCCCGTGCCACACTGCCACACGTGCACGCCGAGAAGCCATACGCTGCTGGTGGGCAGCTCACACTGCGATAGCTGTCCATACAAAGTGCCGAGGAGACGCCGCGGGGCTCTTAGTGACAAATTGAATCGCTTCTCAAATTTTCAGAGTTTGCAAAAAAAATAAAATCTAGCGCTAATTGCTGACAGGCTCTGGACTCATAACTTGGCCACTGTCTCCCGCCTAATAACAATTTAAAAAAAAACGAGCGCCTTGATTTGATTTGAAACCCACGACCGGCGGCGGCCGGGTGGACTGCTCGCCACCTGAGGGGTCGCGGGTCCAAATCTTGCCGGCCGCTTGAATTGAGCACCGCGGCGCAAAAAAAAGCGCAAGACAGAAAAAAAAACAGCGGCCGCCGTTTTGCATAGCTTTGGAAACCAATGATTCATATAATATGCACAGTAGACTCGGTGCTGCGGCTTGTATGTAAACCACAAAGGTGGCGATGCGAAGAATTTCTTGGCAAGCTTTTGAGGGCATGTCGTGGTCTGAAATAAAGATACAGTGTGTGTATGTGCGGCTCTCTGCGCGCCGCCGCCGGTGTCAAACTGCACCGGGTGGACCGCTACACCAGCCCCGGCGCGGCCACGCTCGCTGTTTACCACCCCGTTAAACTTTTAGGAAGTAATGCAGACTGCGGCCACGCCGCCATATTACAGTCAGAAAACAGTGTCTGCATGACGCGGCCGCGGTACTTTGTAGTACGAACGCGGACGTGCAGAGCTGACGGTGGTCCGCGCGGGAAACTGCAAGGACGGTACAGCGGCGTCGGGTTAAACACGCCGAGAGCAGCGCCGTCTCCGCTGGCGACCCGGAGAGGAGCAAGCAGACCGCCGGGCTGAGCAAGCTGAGTCACCCCGGAGCAATCCCGGCGCGGCCAGGACCTCAGAGCCACAGCCGCCGGCTGATCGCCCCTTCACGGTGCCGGGACGGACGGACGGGTCCCCCGCACGCGGCGGTGTCTCGACGCGCGTTCGACCCGAACTTCATGCCGCACTCCGCCACCTGCGCGAGTGCACCGCCAGGGCTCCGCCTGTGCTTTCAGCACACCCGATATAAAATATTGAAGAGCGGAACGATATTCAATGCGATTCGCAACACACTAAAGAGCGCCGCTGTTTGCGAGCACCATATTCGTGAACGCGAAGCCCGTGTGCCGCCGGTAGTCGCTCTGCCACCGTCGGGCCGAGGCTTTGACGTAAGCGGGCGCCGCGGCTGTGGCAGCGGGCTGGGCGGGCGCTGTCAAACAGCAACACCTCGCCGCGCTTCGTTAAGCCCGCGCGGCCGCCGGACACATGGGCCGCGTCTAGGCGAGGCTGTAGGCGAGGCTAGGCGAGGCTAGGCGAAGCTAGGCGAAGCTAGGCTAGGCCGGCCCGACACAGCCGCAGTGACGCGCGGCCGCACAGTTTCGGTTTTTAATGAAGACACACGAGCGCGCCGGGCGGCACTAAAACAGGAGCGAGAGTACTTTTCGTTCACGAACTGCAGGGCCGGTACATCACGCGGGTGGGCCGCTGCCGTGGGTCGCGCCCTTGTCTCGGCGGCCTCACTGCGCAAAAAGGAGAGCAGCGGCCGGGCAGCGGCGGGTGTCGCGCCCTGCACGGTTTTGTTAAGGTTCTGAATCTGCCACAGATCCCGGCATGGCATCAGCTGGGCTGGCAGCTGGCACGGTCTGGTACCGCACGGCTCCCCGCCGACTAGGAAACGCCCGGGACTGGCGAGGAGGTGCCGAGCCGCGGCGCTGCACTGCAGATGGTCCCCGAAGGCTGCAAGTAAATCGAGTGCAAATGCGTTTGCGTGGGGACCGTGCCGCGCCGCGCCGCGCCGCGTCTCGGCTGGTGGCCGCCGCGGGGGCGCGCGTCGCGGCAGTCGCGGCGATGCGCGAAATGTTTAGTGGATGAGGCCGCGGAAATCCCTCAAGGACGTTTGGCGGGGAGGTGGTGGCGTCCATTTCCATTTCAATTAACACGAGTTTCGATAACGGCTCGCCAGACGCGGACGTGGGCGGGTTATAATTATTGTTTCGCGTACAGTACCGCACTCACACGTCGGTGGCTCCTTGCCGGCGCCGTGACCATCAGGGGCGGATCCAGGATCGGTTTGAAGGGGGGTGGCTTTTTGGGGGAGCACAGTGTCCTCCCGAGGCGTCCGTTGATACCTGACCCGAGCCGGCCGTAACGTGGACTATCTAGGAGGCTACCTTGACGCTCGGCCTCGGCGTAAAGACATTCATGAAATGGCGAGTGGCGAGTACACACCGGGGCCAGGAAGGGGTTGCCTTGCTGCTGTATCGGGCGAATCCCTTGACTCACCTTGGGAGTAGCCTACTGGTGCTACTGGCCGGCCCTGGGGTCCCGGCCCTAATCGCCGGCCGGCCCTCGTACGGGGTCAAGTGTTTATTCAGCACTATAACGGGATGCCCTCTCCCCCAGCCGGCCTTGGGCTGGGTTGTGGCCCAGCGCGGCCCTAGCCGAGGGCCCGGCCCTAGCGCGGCCCTAGCGCGGCCCTCGCCCGGCCCAGCGGCAACACGTGGCTTGCGACTGCCCCGCCAAACTCCCCACTTTGTCACACGGCCACTTAATAGAGTTGTTTGTCGACCCCTGACCTGCATATTTATCGCAGCGGTCGCTGACATTTTTCGGCACATAATCGCAGTCCTGGTCCAGATGTCGTCCTCGATTGCCAGAGGGCGGCGTGCTCGTGTATCTAAATCCGTAAGTAGATGCAGTTTGAGATGTGCGAGTTCGCGCGCGCAGCGAGCCTGCCGCGTCGTTACGTGGCGGTCACCGCGTGGAGCCCCGGCCCAGCCTCTTGGCAGTGTCTCCGTGGCAGGGGCTCCGCCGCCTCTCTCCCCTGCGGTGCATCAAGTGGCTCGGTGGCATCTGCACGTGGTGTGTGTGACATCCATGTGAGGAGGAGCCCCTTCGGCCCCCTCCGGCCCCCTCCGGCCCCCTCCGGCCCCCCGCATAACAGAAATAGATGCTCCAATTCAGTGCCGCCCCGCCCCACCGGGCCCCGCCGGCGGACCAACGTCGGGGCCTCGCCTGGGCCGGCTCCGCCCGGCTCTGTGCAGCGCGCGGCCAGCCCGGTCGTGGCCAGGGTGTGGCCAAGTGGCTCACGTGGCCAAGTCGTGGCCATGCCGTGGCCAAGTCGTGGCCTAGCCGGGGCCTCCTGGCCAGCCTCACAGCGCGCTCCATGCGGATGGTCAGCGAAGCTGCACGCGCCCCGAGTAGAAGCAGACTCCTCCCCCCCCCCCCCCCCCCCCCCCAGCAGGCCCCGCCGGCAAACCTAACGCGTTTAGCTGCGATGAAGTGATTAGCGGAGACTAACCGCTCCCCAGAGCACCACGGTTGTTACTGGAGCCCCATCACCGCCAAGTGGGCTCCGCCATCACACGGTTAGCGAGTGATCGACGACCACTATCGCACCTGCAGCTGGAGCCCCGGTTGCTTTCCCCGCCGGCGGCGCCCTCCCGTCCTGCCCCCGCTGGCGCGCCCTCTGGCCTCATGATCTCACAGGACAGCACGCGAGGCGCCCCCGCCCCGTCCCCCGTTTGTTCGGTGCGTGGAGTGGAATCGGGCCAGGTGCCGTCAACGCGGGGGAGATTGAGTAGGGTCCCCGCGGTCCCCGCGTCCCCGCGGTCCCGGCCCCCCAATGTATTTGGGTCTAGGACGTCGCGGACACTCTTGGTGTCGCCCGTCCTCTACAGCCGGCCCGTGCTCGCGGCCCTGTTCGCCGCCGTTGCCTTCTCGGTGCTGACGTGGAGGACGCCTCGGTCGCTACCCCTCGCTGCTCAATACGCCGTGCGATGCGTCGATGAATGAAAACACGCGGCGGGGCTGGCGACTTGACTCGGCCGGTGCCAAGAACCGCGGGAGTCAGCCCTCCGCTGGGCCCTCGGTGATCATCGCTGCGCCGTGAGTGACGCGGCACGGGCTGTGCGGCCGGCGGCCCCGCCCCGCTGCAGTCCGTGAGGCTTCCGGCCGCCGCCGCGCAGATAACCCCGTCCTAGGAGCCCCGCACCCGCACGGCGCCGCCGGCCACCGCCGCCCACCCACCGCCCCTCACCTCACAGCGCCCGCCGGCGGCAGGGTAGGCCGGCCCGCACGACACGCGCGCGCTGCGACGCCGGCGGCTGCCTGCCCGCCGGGGGCTGCCTGTGGGCGCTCAGCACCAGACTTGACGTAATATGCCGCGTCCTCGGCGCGCCCCGCGAGAGCTCCGCGCTGATAACAGTCTAGCCGGTCTTATCTCTCGCAAAGAAATAAAACTATTTGATTTATCCAACCCCTTGACCAAGTTTTTGACATTCGGCGAAGCACGTGGGGAGCGGAGGTGCCGAGAAGCTGCCGGCCGGGGACGAGCCAAATAAATGTGAAGACAATGGCCAAAGCCAGCCAAACGCCCGTTTGGGAACGAACTCTGTAATACCTCGGCTCGTACAGTGCAGGCCTTCCCGTGCCGTGCGCCGCGGCGGCGGGGAGGGGGCGGGCCCAGATGGGGCCTGGGGACCCTGGTGGGACCCTGGCGGGACCTTCGCCGGAGTGACTCACGGGCTCGGGCCTTGCAAGGTGAACGCGCCCGAAGGGAACCTGAATACGATCGGCATTGAGTGTGGCCGCCGTCGGGTCACACCTGGTCACACCACCCGCGCTGCCGCGCCGCGCAGTGCCGGCGGCGGCCTCGGCGGCCTCGGCGGCCACCCTGCGGCACACGCCGGCCCCGAGGCGGCCGCGGGCCGGGGGCGCTGACGGCCACTGACTCCGTGCGCTCCGTGCGGACTGCGGACTCACCCCGCCGCGGCGGCGCGGTGAGGCTGAGCTTTGCCCGGTGGTGAGCGGAGACGAGTGTAAAAGTCCTTTCCACTGACCGGCATATCGCACGATAGCGGGGCAGCGGAAAAACACGGGGGAAACGTTTGACGCGGCATCGTTAAATCCGCGGAAGACGCCCCGCGAGCGCTCCACGCCCCGCGCTCGCAAACACTGCCGATATGGTAGTTGGGATCGCACTCCTCGGAGAGCTCTAACTCTGCGATCCCACAAAAGAGCTTCGAAACGCACAGAAAATCCACAGTGTATGTCAACAGGGAGTTTTTTCATTTTTTTTAAATTTATTTAAAAAGTCAAAGTGTCCCATGAAAACAGTGTGTGTGTGTGTGTGTTGCGCGGCAGTCCGGCGGTGGAGGCCGACCCGACGGCACTGTGATTCCTGCTAACGCACTAATGCACGTACTCCGCGCTGTCCGCTCGACATGCACGCCTTATTATGGCTGCACTCACTCCGCTCGCAACGCACCTCCTCTCTTCCCAGCCGCATGCACGACACACACACACACACACACACACACACTCACACACGCAGAGTGCTCGCCAAACTTTCGCAAGCCCTCGGCGCTTACAAAAGCTCGCGCCCTACTGGAGTTTACTGGCCCCGCGACCCAGATCGGCCCCCCGGAGCCCGGAGCCCGGAGCCCGGCCGGAGCCCGCGGAGCAGTCCGACTCCGGCTCCTCCCGCGGGCCGTGCCGTGCCGCGCTGTGCCGCGCCGTGCCGCGCCGTGCCGCGCCGTGCCGCGTCGCGCCCCGCCCTGGTCCCCGCCGTCAGACTTGACATTCTGCTGTCGCAACATGAACTCTGACTCCCGATCTGAAATTTCGCTGCCGGCGTTCCGTCTGTTGTCCCCCCCGGACGCCATGAAGCATTATTCCGATACGGGTTTTTATGCTCGCGACCGGTTTCTGCAGTCAGCTCGGCGGGCGGGACGAGTGCCGGCGGGGTGTGGCGAGGACGTAAGGTCGAAGAACTGGGGGGGGGGGGGGATCATGTGCGAGGGAGACAGCTTCATTAACCTGGGGGGCGGCGGGGCGCTGTAACCTAACCTAACCTAACCTAACCTAACCCCGTACCGGCCGACACACGCGTGGCGTGCGGACGCTTTTCGTTTTCGGCCGCCTCTCCTCACCTTGACATTATTAACAATTTCCACCCAGTTGGCAGGGCGGCAGCGCCTAGGCCGATTTGAAACACGGCGCTGCGCCGCGTTTCAGTGCATCAGAGTGTATGTGTATGTGTGTGCACGCGTGTGTGTGTGTGTGTGTGTGTGTGTGCGTGTCAGCTGGCGCCCAGACCGGTCTGCCAGCTCGCTTCACTTCCCAGCCCCGCCGCGATACACTGCAAGCACTTTCCTCTGCCTCCCTGACCTGCGGCAACAGCCAGGGCGACGCTGCTGGCGGCAGGCGGCAGGCGTCGCCGCGGCCGGGGTGCCCGCCTGCCTTCCCGCCTGCCTGCCTGCCTGCCTGCCTGCCTGCCTGCCTGCCTGCCCGCCCGCCCGCCTCAACGCTGCAAGCCACGGCTCTGTGCACTTTCATTCCGTTCGGATTCAGAACGCGTTACATCTGATACATGTGTTTCTCTGCGGGGACACTGCTTCTTATGGTGGGACGCGCGACGGAAGTGTTTGGAGGACCACCTTGCATTGCAAATAATGGAAATGCGGTCTGCAAATGCAATGCGTGGCCCGCAGTGTTGGGGTATGCAAACACGCCGCTGTGTAACATGTGTTCCTGCACACACTTGGGCGCCACGTGACCTCGGCAGGAGTTGGGGTCCTCGCGAAGAACACTCTGACTACATACATGATCATTGTGAATCGAGTAAGAGACGGAGATACAGTAGTGCAGTGCGTTACGGGATTGTATATCCCAGGGAATGCGCGGCGTTTCAGATTCACCTGGTCCGTCCTACGCTCGAACCCTCACTGCAGGGTCACAGTACTTGGCCCGCGCCCGCTTGCACGTCCACCAGACCGTCTCGCACTCGCACCTGTCGGATGCAGTGTACCGCATTTTCCCCGCTGCTAAATAAATGCAACGATAACAACCCGGCTTGACGGCGGGGAGCAGACGCCGCGCCGCGCCGCGCCGCTTGGCCAACCACGCGCACTTCTTCTTTTCTCGCCCGAAGAAGACAAGAAGACGCCCCGACGCACTCCGGTGGGCGTGCGCGCGCGCGCGTGTTGCGTCGCATGCCCGGGTGGGTGTCGGCCAGTTGCACACGGCAGGACGTCCCCCCCCCCCCCCCCCCCCCCACTGTCACGCGCGCCCGGTCCCCCCGGGCCCCCCGGGTGCGCCGCGGGCCCGGCCGGCCCCCCGCGCTGCCGTCACAGTCACAACCATGTCCTCGCAGTCCTCGCAGCACCGAGCCTCTTAGCGGCGGCCAGAGAAGGCGCCCTCCAAGGCAGTGGGGCCGCCGGGCCGCCGGGACGGCGCGCACACGACACGCGACACGCCCGGCACAGAGCGCCCCCAGAACCTCCGGGCTGCTCTAGGCCGGGCGGTCGGCTCCCTCCCAGTTATCGCCTTGTGGTTGGCACGACGTTATTGACAAGTCAAGTGCTGTGCGGTTGGCAGCCCGTTCCGATTCCTTCCGCTCCCTATTGTTCCGTGCGTCGCGTCGTGCGCGCGGGACTGTGTGTAACGTGTGGCGCCCTTTTCATTTCGCGATCGCATCTTTCACCGTAACCGCGACTCCAGGTCGGGGCGCACTCGCATTACTTGGAGTGAGCCATCATTCGTCACCTGCCAGCGCCACGCAACGCTAACATGTCAGCGGAAAATGTCTTACTCACGTCGGACTAATCTGTCAAGGGCTCCCCCGCCCGGCATGGCCGCCTTGCCGGCAGGGCGACTCGAGGCTTACTCACTCGCTCGCTCGTTCGCTCACTCGTTCGCTCACTCGCTCGCTTACTCTCTTTCTCACTCGCTCGCTCACTCTCTCACTCGGGGCCGGCTTCATCAGCATGCGACGCACCGCGGCGCATCGCTTGCCGTGACTCATCCCCCTTGCTCCTCCATATTGATCCCCCCCGGCTCGTTCCGGTGCGTCCGTTGCCGTCCGGTGCGCCCGGCTCGCACTCCCACGCAGCGGGCACGCACGCACACACCCCACCGTCTTGAGGAGCTGCCGTCTGCTCGCGGGGTCCATCTGCAGCCGTGCTGGCCTGCGGCCCCTGCGGCCCCTCCTGCCGCCCCTGCGGCCCCCCCCCGCCGCGCCTTGTAACAACAAACGAACGGAACAACAGCGCTGACTCCGCCTTGCGGTATTCTCTTCTCGCTGCCCTTTCTTCCTCCCACAGCGGCGGCGGCGGGGCGGCGGCACGGCGGCCGTGACACCTCACGCACACGCCGGAGCCGCCGGAGCCCACGCCCGCAGCCTGCGGAGCTGCGGAGAGATCCCTGTAAGCGCTCGCGGTCCGCAGTCCGGCCGCTCTCAGGCGATACGTAGTACTGTGTGTGGCTTCCAGCCGCTTCCAGCCGCTTCCAGCCGCTTCCAGCCGCTTCCAGCCGCTTCCAGCCGCTTCCAGCCGCTTCCAGCCGCTTCCAGCCGCTTCCAGCCGCTTCCAGCCGCTTCCAGCCGCTTCCAGCCGCTTCCAGCCGCTTCCAGCCGCTTCCAGCCGCTTCCAGCCGCTTCCAGCCGCTTCCAGCCGCTTCCAGCCGCTTCCAGCCGCTTCCAGCCGCTTCCAGTCCGACCCATTGCAGGGCGGCGAACGGGAGCGCCGCCTATCTACGAACAGATCGCACATGAGGTGGAATAGCATAGGGGGGGTGGAGGAGAGAGACAGAGACAGAGCTAGGGAGACAGACAGGAGAGAGACAGAGACAGAGCTAGAGAGAGAGACAGAGAGAGACAGAAAGCGGACGGGCGAATGTGAACACCACCACCGACGTCGCCGTGGTGACCAGTGACCACGACGGCGGCGGCCGCGGAATTTTCCATAGCGACGCCGGCCGGCGCAGCCGCAGTGTGTGTGCGTCCGTTCCAGAATTGGGTCATTATTACAAGGAGCCGTGGCGTGATGAGGGGTCGGCAGGCCCGGCACGGCGCGGCACGGCGCGCCACGGCGCGGCACGCTCACGGGGCCCGCGCGTGACGGCGCGCCGCGGCCACCTGTCAACCGTGGCCGCCGCGGAGCTACGGCCAGGGAGGATACCGCCGCACATAACGACAGAACTAGTCGGACCGGGCACCGGGCACGGCCCATTCGGTATCGGTCACCCCATTTTGTCAACAACCAAACTCGCCATTTGTTATTCGCCCCCAAACAGAAGGCTCACTCAGAGCTCCTCGGTGCGTAAGTGGCGCCGCTGATCCGCCCGGCCGCGCCTGCCGCGTCCCGGCGCCCGCCCCGTTTCCCCGGCGCCGTCGCCCCGACCGCTTAACGCCTCGTCCTCGAAAACGTTTCATCACGGACGGCGGCACAAAGAAGTAAGGAGATTCATGTCCCTCCCTTTCTCCTCCGTCCCGCCGGTGCCGCCGGTCCCGCGAGCTTCCGGCGGCGGCGGCGGCGGCGGCGTCTCTGCCCGAAGCTGTGCCGCCGCGCAGCGTCCCGCAGCCTCCTGCGGCCGGGCAGCAAGAGAATGGGCCGCGTTTATTCCTGGTCGCTGACGTGATTTGAGCCGCCGCCAGATATGTGCCGCCCCCAACGAGTCGTAATTCGCTCCAATTTTAATTGCTATGTCGGCGGGCTGCGGGCGGGGCCGGCCGGGCTGCGGGCGGCTCGCGTTGCTCATCTTATCACGGCACCGCCGGCACTGCCGCGGGCTGAGATCCCCTCTGCACACACTCGGCGCCGCCGATAAGAGATAACCATCGGGCGGACTGATAGGCCCTGCGCCGGCCGGCTGCCGACGGCCCCGCGGCCCGCCCCAGGCCCGGCCCCGAAACCGTGGCCGCATGTGTGCCGTGCGTGAGTGCGGCACTGACAACGGGTGTACCCTGCATGGGTACCCTCGAAGAAAACAAACCCGCAGAGGCCGGGAATGGTGACGTGAGAGAAGAAGAGGCGAATTTTGGATTCTCCTGGAGCGTTCCATTCGAGTCAAATTGCCCGTACAATTGCTCCGGGGGAATCGTGTCTCTGTTTCCCGCCCGCGCGGATCCACACGAGTATAACATGTATGCAGTTCGGAACTGCCGCCGCCGTCGGAGAGAAAAGCAAGTGCTTCAACGTTGCCCGCCCGGTACGTGGGAGACCTTTTCCCCGGCGGGCACGGTGCACTGCCGGGCACAGTCGGCACGGCACGGCCGGGCACAGCGCTCGCAGCCTTTGCATCTATCTCACAGCGATTATCGCGTGCACGTCAGTGCATGGTCACGTGCTGCATCACGTTGCCGCCCCACCTGCGCGGCCGTGGGCTGCCGCGCAGCAGCGTTGCGTGCAGCAGGAAGTGCCGATAGTTGTCAAAGAGACCATAAGTACGTGCCGTGTTGCAACATCATGCGGCATGCTACCCGAGGGGTCCCTCCTCACTCGTTAACACGGCGTGCCATGATGTGGAATCAACATTTGACTTTTCGACGTGGTTTTTCAGTTCAGTTGATTTGTTATCATTTTCCTGGTTATTTGATAAGTTTGCGAGTTTGACTATGATTTTTTTTTGATATTTTTTGTTGCTACTATCCAGGCTGCTTATCCCTCCCTCTCCTGCGGCGGTGGCCCTCTCTGTGCCTGATCAGACGGCTACTTGTGTGGTGCACACCACTATGACGATCATTATTCATTGTTTCGCATTGGAGTCGTCGTCACTCCGAGTATGTGAGACGATGCCGCGGTGGTGATGGCGACCGCTTATGGCGCGGCCGCGCACCCGCAGTGCTACCCGGCACGGCCGTGCTGCCAGGAGGGAGGCGCCGCCATAATGTCAGCAGCGTATTTGGAGGCGGCTCGTCAAATATTTTCCGCTGCTCCTACTACACACACACGCGCGCACACACACACACACACACGTGAACGCCTCCTTAAGGAGCGGCTATAAACTGGAGAACCCGAGTGGGGCGTCGCGGTGTGCGAGCAGCAGCGCTGAGCAGAGCACGCCGGCCCGCGCCGCGTTCGACGTTTCGGCCACGTGCGACCTTGGCGGCGGCCCCCGGCCCGGCCCGGCCCGGGCTGGGCTGGCTGATACGTTTCGCCCCGCGGGACCGCGGCCACGGCCCGCCGCCTCGCCTCGGCTCCTGCGTACGGGCGGAGACTACTTAGTGCGCTGCCGGCCTGCTGTTTGTTGTGGCCTCTTCCTTCCGTCACCGCGCCGCCGCCGCCAGGGAAGTGGCGCTTAAGATATTGTGTGTGCGGTGGTGGTGTCTGCGAAGAGGGCTGGAACCGCTGGAGCCGCTGGAGCCGCCCGCCGCGGCCGCTGCGCCACTTACCGGCCGCGGCAGCGCTGCCCCGCCGCGCCCCGCCGGGCCCCCGCCGGCCTGCCCTGCATTGGCTGGGTCAGTGTCACACGCGCGGGCAGCAGCGGCCGCGGCGGCTGCAGCGGCGGCAGCGGGGGAGGAGGCGTTGCGGGACTCGCGGCTCGGAGAACCGCAACACGCCACGCAGCGGCAGAGCTCGGGGCGCTGCGCCGGCTGCACTGGCTGCGCTGGCTGCGCGGAGAACTGGTTTTTCGTGCTAGTCGACCTGAATTAACACGCCGACTATCGGGTTGCGCACGCCGCCCGACCGACACTTACCGTCGCTGACAATGAGCGGTTCAGGTAATCGCCGCCGCTGTCTTAGCATCAAATCAATTCATCTTAATTTTTTTTTATTTTCCAGGGACCCGGCGCCGGTGATCCACTAAACACCCATCGGCTGCGGGACGGTACTTGGTACTTCCACGGTCCTCACCGCCACCCTCACGCTCGCACTCCCTCACAGCGCAGCCGGCGCCGCGCGTCGCAGTCACGTGACCGTGTGGTGTGCGGGGATCGGCAGGTCGGCACAGCGCCGTCGGGATGCCGTCACCCGTCACTCCGCCGCCCGGGACGCCGACGCCGACGGCGGCCCTGCTCCGCGCCCGCCGCCGCCGCCGCCCAGCCCAGCCGGCTTGGCGCCCGTCCGGCCAGGGAGTAGCGAAGCGAAAGGTGCACGGAGGCGAAAGGCGCGCGACCGGGTTCCCGCGGCGGCCGCTCAGAGCGCGCCACCAGGCGCCACCGGTGGTGCCCGGCAGGCCCGTCAGGGGGCAGCACCGGACGGCGGCGCGGCGGCGGCAACGAGCCAGCAAATTGAACGCTGCGCTCCCGGGGACTGTTGTCAGCACTCATTTCGGAACATGGCGCGTACGCCGCTCGCCACTCCCCCACCCTCCCCACACACCCCTCATCACCGCGCTGTTGGGCCAACGACTTGGCAGACCAATCGCCGACCTCAACAAGCATTTTCGGGTCGGTCGACGAGATAATTCTAGACGGGCCGCGACAGTGCGCTGAGGCCATCCGCACACTCTTCTCCAGAACGGTTAACCCTCTGTTTTTTCTGATTTTCTACACGGACACCGCTGCGCGCAGCACGTGCCACCCCGGCGCTGGCCCCGAGCGGATAGGCAGCCCATCCGACCCGCGCGAAGGCTGGGACTTGGACACGGCGACAGCGCAGCCCGCCTAACCGGGCCAAAGATACTTAGATGCTGCTCAGACAACTGGGGCCCAAGGCAGGTCGTACCGATAGGAACAAAATATATCTAGTTGGGCCAGTTTATATATTTAAATTCAGAAACTTTGAAAATTTGGTCCGATTTGAAGAGTGGGAGCATTCCGGAGAATTCCGCTGTGTCGATAGTAAGCGGCGACCAATTTCTAGTCCACTAGTTCCCACCTAAATCAACCGGGAAAAATCTGACGTAAGTCTCTTCATTTTGCAGTTACTGTATTTAGTTTGTACGGCTGGATCAGGTAGCCATGTGCAGTCTCAGTCTGGCGGTGGGAAGAGAGGGCAGGATCGGCTCAAACTAATAAATGCACAATTTGCATATTAGGTGGTAAAGTGTTTTATTGACAACCACTAATTATATACAAAACACATATGGAGATTACAAACAAAATACGGGTTCTTGCGCTCGTATAAAACGTGCGAATGACTAGCAAAATTGTGTTAGGGGTACATTAAAAAAAAATCAGGTCACACATTCACTCACTTCTCATCCTTGACCACACGCACAATCATAATTTGAAAAGAATGTAAATGATAATTTGAAAAAGAATGTAAGAGTATTTTTTCTTAGTTCGATATGCCATTTTTATGCAAGCCTAGTTTTATCACGATTTACTTTTAAGACAAAAAAAAAGGATAACAGTTTTGTACCATCATAAAACTACATTACAAAAAAATATTAACGACCAAAGTCGCAGGTGCCTTCTCATTGTTCTCTTCCTTGTCTCAGACAAAGCACTGGAGCAGGAGCCTTTTACAATTCGACACAGATCCCGCGTCCGCGTACTATGTATTAGTTAATAAATATTTTTGGCATGGCATTCTCGTTTAGACGCGGCGGATGTTAATCAATAGTAGCGGTAGTCGCGGGGGCGCTGGGCCCCGGAGCCTTGCGGCGAGGACGGCATCACGTTACGGAAGGAAAACAAGGCTTCTTCTGATATGAAGGGACGAACGGCGAGGCTCTCGGGGACGTGTGTTCCCCCACGTGCTCCCCACGTGCTCCTCACGGCGAGAAGACCCTGAGCGCGCGGAGCAGGGCGGCCAGCACGGCGGCCAGGTTCTCGGCGCGCTGGGGGAGCAGGGCGCCGCCCGCGTCCAGCGCCGCGTCGTCGGGCACCTGGATGGTGGCGCGGAAGGCCTGCGCCACGTGGCGCACCTTGAGCACCAGGTTGCGCGTCTGCATCGGGCAGCTCGTGTGCGCCGCCAGGTCGGCGGCCAGGTGCGTGAGGCGGCGGAGCAGCGTCAGGCAGGCCGACAGGTGCGTCGGCAGGTCCGAGGCGTCGCCGTGCTCCGAGTCCGTGATGCTCTTGACGAGCTGCTTGGACGACGTCACCAGCTGCCGCGCCTCCGCGCTCAGGCTGTCCCTGGCCAGCTGCAAGGACACCGTCACGATTAGATACAGGGCCCGCGTCAGCCTCGACGCCTGTCGGCCGGCGGGTAGGCTAACCCGCACGCCACGCGTGTGCTCGTCACATGCCGATTGCCTACTGCCCAGGCGCTCAGAGCACCCACCTGAAACTTGTCCTCGTTCATGAGCGGCCCCCCGCCGGCGTGCTGGTGCTGGCTGCACTGGTCGGCGACCTGGTCCAGCTGCTCCAGGAGCCCGCCCAGCGCCACCTCGGTCTTGGCCAGCAGGGTGCGCTTGCTCCAGGCCGGGACGCCGCCACCGCCCGCCTTGATCTGCTGCTGCAGCTGCACGGACAATGCCCCTCTCAGCCAACCGCCTCCTCCACGTTAAGGGTCTCGTTGTTCGGGTCGGCACTCACCGCCGGCGCATGGCCGTTGCTGTACGGGCCGACCGAGGGCGCCTGCTGCTTCCCGACGCCGCCGTTGACGCCGTGGCCGTTGCTGTTGCCGTTGGTGAGGCCGTGGCCGTTCACCTCCGCGGGGGCCGTCCACACCTGCATCACAAGCGCCACGCCGTCAGCCTCTTTTCACGCCGAGGGCCGAGGGTCAGCTTTCACGCCGTCGCGTCCCTCCCCTCTCGCTCACCTCCGGGGTGGCGTCGTACACGGACAGCTGCTGCAGCCGGGGCTTGGCGGGCAGCGTGTTAAAGTGGTGAGGGTTGCGCGGCTTGAGCGGCGGCGTGCTGGGCACCCGGACGGGGCTGCCGGGGGTGCCGGTCACCCTCCCGGTGGGCACGCCGCCCGCACGCCCGTTCATCGTGCGGTAGGGGGAGCCGCCGTCACAGCCGTTGCTGAGGACGCCGATGACGCCGTTGGTGGAGCCGTTGACGAGGCCGCCGTTGACCGGCCTGTTGAGCTGGTTGGCCTCCAGCTCCCGCGCCGCCGCGCTGCAGGTGTAGTTCCGGCTCGCGGCCGCGGGGAGCGGCGTCACCTGCGCCACCCGCCGTATCGTGCCCTGGAGGCGTACAAGGAAAGACTTAGTGTGAGGGCCGGCTCCGGGGGAGGAGACGCCGTAGCCGCTACTCACGTGGATGGGGGCCGGCTGGTGGTGCACGGCGGGCTTCTTGGGCGGCAGCCAGACCTGCGGGGGCGTGAGGCCGGTGCCCGGCGGGCCCGGCACCACGCGGGGAGGCAGGGCTGGCACCGCCACCGGCTGCCCGTGGCCGTTGCTGATCTGCAACAGCAGGAGGCTGTTGTTCTTGGGCGGCCGCTCTGGCGGGGCGTGCGACGGCGTCCTGGGCGGCGTCGGGGGCGCGGCCAGCGGCGTCGGCTCGGGGAGCGAGGGATCGCCCAACGGCGATGGCGTCTTGTCCGGACTCTCCCTGCCGGGAACAGAAATAGGAGGTGAGAGAGATTTCTCGAGCTTCGCAGAAAACTGCTCGTTATTTACACTCCGTCAGACGAGTGTCTCCATGCCGTGCCCTCGAGCCCACCTGTACGACCCGCAGCAGCTGGTGAAGGGGCTCGACTTCTTCTCTAGGGTGGCGTACTCGATGACCCTCTTCTTCGGGGCCACCTCGGCGTGCGGCTTGACCGGGAGAGAGCCGACGGATAGGCCATTACTGTCCCCGGGGCCCGGGTGTCTGCTGGAGCTGTTGATCTGCGGAACCACAAGAAATAAGGGGGGGGGGGGGAGAGAGAGGGCACTGCAGTGCCAGCACTGGGTAGGAGGCTCAGGACAGGCCGACGGGGGGCAGTGGCTCACCGTGGTGTTGCCGTAGGTCGGCTCCTCCGGGGCGGCGCCGTCCACCGCGGCCCCCGCGGCGCTGTCCACCGACACCGCCGACACCCGGGGCGGGGGCAGCGGCGCGCAGTGGTACGTCCGGGGCACCCGCCGCAGCTCCTCGGGCGTGCTCGGCACGGCGGGGACGGCGGGGACGGCCGCGGCCGGGACGCCCCCGTTGCTCAGACTTCTCCCTCTCCTGACCACGTCGGCGGCGGCTGCGGCGGCGGGTGTGTCGTCCCGCTGGCACGACAGCACGGCGGCGACCGGCTGCGAGGGGGGCAGAGAAGGGCGCGTCAGCGGAGGCGTCGGCAGGGGCGGTCCCGAAAAGCAGACAGTAAGAGAATGCTATACTAACGCGCGGGAAGAAAACTTATCCTCCAGAGTCAGTATTCGAACCCACACCCACAACAGCTCAGCTGCCGGCACGGGGATTATTACGAACTCGGAGGCACGCTCTGGTTGGTAAATAGCACAGCAGTGACATGTAGAAGCAGCACCCTCACCACACCGGGCCGAGGCCTCCCTCCCCTTACCATGCTCGGCGGCGGGGGGATGATGAAGGACGAAATCTCCTCCGGCGTCAGCTCGACGGCCGTCACCGTGCTGCCGCCGCTGCCGCTGCTGCTGCTGCTGCTCGCGGAGGTGCTGTTGTTGCTGCTGCTGCTGCTGCTACTGCTGCAGCTGGAGGGCTGCTGCTGCGGCGGCGGCGCTGCGTGCGGCGGCGGCGGCACCATCACGGACCGCAGGAACGCCTCCAGGTCCAGGGACAGCCCCGCGTCGAGCAGAGCCTAGACGGTTCACAACGGTCAGTACCTCTGACGCACGACGTCGGGGTGGCTCGGGGCCGGGTTAGGGCCGGCTTTGGATGTCGAGATCCTCGGGGCAGGCGTGCGTGACTCCTGACCCGGTCTCCTACCTCGGCGGGGGCCGAGTCCGGCTCGGTCTGCGCGCCGCTGCCCTGCAGCATCTTCTCCAGGTTGTGCAGCTGCGCCTCCAGCGGCGTCTGGTCCGCGAACGGCGTGGGCGGCACGCTCAGCGGCGAGGACGGCAGCGGCGTCCGGAGCGGCGCGCCGCCGCCGTCGGCCTCGTCCTCGTCCGGGGTGACGGGCGGCGGGATGAGCGTGAGGTCGATGATGTCTGGGTCCAGGCAGAACGTGTCCTCGGGCAGCACGGACTCGGCCTGCATACGCTTCAGCAGGTCCTGGAGAGCATCAGTCGGTTAGGCGAGGCCAGCTGTGAGCGCCGGCTGCCGCCCCCCCGCGGCCGCTGTGTGCCGCCGCCGCCGCACCTGGAAGTGCTGGCTGCCGGGCCGCAGGTTGTCCGTGTCCGGGCTGTGGAGGCCGAAGCTGGAGTCGCTCGGCCGCAGCATCGAGTGCCGCCGCGCCTCGCCGTCCGTGAGGACCCCTCTGTGCGACGGGCTCTCCGCCGGGGTGCTGAGCGAGTCCGTGTCCGACTCGGAGGGCTCCTCGCCCAGGTCGATGTGCGCGATGGCCGCCGTCAGCTCATCCTCGGCTAGCTTCTGGCCCTGAAGCAGAGGTCCGTGAAAGGTCCAGTCCCAAGCGGTGCCACGCTGACCATCACACTAGGCTTAATCTAGGGTAGGGTAAATTTCAAACAAATTAATCTAATTTAACTACGCACGTTGACCATGCTTCAGCCTACTTCAGCATGCAAGACGGCCACACTAAACTGTGTGCCACACTAAAGTATGTGCCACACTACGTTCGCGTCCAGATAGACTGACAAAAGGCGCTTCTAAAAGGCATCGTCCATTGGACCGCACAATGTTGATACGAAGGCATGCCTCGTTTGGCTAGTCTTCATACTGTTGGGGAGGCGCCTGTTGGGTAGGCAATCTTGCCTTGGGCATCGCATGCGTGTTCTGCGGGCTGGCCTACCCCAACATTCGCAGGCGCTCGACCATGCCGTTGTTGGTGGGGAAAAATTCGGCCATACTTAATGGAAGATGCCATCTCCAGCGTTTAACCTTAGTTTAACCCGGGGCTTTTGAAACTGACAGCAAATTGATCACAAATTCGAATCAATTATATTCGGATTCCCATAGGGAATCTGCTTTGCGTGACTTCAAAGCTCGGGCAGCCCCGGTCTCTAAAAGTACTCCTAGAATACGGTGCGTCTCTCCTACTTCGTCTACTTTGCGTGCGTCTATGCGGCGGCGTGCTCTACTGCAGTGTCGAAAACGCGCCTCCCCACAAGACCGTCGCGTCGCCACTCTCCGGCGACTCCTGTTCGGAAGCGTTTCGCGCTGCCCGCCCCTCCTCGGGCCCGACTCGGCGGCGCAGGACAGGGTCTGACAGGGTCCGACAGGGTTCCGTTCTCTTACTGCGTAGGAAGCCAACCTGAGCGAGCAGGAGCAGCGAGTCGCTGTGCTTGAGCTGGCCGGGCGGCGGTGCGTCCGAGTCTACTGCCGAGGAACACTCTGAGTCGCTTACGCTGCCGTCCCGCGCGTGGCGGTGGCGGTGCAGGGGGCTGGCCACGGGGCTGGCGGCCGGGCTGGCGGCCGGGCTAGCCGTCAGCGGGGGCGGCGGCGGCAGCGGGCCGTCCCGCTGCTGCGTCAGGTACTGCTCCGAGCTCTGCACCAGCTCCTGCATCTCCGCCACCCTCCGCAGCACCTGCAGCATCACAAGCACGTGTTGGACGGGGCTCCGCGGGGGCGCGGTGGGGGCGCGGCGCGGCGCGGCTCGGCGCTCACCTCCTCGTTCCGGGCCTCCACGAGGTCCAGGTCGCCCTCGAGGATCTCCATGGAGACGACGCTCTGCAGGTCGAAGCCCGAGTCGTCCTGCGGCGGTGGCTGCTTCAGCTTGCCCAACCTGCAAGCAGGGCGTCACAGTCACGTCTCCGACTCCACCGGGCAGAGCAACAGCAAACGGCGTGGACATCCGCGTACATCGTGTTCATGTTGTCGTCGACCTGGTACACGTCTGCGTGGGGCGCGAAGGTGACCGTCTTGGCCCCGGACATGGGAGGGTGGCCATTCGCAGTGATCTGTGAGCAGCACAATAAGTTTTCGGTTAACACCGCGGCCCCCGTCGCTCGGCTCCCGGCGCGGGGCGCGCGCCCGCCAGACTCACGTAGTGGGTGCCGTCGACGAGGGCGGGCGCCGAGGACGCCGACACGTAGCTCGGGGGCATGGAGAAGTTGGCGAACTGCACCGTCACCTTGTCGGCCTCCTGGATGGTGGCGTAGCTCCAGGGCGCGGCCAGGACCGCGTGCTGACCCCGGTAGGGCGGCGCTGGGGCGGGCAGGACGAATCAGTAACCCCGAACCGTACCTCATCATCATTGTCTGCGGATGAGCCGCCCCTCACCGGCGGGCTGCAGCTCGCGCTCCTGGTGGATGGTGAGCGCCTGGCCCGTGAGCAGGCGGAAGTAGCCCTGCAGCACGAGCACCAGCTCCTCGGCGTCGCGGTCCTCCATGCTGAGCACCAGCTCCTTGTCCGCCAGCGTCGGGATCCCGATGCGGACGCACCGCGATATCTCGTCCTCGCGCGTCACCGCCACCGACGACATCTGCTCGATCTCCGCCAGCGGCACCGGCTGCGGGACACGAACGAGGTCACAGCCGAGGTCACAGTCTGTCGAGGTCACAGCCGAGGTCACAAGGGCCGCCGCACGCAGCACTCACCAGACTGTTCCTCATTCCCACTATCTGACTAATTCCGAATTTGGGGCTGACTAGAATGACGGTCTCCATGTTGGAGTCCTGGAAAACATGAAAAAAAAAAAGCATTGAATGTTTCGCACTAACTCTACCGTTCAAATCGCATGGGGTTTGGCACGTACCCGAATGTTGGTGCTGAAGCACTTGGCGCCGTACGACGGCAGCTGGGAGATGATGTTGAGGTAGTACAGCTTGGCCTGCAGCGACGTCAGGCTCTTGTGGCCGATGCCCGACGCCGTCGTCATGTTCTGGTTCATCTTGAGGAAGTGCCCGATGATCTTGCGCAGCTCCTTGCGCTTCATCGTCTCCATCAGCGACACGGGCACGAACCTCTCCAGACCAAATTCTCGTCTACCGGAGAAAAATAAAAATGCAATTACTTTTGTTACTCGTGTCCGAAGGTGAACCTTTCCGGCGAGGAGGGACTCACTCGATCATCTTGACGGTGACCTTGCCCGCCATGTTGTTGGAGACGGCGTGCTGGTGGATGTGCAGCGCGGCCAGCCGCAGCGCGATGTCGTACTTGAGCTCGGGCGCGTAGCGCTCCTGCACCACATCGTTGCAGCACTGGAACCGAGGTGCTCCGTGAGTCGCGGCCCGGGAGGGGTGGGGTGGGCGGGCCCGCGGCGGACCCCGCGGCTGGCCCCGCGGCCGGACTCACCTGCAGGTACAGGTACTCGAAGGCAGTCAGGTCCCTCTGGGCGAGCTGGCACGCGTCCTTGGGCACGAACGCCACCCGGAACAGGCATCGCAGGTTGTGGGCGCCGGGCCGGGCGGCGATCTGTGGACGAGCGGCGTGAGGCTCTGCGGGGGGCGTCCTCGTCACCGCCTCCCCTCCCCGCTCATTACCCCGTGTTGGACTTGTGAAGCCCCCGCGGGGGGAGCGGGGTGGGGGAGCAGAGGGCGACGGAGCTGAAAGTTACGCCGGAGCGGCGGACCTCACGGCCCGGGCGAGGGGAGCGGCGTGTTTGCACATCGGGATTGGTGTTGGCAAAACGTCGACACGACGGATTATTTTCGATCCGCGGCCGAAGTAATTAGGGGGGTTGGAGGTCGGCGCCGGCGACACCTGCCCCGCTCCGTCCCGCCCGGCCCCGGCCTGGGCCGCCGAGTCAACAGGCGCGCTCCCCTCCGCTCTGGCAAACTCTCGGGAGTCTTCTCTGACAAAGTAGCTCCCCCTCCCTCCCCTCCCTCCTTTTTCCAATACCTCAAACCCCTGGCAGCCCCCGGATCACGCTGTGCAGCAGTGATCATCCCCGCCCCCTCCCTGTACACCCACACAGACACCGCAGTCCCGCCGTGCGCGCACCTTGGACAGCGGCTCGTCGGGGTCCAGCAGGGTGAGCTTGTTCCTGCGCAGGCTCTTGACGTGCTCCACGGTCAGGGCGAAGTGGTCCGTGGCCTTGAGGCACAGCTTGAGCTGCAGCGAGGTGACCACGTCGCGCACCGTCGTCTGCGCGTCGTACTTGAAGCTCTTGGTCTGGCCGTTCTCGAGGAACACCTTGAGCACGTTGGGCATGAACGGCAGCGCGGCGTCCGCGCCCGCGAAGGCGGAGGGCTGCGGGGCACGAGGCGCAAGGTCACTCCCAACAACCCTTCCAATCTGTTTTGCCAGCGCGACTTTGCCACGGGTTGACAACGTGAACCAAACATTTCGTGAAAAAAAAAACTTGTCTACAAAACTTTGGCAGTGTCACATCTCCAACATCTATCTCGGCATTATTTATTTTATAGGCGCGAAAGCGCGGCAGAAGTCGGAATAAACTCTCCGTACCGGAAACAGCGGGGCCCCGCTGACGGCGACGCCTTCCGCGAACCGCACCCTCGACGGGTTGGACCGCAGCTTCGCCTTTTTCGCCGCCGAGAGAAGTGCCGATTTCCGCGCCGACTGAAAAGGCAGAGGCGATGAAAGAAAATCAGTGGCGGCCCTGGCAGAACGTCAAAACGCGCCGGGCGCCGCCCCCACCCCCGGCTGGGGGGCGGGCGGCGGGAACCGAATCGCCGCCGCCGCGATCCAGTCAAGTGTGAGGGAGCGGCGGCGGCGGCCGCCGCAATAAAACGTCCACGTCTGCGGCGGCCGTCCAGCCAGGACCACAGCAGACTAACGGGCGAGCGCCGCCCATAGAGAAAGAGAGCCGAGGCGCCGTCGTGGAGGCCCTGAGCACTCACGTTGTCGAGGGGCGGCTGGCAGACGACGAGGGCGACGGTGGCGGGGCAGGCGCGCACCAGCTGGATCACGCGGTCCCGGGGCGCGTCCTTGACGTCCTCGCCGTTGATGCAGAGGATCTGGTCGCCCGGCTGCAGCTGGCCCTCGCTCGGGCCGCCCTCCGTGACGAAGCGCACGATGACGGGCTTCTCGCTGCCCGCCACGAAGCCGAAGCCCTGCTCGGGGTGGCGCAGCAGCCGCACGGTCCGCGGCTGCGGCGCCTCCTCGGCGTCCCGCCACGCGCGGCACAGCCGGGGGTCCTGGTACGACGTCGTCCGGTTGACATGGCTGCGGACAGGCAGGCGGGCGGCCGTCAGCGCTCGGCGGGGGGCGGGGCACGCGGCGCACTACACGGCCATGCAAGCGGCCCCGGAGCAGCGACGCGACGGTGACCTGCTGCCACCTATCGCGTCGACGAACGCCTTTCAACTGGCTGTCATCTGCTTTTCTAGCCGGGGGAACACTTGTGAGAAGTTAAGAGAAAGCAAACTTTTTTGTGTTTTTTGGCCAGATGCACAATAGATAACTTTCAGCGGAACAGGCGTAGCAGTATAATGTCATCAGGTCAGTCAGTTATTTCTCAACAGTCAGCCACATCGACACCAGCGTACGGCACATATAACGCCTAAGTACAAACCTGGCAATGCCATCAGGGGCGCCACAAGCAGCGGGACCATCCCTGACCAAGCATACGTCAAATATCGTGCAACAGAATGCGCTCGTTAGGAAGTAATTTGCCCGCAAGAAAGTCACCGTCGACCGGCAAACTCAAACAAATAAGAAAGTGACAAAAGTGTGTTCGGGCAATTGTGCGTGTGGAATGAAATGAGTGGCACGCAAGCTCCTCGGGATTCGTGCTCAGTGCGAAATCAGCAGAGGCCTAGCAAGATGTAAAGAAGATAAAAACCAAACGAGAGCAGCAGCAGAGAAAAATAAACGAGCATTAATGTGCAAAGCACACTAATGTTAGCGAATCGAAAGAAAATCTACATGTCGCTTGAACTGACTCTAAGAGTCTATGAGCTTCGCCCAAATCACATTCGGGCCTATTATGCTACGGGAAGCCGGGCTGCAGCCACGTTGCGGTCAGACGAGAGATGAGCGAGGCCCCACCCCGCCAGGCTAAACGGCCACAACTCTTCTTTAAAGGGGGCATCCAGGTGTAGCGGTGTCGGATTAGTTCAAGTTTCCAGATTTTTATATCAGAAAAACCAAGCAAGCCAACGATTAGTGTAAAACGCCATTTAGTAGGCATTTCCTACAAGGCTCGAGAACGGAAGTGCAAGAATAAGAAAACTCCCAGAGCGGAAATGGGTAGTGTGCGAGATCTCTCGCGAAGAATATCTCCACCGCAGGTGGGCAACGAACCGACTGAAATCTGGAAGCCCAAGACCACAATGACGACGTGTGGCGACCATTTGTGTGGTCAACGCGCGTGGAGATACTCCACGCAGTCCGAGAAATTTCGTCTCCAGACCGAACGGAGTGGCTCCGCGGCTGTTGTCCCGTCTGGGGTCGTCCCTACCCTGCGACATCACGGAAATACCCCGCGTGACGGTAACCTTCGCAGTGCTGGAGAACACTGTATACTATAGTTATCTCCTGGATGCCCCCTTAACTGGGTTTTAAGCCGGAACCTAATTATACCCTTAAACAATGACATGAAAGGATGCTCGACATGCGCTGCGCATTCCTCGAGTGCAAGACGCCATGAGATTTAATAAGGTGCCGAGGCGAATCAAAAAGTCGCGCCACTGCGTGTGACGGACGGGATTTGATATTCGGTCGCTGTGGATCTTTATTTAAATGGTGAGAGAGAGAGGTAAAGAGTGAACACAGCGGTAGCGCAGTAGCGGCGGCGGCATCACCGGCAGCAAACGTCGGGACTGGGTCCGACTTTGCGTGCAGTCGCATGCGCTACCTGAGGAGGGTGGTGGTGGTAGTGGTGGTTGTGGTAGTGGTACTTGGAGGGATGGCCTTGCGCCCCAGGGTGAAGGGCCGCCGCGGGCCCTTGGGGGTCCCCTGGGGGGTGCCCTGCGGGGTGCCCTGGGGTGTGGTGGTCCCCAAGGGCCCCGCGGGGCCCACGGGCCCCACGACGCCCCTCGGGGAGCCCATCGGGGAGCCCCGCGGGGGGCATTGGCCGAGGGCCTTGGCGCTGGCGTTACACAGCGGACCTGCAGGGCGCGTCCACACATCGTAAGGGATCTTCCGATCGTCCGAATTCGAATTGTAAAAGCGGAGGAGCTCGGCAAGGAAAGACAGTTTAATTAGAACGAAGAAGAAGTGGACGCGTCCTAGACTGTCAAGAAAAGTAGCACAAGACAAAGGAAAAAATAGAGGCCGAAACTAAATCAGGAGGATAAATAGGCTTAGGGTTTAAATGAAACTGATTAAAGCCGGCGCTAACGTCACACCCAACCGTTGGGGGGTCATTTGAGACTTTCCCAGGTTCAACTGGTTCAGTTTTTTTTCCCTCTGTCGTTCCGCGCAGCGCCCCGCCGCTCCCCGCCCCTTCCCCACCCGATTCGCCCCGAACGGGCCGAGATGCCGCGGCCGAGGCGGGGCGGCTGCATTCCCGTACTGTCTCGTCAGAAAAGGAGAGGATTGCGGCGCGCGACGGAGAACTGGACACGGCGGCACTGCCTCACTCCAGAAGGGAAATTATCGGAGGCACCGAGAGTAGGACGGAAACGAACTCGTTTCGCCTTTTCTTTTTCGCCCCTCTCCTCCGTCCGCGGTCCCCCGGATTGCTGCTCTGACATTCTGCAGAGAAAAAAAATCACTCAATTTCCACACGGGGATCTCTCTTGTCCGTTTAGTGCCCCAGAATAGATGGCGTCCCACGAAAGATGAGGAGGAGGTTTCTGCACGTAAAAATACATCCAAATGCGACCACATTCGAGCAGGTAACTGCTATTTCAGGCAGCTTCATTTATGTACAGCGTTTTCATCGTGTGTGACTAAACTATGATAATTTTAACTGTGGACTAAAAAAAAAAAACAATTTGAAAAAATGTACGGGGCAAGGTGGCGGATGTACTCACTTGATGTAGTAAGGCTTGCCATTGGGGTCCACAGCCTGCTCCCAGCCGAAGGGCAGGTCACCGCCAGCGTACGGCCAGGCCTCGGGGGGCGGCAGCCAGGACGAGGACCGCGTCAGGTGGCTGCGGGCAAAGGGACACGGTCAGAGGCCGGCATCTGCGTGATCTGAGTCAATCTGCTTCCACCACCTCAACGTTCTCAACGACATCATTTTTATGCTATTTGCGATTTCCTTTCTGCTCGCAAAACTGACGATGACTGCTGTACAAGGCCAGGAACCCGCCGGACCCTCGGGCGCAGACATCGGGCTCTCTAGCCTAGGGCTGTCTAGGGCCGTCTAGGGCTGTCTAGGGCCGCCTAGAATCCGCCTAGCGCCGCCTGTCGCTGCGGAGGAGCAATAAGTCACGGCCGACGTTGCCATGGTGACGCGTGCGGACGCGTGCCAGTCGGCGTCTGACTGTGACCTAATGAAATCATAAATAACGTAAGTCAAGTCGGCGCGCGTGCTCGCCGCTCTCTTACTTTCTTTCCTCCGTCTCTCTCCCTGTCTCTCTCTCTCTTTTTACCTTCTCTTCTCTCCCCTCTTCTCCTACCACCGACCTTGATCCACGTTGATCCAAGCACCGGACCAGAACGGAAAAACAAAAAACAAACAATTATTTCAGAGACATGCATTGCTTGTGTTCTTGGATCTCTGGCTGCTTGACGCGCTAATATGGAAACGTCTCGGAAGACTGAAGGAGAGTAGGTTAGGTTAGGTTGGTCCGGACGGAGCGAAGCCATCGCCCCCCCCCCCCCCAGTCGACGAGAAGTCCCTGATGTTGTGGGCCGGCCGGGCCGGGCTGCATGTATTCCATCATCATTGTCAAACTTCTCCCTCATACGCATTCTTTGTTGGTAAGAGAAAGGGAAAGTGGGCTAACTCCGGGCGGCGCGGGGCGGCGCGGGGCCCTGCGGGGCCGCGCTCCCACGGAGCCTCGCCCTGCACGCAGACCGCGCCTGCCGGCCTGCCGGGGAAGGGGATGGAGTCTAGGAGAGATCTTGATGGATGTCCTCGTCAGGGGATGCGTCGGAGGACAAGCGAGAGGGAGGGAGAGAGCACGATAGGAGGAAAGAGGAGAGAGGGAAAGAAAGGAGAGAGGCGGAGAGGGGAGAGAGAGAGAGAGAGAGGGGTGCCGACCTCAGAACACGGGGCAGTGCAGGGCAGGGCAGCGAGGGCCCCGGCGGGTACCCACACCCCGGCCGCTGGCCAGCCGCAGCCCTCCTCGGCACGGCCCGTTTAGTCGCGTTCGCCGACAAATGCGCGCGCCTCTCGCGCCGTTACCGCTCGGACCGCGCCGCAGCCCGGAGCCCCGGAGCCCTGGAGCCCGGGCCGTTCGAGGAAGAGAGTGCGTGCTAATTTTTCAGTGGCACACACAACACAACCTGGGAACGGGCAAAAAAGAAAGCAAGAGCGCGATAGGAAAGGGAGAGAAGTGGGGGCGGGACGGAAAGGGGAGTAACAGGGGGGAGGAGGGGGCGGGGGAGGGAGGGTAAAGAGTATACAAATTGTTTTCTTCCGTGCATGGGCGGGGTCGTGGGGTTGGCGGGGCCCTGGCGGGGCTGCGCCGGTGGGTGTGTTGTGCCTGTCGGCCTGTCACTGCAGGGCTAACAACGCACCGCCACGAGTCGCCGCAGCCGCCGGCCGGCCACATGTAAATGCGACCCTTATTAACGACCCCGTGGGGCTGAAACACTCTGCGCGCACGGGAGAGAAGGGCATCAAGGGTATCACACAACACAGTGTCTCGCAGAGAGCGCAGGAAGGGCAAGGGTGGGGGAGCGGAGAGGGAGAGAGAGAGAGAGAGAGAGAGAGAGAGAGAGAGAGAGAGAGAGAGAGAGAGAGAAAAGGGGGCCCCGGGCGTCGCGGCGCGTCACAGCACCGGCAGCTGCGCGTCACATATCGTCACATAGCGTGTCACGGCGAGGGTGTCACAAGGCGTTACGGGGAGTGGGCTCGCAGGGGGGGAAAAACCGTCATGACTTGGCCGCGCGGTGGCTCCTGTCACACCGCACGCGCACGCCGCGGGGAGAGAGGGGAGGAGGGGTGGAGGGGAGGCCCAATACTGTATGCGGGGGGAGGCGGCGTAAGGGGCTCGTGCCTCCTGTCCTCCCTGCAGGGGCCGCGCCGCCGCGCCGCCTACCGGGGGCTGGAAACGATCTCCGCTCCCGCCTCCAGAGGGCGGGGGGAAAGAAGAAAACAGAATGTCACGGATTTTTCTCGTTGACCCCCGACACCGACATGATGGGGGCCGATGTCGTCGCATGTGTTGCTGTTGTGCGAGGGGAGCGTGTCGGCGGCACGGCACGAGGGCGAGGCAAGGTGTGTCCCCGAGGCCGAGGGGAGGCCGAGGCCGAGGGGGCCGAGGGGGCCGAGGGGGCCGAGGCAAGCCGCCGGCCGGGGGCCGCGGCAACACGCCGCACTGCACGGGGGGCTCCGGGCTCCGGGCCGGCAGCAGCGGCCGCCTCCGCAGTGGGCCCGGCGCCGGGCGGCCGAGTCGCTGGCTGACCGGGACAGTAAAACGTTTCCGCCCGACTGACGGGAGAAAAATTGTAGTTGGTTGTCTCCTCCCCCTCGTCTCCGCCCATCTACCCTCCGTTCCCGCTCCTTCCCGTGTTCCAGCCTCCCCGCCCCACTTGTTGAGGGTGTAATGGGGCGGGCGGCAGTGGCGGCGGCCGCGGCCACCCCCGGCACTGGACCCGGGCAGCGGGGCCGCCAGCACCGCACGGCCGCCCGGCACGGCCCCCCGGTCCTCCGCGCCCTAATTGTAATTAATCACCGTGCCGCTGTGAAGTACTGATTGCGCGGGCCGCGGCCCACTCGGGAGCGATGAGTGGCGGAGCGCTGCGGGGGGTGGGGGGGGGGAGGCGCTACGGGGGGCGGGGGGCGCTGCGGGGGGCGCTGCGGGAGGCAGGTAGACGGGCCGCGCCGCCGCGGGACGGCTATCAGGCACGGTGGCCGTCTTATCACTGCGCGCCGCCCCCGGGGGACCTGTCGGGGCGGAGGGAGGCTGCGCTGCGCTGTGCTGCGCCGCTCCCCCGGGCGGCGCCGCGGCAGAGCTGCCCAGGCCGGGGATGATTCCGCACCGTTAGGGAGACCCCGACCTCGTCAGGCGCACCGACTCCCCGGACGGTGGCGGGGGAGGAGGCCGGGCGGCCTGCAGCGGCCTGCAGGGGCCTGCAGCCTGGCTCGAGCCGCCGCGGCAGCGCAATGCCTTGGCCCCGACCGGCTTGGGAGGCGGAGGGTGGGGGCGGGCAAGGAGCAGCGCTATCTCGTCGCCATCAGTGTCGCGCCGCGTGATGCAAGGCGTCGTGCTGACGGCTGCTGCGTGCGGGGGCGGCCGGGTGACCCGGGCGACCCCCCGCGGCGGCCGTCCCATAACCATTCCGGCCCGAATAACACGCGCCGGCTCCGGCTGCTCCGGCCCACCTGCCTCGGAGGGCCTGTGGGGAGCCTGGAGAGAGCCTGGAGAGAGCCTGGAGAGAGCCTGCGGAGAGCTTGCCCCCTCCCCCCAGTCGGCTCTGAGGAGGCTGGGGGAGGGTTATCAGCGCCCGCCCTTGGGGCCCCTTCCTCTCCCCGGCGCGCCCAGCAATCAGGGTGGCCCCGGGCCGCGCTCCTCGGGCCGGCCTCCCGACACGCGACACACATGCGACACACGTGCGCGTCGTCTGCCCGGGCTATTCCAAGCGCAGCCGCGTCACGTCGGGGGCGCCGCCGCCGGAAGCGCGGGCGCAAATACCTGCGGTAGGGCGGGGGCCGACAGCTGCAGTGCGCGCCGGGGACCACGTCGGGGGCGGGGGAGCCGCCCGCGGGGCTGAGCAGGTCGGGGCCCGAGGCCTCCGCGGCCTCCGCGGCCCGGAGGTCGAGGACGGCGGCGGTCCTGGCAGCGGACGGTGACCGCGCGAGTCCGCGTCGGGCCCGCTGCAGTGCCAAGCACATCAGCATGATGAGACAGTCGGACGAGACGAGGACGAGGCGGCCGGGCTGCGGAGCCAACAGCCAGCCAGCCGCCGGGGGCCCCGCGCCGAGCGCCGCCGGCCGAGCGAAACGGTGGCGCTGGAAGCAATATCCTCTCGGCGCCGCGGCCCGGCCGGAGCCGGAGGAATGTCTCTTTACGCGGCAGTGGCAGGGGCAGTTCCGCCCTCCCCGCGCCCCCCGCGGCGCCGCGCCCCCAGACGAGGGGTACACACTTGCGAATTTCGAGCGGCGTGGTGGCCGCGGTGGTTTGCACACGGCGGCGGCGTAATCTCCCTCCGCTCCTCTCCCTAGCGGCGCGCCGCCGCCGCCGCGGAGCCGGCAGAGCCAGCCACACTCTCACACTCCCGCGCACTCATCTCGCGCGCGCTCATCCACAATTCATCCGAAAGCGCAGTCTCTTCCAGCAATAAAGCGGGCGCGACGCCGTCCGCCTTGGCGAGGAGTCTCCGCGGACCCGGCGGGGTCAGGGCGGGGTCAGGGCGGGGGTCAGGACAGGCCGCCCAGGAGTGCCACTGTCCGCGGCGCGGGGCCGGCACCCGCGGCCTCCCCCGACTCGTACCGCGCGACACGGAGCTGCACGGAGCGCACACGACGCGCGCGCACGGCCGCCGGGCGGGGACTGTACTGCACGACGCCAGCCCGGCCCCCGGCCCCCGGCCCCTACCATACCCACCTTGCCTTGCGCGGCGTCCGCGGTCGCCACACCACTTGACGCAGCGGGACGGGCGGTGGCGGGGCGGAGCGGGCGGGGCGGGTTCGTGCGGCCGGGGCGGGGCGTGGTTTGGCGTTCCGTGCGGTCACGGCTACGGCCGCCGTTGGCAGCCCGTCCGCCCCACGGCCTCGGTTCGGTTCGCGCCACGCCGGGGCCTCTGTGTGTGTGCGCGCGCACGCCGCCCGCCCGCCGCGTGCTTGACGGGGGCGTAACCACAAACTACCCCCTCCGCAGGACCCGCAGCCGCAGCCAGCGCCGGGGCCTCGACCGGGGCTGTCCGTCAGGTGGGCGATAACAGGGCTGCGGCACGCCGGCGTCACGCCGACGGCAGTCCCCGCGTCGGCACGCAGATAGAGACACCGGAACCAGACGGGGGCCGTCACGGCGCTCACCAGCACATGACTTTGCGGAGCCGGAATCGGAGACAAATAGTTTGCCCCCATTGACGTCTAGGCTGTTTACCCGTTAATGGAGGAAATAAGGCGATAAGATAGTCTGTCGGCAGGAGGCGCACGTCGGCCGGGGCCGCCGAGGCCGAACATCCGGGCGCTCCGCGTTGGCGGGGGCGGGCCGGGGTAGGGTAGGTGGTAGCGGAGCAGGGGTCCGCGCCCCGAGCCCCGCAGCGCCGGGAGCGCGCCGTGTTTGTTCCGAATAAGCTCAGCGCCTCAACTTGGCTGTTTGTGTTTTTGCAAATTTCCTTCTGACCCATCCGAGGTGTTGCCTGGTGTACTTCTGTGCCACTTTCATCAGGCTGTCGATCGCAGGCCGAGAGCGGACTCCTCCCCGTTTTAATCATACACGGCCGCAGCGGGCCGTGCGGCGCCCCACTGCCGCCGCTGCACTCCCCGGCCGCCACCTGCGGCCCCCGCGGTGCCCCGCGGCCCCCGACGTCCGCTGTCAAACTGTCACGGCGACAAGTTTATCAGCCGGGCTCCTGGTCTGGTTTCCGCCGCCGTTCGCCCTTCATACCCTCCCTCTCTCTCCCACCCTCTGCCTTCCCAACCCGCGCCACGGCCGTAGCCAACACACACACACACACACACACACACACACACACACCTCGGCCACGCCACTGCTTACATTTCACCCGCACGCTGCGTGGCCCCGGGACCCAGGACCCGGCCCCCGGCGGGCGCCGAGCTGTCTGCCGCCCGCCTGCCCTGCCACAGAGTGCCACATGCACCCTGTGGGCCCAGCGGGGGGTCCCCCCCGCCCCCGCCGCCCCCGCTGCCCCCGCCGCCCCCGCCGCACTGCCACAACAACGCGGCTGCGGCGGCTGGAGTACCCTTTGCCCGCCGCGCTGGCCGCGCTCGGCTTGGCTGTCGCTGTCAAAGCGCACGCCGCACATAACAGAGCCCGGGGCAGAGCTGCCCGGAGCTGCCCGGAGCTGCCCGGAGCGGCGACACCACGGCGACGCTGTGACGCCGCCGTGACGCGCGCCTCCCGGACCGGATTCCTGGCGGGTACTGTTCGCCACGCCCCCCATCACTCACCGAGCAGATCGAGGACCATCGGCCTGACTGCTCTGCTCTGCTCTGCTCTCCCGGTGCCCTGCCTGCCCTGCCCGCCCTGCCCAGCCCAGCACCGCCCCGCCACTTCATCTCCGATCGGCCGCTGCCACTGCACGGCCGTCCCTGTGCCAGCAGCCAGCAGTGCGCTCATGCCGCCGCTGCCGCCGCTACCACCGCTGCTGCACGGCTGCAGGATGGGTTGCCTAGGCGCCGCATGGCGGGCGCTGCGGGCGCTCGCTGACTCACTCCCGCACACTCCCGGTACACACCATCGCACTTTATGGCACCGACACAGCGACAGCGGGCGCCGGCTTGCTTGCGCCTCCCCCCCCCCCCCCCCCCCGCCTCTCCTCACACCGGCTCGTCTCTCCGTCTCCGTCACCCATGTAGCGCTTCCTCTCACGCCCACACTCCTCCGCGCCATAACCCTCCAAGCTTGTTTCTCTCTCTCTCTCTCTCTCTCTCTCTGACTCTGCAGAGCGCAAAAATGGTACACACACACAGGGCGCGCGCAAACGTATGTTTCGTGCATGTGTCTGCGAGCACACACACACACACACGCGCGCGCACACAACGTACCCGCGCACACTCACGTGTGTACACACGGGCGGACTGACACGTGTAACGTACTGCACACACCGTGCCGGACAGCCGACGTGATTTGGTGTTGACATTACCCATTACTGCATGCATCCGACACATGTCACCCTCTGTGTGTCTCTGGGAGGGAGCACAGCAGCACGGCAGCGCTGCACCAAAATCAACCCCCCGAACGCCGCCGAGTCCTCGAGTCGGGTGCAACGTCGTCGTGTACGTAGTCATTTTTGCTCCGCTTTGTCTTTGTTTTTTTTTTCGCATTTCGTCGGTAAATGGAGAAGGACAGGAGGAGGCGGGCGTTTCGGGTTGCGCCGTGAACTTGGCGGCGCGTGACGACTCTGTCCATAAAACTAGAAAGCCGTCCGCGTCTCGGCTTTGTCCGGCCGGCGTCGCAGGAGTGATCGTGTTTACCGGCGACCTGTTGATCGCGGTGCGGGCGGGGCGGTGCGGGCCGGCCCTGACCTTCTGGTGCGGCCGCCGCCGCCGCCGCCGCCGCCGACACTCCTCGCGACGGCCGAATTGTAAAACATCGGAAACATGAGACGGGAGGACGCGGGAGCAGCGGCCGAGGGGTCCTCGGGGGAATAATAGCGGGCTGGGGCATCGCGGATGGCATCAGCACCCGGGCCCCTCGGCCCCTCGGGCCCCGGGGGCACGGCCTCTCCATGAGAGAAGGAAGCCCTCCGCCTTTTCGGGCCGCGCTCTCCGCTCCTCGGGAAAAATAAAAATATCCGATATAATTGACTACTTTCTTACTAAAGTCCCTAGACTTGTAGGTATTACGGTATTAATGCATTAATGGTGACAAGTAGGCGCGGCGTGACCCGCTGATGGCGCCGACAGAGGCGCCGCCGACACGAGAGGCCGCTGCGGCGCGGCCGGCTGACGTCACCGCGGCCTTGTCGGCCGGCCGCTGCTGCTGCCGCCACCGCTGCTGCCGCCGCGGCGTAGTGACTCCCATGGAGGTGACTCCCTGTGCACTGCACCACACCGCCGTGCCGCCAGAGAGACCGCAGAGCTGACGGCGGCGGCTCTCATTATTATTATGAATTTAAACGAAAGCATTATAAAATTGGGGCCGGCGGCGGTGGCACACGCGGCGCACGCGGCAGTGCATGCTAATCCCCCGCGAGGGGAGACAGCGGCGCGGGATATTCATATGTAACAGAACGTTTCGCAAGACGAGTGGCGGGCCGCTGCCGGGGGGAAAATGTTCATTAAAACCGGAGGGCGTCGCGGGCCGTTGGCCGACGCGGCCGGACGGGCCGGGCGGCCGGACGCGGAGACAGAAAGTTTTCGCATTTAACTCGTACCGATAAACTTTTCTTCTCCTAAAACCACTGAAACGAGGGTGGCGGTGGCGGCCGAGGGTGGCCGGAGAGCCGCCGGACCGGAGCCGGGCTCTACCTCCGCCGCTACAGTCACGGCCACGACCCCCTCAAGTCAAACCAAATGAGTTTGGGGCCGCCGCCGCCACCGCCGCCACCGCCGCCGCCTCCAGCCCGCCAGACCTAGTGATTTGGACCCCATCGCGCCGGTCCCCGCCCCGCCTCGCGGCAGCCTCCGCTCTGCTGGGGTCCCGGCCCCGCCCGTCTCCGTCGCTCCCTGCAGCCCTGCGGTCACACCAACTTGGGACTTGGGGCAAGTCGCAAGGCGGGGCGGGCGGTGCGGGCGGGGCTGGACGGCACGGATAGGGCTGTAAACAAGGTCGGGGCGGGCGGGGCGGCGCCTCTCCGCGGGGGGCGGCGCCTGCGGAACCAGCGGCCGGTCCGAGGCACGCCGAGGCAGAAAGTCTGCCAACTCGCGCGGCTCGCGGTGTTCGGCGGGCGGACGGCGCGGCTCGGCACCGCGTGGCGCAGCGCGTCACCGCGAGGCCTGCCAGAGGCCTCGGCCTGCTGGGGGCGGCGGCCACAGGCGTCTGCTCCACCTCTAGAGGCTCTAGAGGCCTGTCTGTACCGGAGCAGGGGTTTATCAAATGCACTCTGGCCGGCCGGGACCGTGTTCGTGTTCTAGGCCCCGCCCTGCTCTTCCTGCTTCTATTCCGACGGAGCGGAACGTGCCCGTCATCCCGGCACACGTATGCGGTATATATAGCGATGGGTCCCGCCGGGCCCCGCCCCGCCGGGCCCCGCCCTGCCGGGCCCCGCCCGGAGTGACCCCCCGTGGCCCCGCCGGCTGGGTCCCGGGTCCCGCGGCAGGGGTGAGGCCGAGGCCCTGCCGGAGCCCCGCGGAGGGGTCCGGAGGGGTCCGGAGGGGTCCGGAGGGGGCCACCGGAACACGGCTCGAGTTTGAGGAGGCGATCGGCCGGGGTTCAGAGAGCGGCCCCTCCTCCTTACCTACACATGGAGAATATTAAAGTAGAGGGCGAGGCGGCGGGGCGGCGGGGGGGCGGGGCTGGGCGGGATTAGCGCCCCTCCGGGGCCGGAGGGTGAAGGAAGCCAGAGAGAGTGAGGCCGGACTACTGCTGCTGTCGCTGTCTGATGCGTGCCGATAGGCTACTCCGTGAGTGAGAGTAAGGGAGAGAGAGAGAGAGAGAGAGAGAGAGAGAGAGAGAGAGAGGGGGGGGGGGAGTAAGAGAACAGGGAACCGTGAAAAATGGGGGAAATTAAGATTGAGAAAAACTAATCCAGAGCGCGAATCACTCACTCCCCGGCCACAAAAGCGGCAATCTCTGAGTGGCGCGCGGCCCCCGCCCCTCCAGGCCGAGCTCGCCGCGCCCCGCCCGCCCCGCACACGCACGCAGCTGCCGCTGCCGCTGCCGCCGCCGCACCGCCGCGCCGGGGCCGGCCGAGTCACACGGAGGGCCGACTGGTCTGACGCGGCGCGCCGCGCATCTCCTGATAGCAGCGGGCTGATAACGAGGCCGCCGCCGCCGGCTGGGCGGCCGCAGCTCCCGGCGGGGGGCCGCAGGGGGGGCCGCGGGGGGCCGAGCCGTGGCGGTGATCCAAGTCTATTTCCGATGCGAAAGAACCGTGGTGGCGGCGGCCTACCGCGGCCGGCTGCGTGCAGATTCCCCATATGTATTTCCTCTCTCTGTTTCTCCGCCTCTGCTCTCCCTCTCCGTCATTCTCTATCCCTCTCCCCTCCTCACCGCTGAGTCAGTTTGCGGAAGCGGAAAGCGGCGGCTGGGGGTGCGTGGAGGCGGTCGCAGCCCGGCTCGCCTCGCCATCGTCTGCGTGGCGTGGCGTTACTCCGCCCGAAAACAAACTTGACACTCGGATTGGAAATATCCGCAGTGCGGGGACAAAGTATGCGGCGCGAGTGAGAGGGAAAGTTGGGGAGTCGGCGTCCGCTCTTACTAAGTGGCAAGTGCGGTGTGCGGGGCGGCGCGGGGCGGTGCGGGCGGGGCGGGGCGGTGAGTGGCGGGCCGCTCCAATTACTCGATTGACCGCTGTCTGCGCCGCCATCTGCGGCCTGGGCGCCCCAATCACGGCCCCACACGCCACGCGGCGCGCGGCGCATGCAGTGCGTGGGCCGCGGCAGTCCCGGTCGGGGGGGGGGGGGGGGGGGGGGGTGACGCCGCCAGCGGTGCCGCGCTGCGCCCCACAAAATCAAAGACTCCGCTCCAGGTTTGGGGCGATGAGGGAACTGTGGGCCGAGCCCCCGCAGAAGTCATGTACCCGACATACACGCTGGGTTTCTGGAGACCGAGATGTGAACGCCTTGGGCTGCCTTGGGCCGTCCCCGTGGGCGGTGGCGATAGCGTCCGTAGTGCCCTACCCTACCCTTGTGTGCAGCCGTCGCCCTGCCACGCCCCCGCCACGCCCCCTCCCCCCACCACTTTCCCCGGGCTCTCGCACAAGTGCATCAGGGATTTCCCTATCGGCCAGAGCGAATGCGCGATCTGCGACGTCACCGCCTGCCTGACCCGGCTCGACTGAGGCCGATTCTTTGAAATGGCATCTGAAAGGCCATGACCCGGCGGTGCTCCGATCTGAGGCGAGCACAAAATAATTTTATAATTTCGGATTTTTTTTTTGACTGGGGAAGAGGTCCCCGTTCGGCCTGTGACCCATCCTTGGATGGAAGTCCCTAATAAATGTTGTGTGAAAATCCGAAATAATATAATATTAAGACCAGCTCGGCCGCGGTGGGCCCAACGAGTCAGCGATCGCTCCGCCTTATTGGGCTTCGATTAGGGGCCGGCTCGCTGGCAGCGCTGACAGGTGCCGGGCACGCGGCCGGTGACAGGACAGGTGTTAAACGCGGTGCTGCACGGCGCGGTGCGGCCGGGCGCGCTGAGCCGGGCTCGGGGACGCGGCACGCGGCACGCGTTGGCCTAGTCCACTTCGGCGGCCGGTGCCAGGTACGTCACCACGCCCGCCCTGCCGCTGCCGCGCCCCGCCGCCCGCCGCCGCGGCCACGGCCGCAGACAACACCGCGGGCCACGGCGAGCAGAGCCAGCGGCGGCCCGGCCCGGCCCGGCGGTGCCCGGCGGCCCCAGCGCGGCGCGGCGCGAGCCCCAGTCCTCAGTCTCGCAGTGACGGCGTGATGTAGCGCTGTGATGGTGCGCCGGCGGCCGCTGCTGCTGCCGCTGCTGCCGCTGCTGCTGCTACAGCTCGCCGCCGTCACCTGCTCGGCCCGCGAGCCGGTCAGGTGTCCGCCGGGCATGCACCAGTGCGTGAGCCGCAAGCAGGTCAGTTCGGCTGACAAGGCCACAAACTGCCAACTCTTTTGTGCCTCGGGTTACGGAAGGGCCAGCCCCGTGTCGCGCGCCGGGCGCCTCTCAAAATCACGACGAGCGAAAAGTGCCGCGTCGGTGTGACATCGCCAACCGAAAGGCGGCTGTCACTCACGATTTTCGCATAGTGTCTATGTTACATTGCGGAAGTGATTTTGAAGAAAAGGAAAAATGTGAGTGAAAAGTGTTTTGCGACGGTGTTGTAGGTCAAGTGCTTCGTGCCGGACGCGGTGTGCGACGGCGAGATGGACTGCACGGACGGCTCGGACGAGGAGGGCTGCACGGAGTGCCGGCCGGGCAGCCTGCTGTGCGGCGGCCGGTGCGCGCGCCGCTGCGACGGCGTGGTGGAGTGCGGCGACGCGCGCGACGAGTACCCGTGCCCGCACTGCCGCGCCGGCGCCGTGCTCTGCGAGCGCCGCTGCGTGCGGGCCTGCTCGGCGGCGGTGACGGCCGACTGCGTGCGCCGCTGCGACGGCGTGGTGAGTGCGCCGACGGCCGCCGCCCACCGGGCCAGTGTCACGGCCGGGCCCAGGAATAACCTCCTCCCTCCTCCCCCGCAGAGGGAGTGCGCCGACGGCGGCGACGAGGCCAACTGCTTCCGCTGCGGCGACGCCGGCCTCCCGGGCGCCGCCAGCGACCTGTCCTGCGGCCGGGAGCGGCCGCCGCGGGTCCTCGGCGTCCCGCGGCCCTTCCACAACGTGACCTGCGGCCGCCTCTGCGACGGCATCGCGCAGTGCGCCAACGGCTGGGACGAGGAGGGCTGCGGCGCGGGGCCGGCGGGGCCCCCGGGGCCGGCGGACCGCTGGGGCCGGTCCTGAGGCCGCGCGCCCCACACCCACCTAGTCCGCACTAGTCCCCGCCGCGACGCGCGGCCCGAATACTCGATGCAACCTCACCGAGGACAAGCTCCGCATTCCCTAGACACAACGTACAAGAAAACATTTCTCAGGTGAGTTTCTTCGCTGCCGCGGCGCAGCAGCTTCGTAACGATTCAGGGCGGCCGCCGAGGGGAGGAGGCCCGAATGAATCTTTAATGTGGAATAAACACGCAAACGACATCACCATTAAGCGCTTATCGCCACACGATCGGGGCGTCGAAAATAAAAGTACGAGTCCAGAAGTGAATCGCGGCCTTCTCACCATGCATCTCTTATCTCTTATCGGGCGTCAGGTCGGAGGTCGCCGACGGCCGAGGCCCCGGCCGGCTGCGGGGGACTGGCCCACATCCGGCTGCACCACAGCGACCAGAAGAGGCACCGGGGGACTTGGCAGTCTCGGCCAGCCGCCGCCGCCGCACCCCTGTCGTCGCGGTCCTCCCCCTCCGGGACCAGGACGCTGCCGGCAGCCGCGCCGCACCGCCTCCTCCGCCTGCTCGTGCTGTGATATGTGATAGTGTTTACCGTGACGTTTAGTGACGAGCCGACGATGGGCCTGTGATTGACACTCCCGTGCCATACCTACCTGTGTACTAGTTTTAGGCGCGCCCCGTTCATTTCCCGTTTACAAACTTTCCCGGCCGCGCCTCGGGGAGCGCGTCGCGTGCGCCGCCGTGCCTCAGCGCTCGGCGCTGGCCCCGACGCAGCCCGATGCAAATTAGCATCAATACACGACGCCACCCGGCGCGCTCACAAAAACACAAGTGTACGTAAAGGGAAGGACGTGCGTGCGTGTGTGTGTGTGTGCGTGTGTGGAGTGAAAAAGTGCCGCCGTGAACAAGTTATGTCGTTCATGTCGTCACTGTCAACGCTTTTGCACCGAATGAAGATGTGTTATATTTTTTTATAATGATTGTTATAATATTGTTGCTGTACCTGTATACCCTTAGCAAATAAATGAGTATGGACAATACACAAGAGTGGCGTCTTTTTCCTCCCCTTAGTGGTATTCCACGTCCGTCGTCCATCCCGAGGTTGTCGCACTTCCGTCGTCGCCGAGAGCGCGTCGGCCGTGAAGAGGCTCCAAGCTCCGGGGCACGACGGCGACGGCCGGCGATGAGACTGGCTGAACAGGCCATACGTAATGCGCGCGCGCCGCCGCGCCGCGGGAGACAGACAAGCTCAGCAAACGTGCCAACCACGCCGCCGCGCCGCCGCTCCGCCGCTCCACTCCCCGGCCGCGGCAACAGCACCACCAGCGCCGCAGCACCGCGCCGCGCGCCGGCCAGATAACTTGTCTGGGCGTGGTGGGGGAGGGAGGTCAAACATCCAGCAAGGCGCTATCAACGAGCAATACGCTTCGCCGTGCCCTACCCCCTCCCCCCTGTCTCTCTCTCTCTCTCTCTCTCTCTCTCTCTCTCTCTCTCTCTCTCTCTCTCTCCCCCCCCTGCTCTTCGGCCCTCCCTGTCCTGCCTGTCTGCCTACCCTGGCCCCCAACCGTCCCACACCTCCCCCGCACCGCCGCGTCCTCTCCGCCAGGAAGTCAAGTCCTGCCAAGACCTCGCGATGCGTTGCCCGGGAGCAGCGCAGCCTTGAAGGCGTGCGCCGAGGCCCGGCCGGGCGATACGGCGCGAGGCACGAGCCGGCACCGCATGCAAAACAAAGTAGCGATAATAAGAAACGTAAAACATGCGCGCATAAGTCTAAGTTGCAGCAGCGTTGCTCCCTCCCGGCTGCTGTCCGCTAACTACACGGCGTGGCGTGGCGTCTGCCGGGGGCCTGGGGGGGGGGGACACCGCGTGCTTCCTGAACTGGCCCTGCTTCAGAGAGGCGGCGGCGGAGGGCCGGGGGGGGGGGGGGGTGCCTTTGCATGGCAGCGCAGGGCGTGGACACGGCGACATCACGGCGGCCGGCGGCGGCACGGGCCGTATCACAGCGGAGCAGCGGCCGCATGAAAGTCAGATGAAGGTATGTAGGAGCCGGCTGTGTGGCCGGGGCGCATGTGGGGGCGGGCGGACCCGCGGCCAGACCCGCGGCCAGACCCCGGCCAGCCGCCCCCAAGCTTTGGGACGTTCATCAGCCCCCGGGGGGCGGTAGCCTGCACGTCCTGCACGCCCTGCAACACGCACCTCCGGCCTCCGGGACACCGCAGGACACACACCAAAGCCACCCAAACTTTCTGTAATGGGTTCAAATCATGCTCCAGCACCGCAGGGCCGGGGGTGCTACAAAATGCTGTGTTGCAATTGTGTGCCGGGGGTTGCAAAATAGTAAGTGTTTCAATTTCGAACCGGGTTGTGGACAGGGTGGGGGTTCTATTCCCTGCGACACCGACCGAACGCCGCCCCGGCCGTGGCGTCACGCCCGGCGGCAGGTCCTTGCCTCGAAAACCACCCTATCAGACTGTGTCGGCTAACCTCAACAACCCTCCCGTGTCATTCACTCTACCCTTCCATGGCGGCCCGCCCCGAGCACACACACACACACACTCAACCGGCGTGCCCTATCGAAGTCCAGGCCAAGTGGCAGTCGCCACCCCCGGCGGCTGCCTCCGGAAAAAAATGAGGAAAAAGAGAGTAACGCAATCTCCCTCTCGCTCTTTTCTCCTTTTCGCTCTCCCGGGGGATGAAAATGCACTTCTGACGAAGGCGGTCGGCTCGGCAGTCCCTCCAGGGGCGGCCGGGCCGCTGCACTGTGCAGCTGCCGGGGAGAGAGGGCCGGGGCTAGAGAGCCGGGGCCAGCAGGGGTAGAGAGCCGGGGTGCCAGGCATCGAGCACCGAGGCTCATTTCTATAAGGCCGCCTCACGCTGCGGGAGGGAGGAAGACGGAAGAAGGGTGCGAGGAGGACGGGAGCTCGCACCCGCGGCCCGGCCTGTGGGAGACTGACAGCGCCGCGCGAGTCGCCTACACGAGTCAACGAGGCACTTCTCCTGCCTCTCCCGAGCGGCCCGCCGAGCCCCCGGCTTCGGCCCGCGCGGCGTTTCATCCCCGTCGGAACCAATCAACGCCAACTCCGTATTATCACTCATATTTCGACGACACGAAAAAAATAAAAAATAAAATGGCGGCGAGGAAATAATTGGGGCTCGGACAGTGATTGGTGAGAGGGTAAGGGCGCTAAGGGCGGGTCCGGCGGGGCGGGGGGCCTAGTGGAGGGACGCGTTGGCGCTGGACGTCACCCAGGATCAATTTGTCCACCGCGTGCCGCCACCGGCACCGGGGGGCGGCGGGGGCGGGCGGGGAGGGGGGCAGGGGAGGGAATGGATGGTTGAATAGACGGGCCACCCTCCAGCGGCACCTCTTTTCCCTTTCCCTCTCTCATTTTTCTTCTTTCCCCCGCCCGCCCGCCAGCCCGCCCGCCTCACAACACTTTTACTCCAATTTTCACTCTATCCTGACCGGATGGCGGCGGGAGTCTGCCGCGGCCGTCTCTCCCTCTCTGTCTCTCTCCCCACGCTCTCGCTCTCCTCTCCTGCTCTCTCCCCGTTCACAATGCCCGGACGAATATTAATACGCGGCCCGTCCCGGCGGCGGCGGCGCGCCCGGCTGTGCGAGGTACGCGCCGGCCGTCACCAGCCGTCACCACCCGCGGCTGGCTTTTCGTCACCGACTGGCCGCGACCCTCGTCACCTCGCGCCGTGACAACCACACCGCACAGCTGCCGCAGGGCGCCCGAGCCTCCGCAGGGACCCCCCGCAGGGACCGCCCGCAGGGCTGCAGTGGTGTCCGGGGGAGCGCCTGCCGCTGCACGCATCGCCCCGCACCGCACCGCCCGACCTTACTCGCAGAGCGAGACCGGGGCACTGGGTTGGCGTCGCGCAGCGTTCGCTCGGCTCTTGTTATTGTCCTCGCACACGTCGCCACGACTTGCACTTTGAGATAAAAACTTTTCGCGCTGCTATCATCCAGGACCCAGAGTAGGACCGTGGACCGTGGCAGGAGGGAGGATGGGGGGAGGAGGGGGCGCTGGAGCCGACGATGCGGAATCAGGCGAACGTAGTAACGACTTTTCCACGCAAAAAATAAAGAGAGAGAGAGAGAGAGCGGACGAACAACACAAAAATAAAAGTAAAATAGTCTCGCCCCCTTTGCCCTTCCTGAACCTTTTTATGTGTTTGGCTCCCCGGCTGCATTGGTGCGGCGGCCAGGAACAAGTGTACACCTAGCGGGGGCCGGCGGGGCCCGGCGCGGCCGGACAAACTCCCTGCCGCAAAGAGAAAGAGTACGAGGCGAGGGCTCTTCAACTTCCTCCATTAAAACGCGCACGAGCAGCGGCGGCGGGCGCGCGGCTCGGTAGGGGTGTTGGACGGGGGAAGGGGGGCGTAATTTAACTCACATGGCGGGGAAGGGCGGCCGGGTGCCGGCCGGCCCGCCTGCACGGGGCGGCAGGTACCGCGAGCAAGCGTTCGTCGCCGCCACGGTGCTCCTCCCGTGTTCCCTGCAGCGGGCATGGCGCCTGGCGGGTAGGCAGGCCGCGGCCTCCGCACGCACGCGCGCCGCGCGGGTCTGCCTACCCTGCCGTCCGCAGGCGCTCGCCGCCGCAGCGCCGACGGAGCGGCGGAGCAGCGGAGCGGAGGAGCAGCGGAGCGGCGACAGCCGAGCGCCCGCAGCGTAGGCAGCGCCCACCCGGCGGCCGCACGGCGGGCGGGCGGCTGGCCTACCTACCCGGCGCTCCCTGCGCTCCGCGGCCTCCGCTCCCGGCCAGTGCACGGCAGGGGAAACCGTCTCTCTCTCTCTCTCTCTCTCTCTCTCTCTCTCTCTCTCTCTCTCTACCTCATGCCCCCTCACTCTCTTTTTTCCCACTTAGCCGTCACGTGCAATTAATTCAGGACGAGCATTCTGTCGCCACGACCTCGGCCCTCGGCCGGAAGGAGCCGGGCAGATGAAAAGAGGCTCTCGCGGACTTCATAAGTCACGCTAAGCGCCTCCCCCCCCCCCCCCCACCGCCCCTTGCACCTCCCGGCCGCGCCTCCGGGCGCCGCCTCGCTGTAGAACGCCTCATGAAAACATTATGGCCGGGGCTGTGAGGGGCGCGGGGCCGGGGGGAGGGGGTCCGGGCGCGCGGCTCCGAGTTCATTAACGGCCGCACGGCAGTTGTCCGGCGGCGGCCGTGACCAGCCGCGATGCGCATTCCAGCAGGAGCGGCGGCGCGGGGCTCCGCCTCGGCCAGCAGGGGGGCGGGCGAGGCGCGGACCCAACGGGGAGGTGCGGACGCGGCCGGCCCCGCAGAGGTACCCTCGGCGCGCGCTCAGCCGGGCCAGGCGAGGCGGACGGAAACTCGGGAGCGTGCTGCCGCCACCGCCCCGCCACGCTCCAGTTGTCGTCCTGGGGCTGCAGCGTGGCCGGGACCCCGCCCGCGTCCGTACCTCCGCTGTTCGTAGTAATCCGGGCGGGGCGAACTGCGGGGCCGCGGCCGGGCAGGGCGGGGCAGGGCTCATAGGACTCCGCCGCCACCGCTCGCCTGCTATTATTGGAGGATCCTCTCCGCGGCCGCAGTACCCCAGCAGCCCGACCTACCCGGACCGGACAGCGGGTAGGGGAGGGTTCGGCTCGGATCGGCAAACCGGCTGTGGCGTTCGTCTAATCCGGCGGTACATCTGGCGCGGAATACGTCCGCGGGGGCCGCGGGCGGCGCGGCGGACTACACCGTCCGGCTGTCACGGCCGGCAGCGGCGGCGGCAGGTGGCGCCCCGGCAGCCCCGGCAGCCCCGGTGATCACCCCGCAGCCCCCGCAACCGGAGCGTCAATGGGTGGGACAGAGATGGGAGTCGCCGCCCGTCCAATCGTCCGCCGACCCGGCGGTCCAGCGGTCCGGTCTCCGGTCCCAGCCTCCGGCCGGCACACAACGACACCGGGCTGGGCGCGGCCTCCGGACCCGGCCCCGCACCGGACCCGCTCAGGACCGGCGCCCTTTCTCTGGACGCTCAACGCCGCCGCCTCACGCCACGCCCATTCAATTTGAGGCCGCGGCCCCTCGCTTGTAGTTAAACGTGCGGCGTGGCGTGTCAGCGGGGAGCGGCGGGGAGGGGCGCGGCCGAGGCCGGCCGGGGTCGTCAAACGGACTGTCGTCTCGTCGCCGCTTTCATCATTGATGCGATTTCACCCCACTCCACCCCGGCCGCGGCGCTGTCGCTGTCCCTGTCTTATCCCCGGCCCGGCCGCGGCTCTCTGTCGCTCGCCGCTACTCCCAGCCCGGCTCGCTCCATCCAGCTCCTCTTCGAGGGGGGACTAATGAAGTATTATGAGCCGAACCGCTCCGCCGAACTTGGAGCCAAGCCACGGCGAGGTCACCACCAGGACCGCGGACTCCCGGGCCTCCTCAAGGGCCCTCGCCCAGGCCGCCTGCCTGCGGCTCCGGCGTGTCTGCGGCCGGGGCCGCGCCTTGACGCTTCTTTCCTGCCTCACAATGTGATCCGGCCCGCGGCCGGCCCGACTGCGCTGGCTGCGCCGCCGCTGCGCCGGCTGCCCGGCCGCGGCGGTAGGCAGAGAGAGGCGCCCCGAGGTGCTTGCGGCTGCGGCCCCCCGCGGCCTGCCTCGGGCCGGCCGGCCCCCTCCCCCGACACCATCGACTTGCCCCGAACTTGGACCAACAACCACCGCCCTCGCTGGTGAGCGAGAGGAATTGGGATACCCCGCTCCACTCCACTCGCCGCGCCTCTCCACTCCACTCCGCCCCACGCAGACCCCAACTTGCCCCATCAACATCCCCGCGGCAGCAGGCAGCAGTCTTACACCCCGCCCGCGGCTACCCCACATCAACGCAGTGCCTCCACACAGCGCGGCGCTGCTGCTACCCCCTCGGCCTCGGCCGCGAGCGGGGCCCGCTGCTGGCGACACCGGCCACTCCAAGACCAAACCAGCAGCAAGGTGGACGTTCGCGGAGGGCCGTCCGTACCGCGCAGAGGCCCAGAGGACCTTCGCGCAGCTCAAACCCAAGTTTTCAGCTGTGCTTCGGCACCCCGGTGACTGGTGGTGGCCTGGAACACCGTACGGGAGCGCCGCCGCGTCGGGGAGTTCCGGCACTCACCTGCAACAGAGGAGAGCACAGCGGACGTCAGCGGGGCCTCTGTCAGGCAGCAATGATTTAATTCCCGTCCCCGCCCGCCCCCGGCCGCAGCTCTTCCTTCTCTCTCTCTCTCTCTCTCTCTCTCTCTCTCGCTCTCTCTCTCTCGCTCTCTCTCTCTCGCTCTCTCGCATGCAAATGTGGCAACCCGCTCGTTGCTGTACATATCTCTCTCCCTCTCTGCCTCTGCCCCCTCTCGTCCTCTCTCTCTAACGCACACAGAGACACACTTGCACACGGCGGCGCAGTGGGAGCAAAGCAAAACAGCTGCTGATGGCGGCGGGCAGTCCGATCACGTTGTGTGCAGTACCGCCACTGAGGGGGCCCCGCCGGCTGGGATGGCCAGGGGCGGGGAAGGGGGGGGGGGGTCCAGGAGAGGGAGGGAGATGGTGGGAGGGGGGAGCCAAGGTGAGCCCCGAGAGCTTTTAGCGTCCGGCACGAAACACGAAACAATGAGTGCCTTATCTCCGCAGACACGGCCGTGGGATGGGGGCGGCCGGGGGCGGCGGGGGGCGGGCCGCAGCCGCTGCTGTGTGTAGACTAACTGCTGGGCGCTGCTTGTCCGCTGTAAGCCTGCCGCCCGTTCCAGGGGCTGCGAGAGAGAGAGAGAGAGAGAGAGAGAGAGAGAGAGAGAGAGAGAGAGAGAGGGTGTCTGGAGCGGGCGCTAGATCACCGCACGGCGCAGCACAGCACAGGGAGGGTTGCTGCTCAGCTGACGTGACCACCCGGACGGAATAACCGAGCCTTTTAATTGCCGGCAAGTTCTGGGCCGAGATAATAACGGATGTTCGCCGCGACTCCCGCGGCGTGTCGGCACCCCCGCCGCCCCCGCTGCCGCCGCCGCCCCCGCTGCCGCCTCCGCCGCCGCCGCTGCCGCCACCGGCCCCCGCGGTGCCCCGCGCTGGAATGGGAGCGGGACTGACGTATCGCTTCAAGCCGGGTCCCTCGAGGCGAAAAGTCCGAATGAACCGTATTTACCTCCCCCCCCCCCTGCCCCCTCCCCCTCCCTCAGCTCTATACTCTTCCAAATTGGTGCACCTGCATCGGTAGCGAGGCCCGGGGTGCTGGAGGAGATTGAGGGGGGGGGGGGGAGAATTACACAGCGAGACCGAGTGGCGGAGAATGATGGGCCCCTCCTCCCCTCGCCGTATCAGACCCCCAGAATCTTTGTCGACGTCTGCTTTCGCTTTCTTGAGAAGCGGCGGCCGGCGAAAATGGCAGCAGCAAACACAACTAGATTACAGCGAAATTATCGGTTTCAAGTGAGGGAGGGCGGGCTGAGGGCGGGCTGAGGGCCCCGGAGGACCCCGGAGGGCGGTGGACGCGGAAGCCTCTTGGTGGCGTCCCTCGGGGCGGAAGGGCAGACGCCGCCTCAGACTGCGCGGCGCCGCGGCTGCCACAGGGGCGGGAGGAGGAAGAGGAGAAGTGGGGGGGGGGAAGGATTTGCAATAATAATACGCGCCCGGCTGGCCGCCGCCCTCACCCCGGGCGGGCTGCTTCCGGAAGAGGGGGTGAAAACAATGCGTGTTGTTCTCCGGTCTCTGTCGCCGGGCGCCTCCTCGGCCGTGGGAGTGAGTGAGACGGCTGCCGCCGCCCCAGCCGGCACGGCACCCTGGCTCGCGGCCAGGGGTGTTCTCCTTCTCTCTCACCCCCTCGTCCTTGTTGTTGAGGCGGCGGCGGTGGAATGGGGCCACGCTGTCACGGGACGTGTACGCCGGGCCACTGGAAGTTCCACACACGTTTTCTTTAGCTTCGCCGCCGCCCCTCACCCCCGCCCGCCCGCTGCTTGTTGTTTAGCGTAAAAATAAAAGTGGATGGTAAAAAAATTTCATTATCTTTGTGTGAAATTGCATTACAGCAACGCGGCCGCGGCGCCGGGAGAAGGTGGACACAACGAGCCCGTAATTGTGTAACAAGGTGCTGGCCGGCGCGGCTTCAGGCTGGTGACCAGACCGTAGAGCCCCCCCGCGAAGCACTCTCCATCGGGTGGTGGTTCCATGTAGTAGACCGCCGACGTGTGTCGCTGTCCCACTCCCTCTCCCTCTATTCGCATCGCTCCGCGTCGTCGCTCTCGACCCGACGGAACCACCCGTACCGGTATTGGATAGCCTTTTTGGGGGTCTCCCCTCGCCGAGTGTCGGTTACCGCCGGCTACGAGAGGCGCCACGCCACACTGCGGGGCCGGGGCCGGGCGGCGTGCCGCCTCGCACCTCGTGTAGTGCGGCGGCGGGCGGCGCGGCGCCTGCCGTGTTCCGTGTCCCCTCGCCGCGCCGCGCCCGGACCGAGGCATAAATCTCGGTCATGCGCGAGGCGCGTCACTCACAGGCCGTGCGGGGGGTCCGCAGCGACACGGCGGGCGGGGAGCGAACGAGAGAAATAAAGACAGCTCTCAGCGGAGGGAACGAGTCGAGGCTGGGGGCGGGGCTGGCAGAGCAGGCAGCCCGCCGGCAGGCAGCCAGCCGGCAGGCAGACAGCTGGCGGACCGGCTGCCACGCCGCGCCGCGCGCACCGAAACTTCCTCGCGAGAGGGGTGAATAATGCGGCATCGGTCATTTGCTTTTCGACACGCCGATACTGTGCCGCACGCCCCGTGTAGGACGAAGGGGGGGGGGGGGGGAGCAGGGGCGGATCCAGGAGCGGCTTGAAGGGGGACAATGCGCCGATTTTTTTGCCTATCTTCAGGCGGAAAGCATTGCTGGTTGCCTACATTTCATGCGGCTAATAGGAGCCTAAGCAGGGGAGGAGGGGGCAATTGTCCTCCCCCCCCCCCCCCCCGGGCCAGGGTGGGGGGGGGGGGGGGGCATCGCTACTCAGCGCCATCCCCAGCCTCATCAGCCGCCATGTTTACCAGAGCAGTGATTGGACACGGGCGGGGAGTGAGTACTGGGCGTGCGTTTGTCGCCCGATAGTGGCGCTCCAAGCTCCGGGCTCCGCACTGCGCCGCGCCCGGGGCCGCTGGAGCCGCTGGAGCCGCTATCTCGGCCCTGCCGATACACCACAAGCTTGTTGTTTCCAGGGTGCAGTCGTCAGCGCGGCGCCGCTGCTGTACACTACGCGTGCGACACGGAGGCGCGAAAACAAACGTATGGCCGCAATATCAACCCGCGAGCGCGCGGCACACACACACACACACTCACGGGGCGTGGCGCTGTCGACACCGCAGCCCGCCGCAACCAGCATGCCCATTCCTGACTGAGTTACAGCGCGGTACGCGAACAACATACATACACACACACACACACACACACACACACACACACACACACACACACACTCACACACGCGCGCGCGCGCGATTCTCTTCGCTCTCACGTCCTATTGCCGCCGGCACGGCACACTACATCCTCGTGTGGACATCACCTAGCCAACCTACCAGGCAAGGATCACATCCAGAAAATGGAAACAGAAGTCAAACGAGAATCTGGAGAGAAAAAAAATACGACAACAAAGTTTGGTGTCATCTCGGCGTGCCCCGCTGCCGTGCGCTCCGCAACACACTCACACACACACACACACACACACACACACACACACACACACGCACAGCCATCGTGGTCGCCGTGATGACTCCACTAACGCGCTCCACTTCTGCAGCGGATGGTGCCGCCGGGGCGACCCACTTTGACAACGACGCACTTTTCATTTGAAGGACGATGCAGAGAGTGCGGCCCGTGGCGAGTGCCCGGGAGGGGGGGAGTGGGCGTGGGGGGCAGGTCGGCGAGGAGGGAGGACAAGCAGGGTGCTGCCGGAGCCCCGCGGGGGGCGAAGGATGCCGACGGCGGGGGAGGCGGGGGCGGGGGGGAGGCGGGGGGCGTCTTGAGCCGAGCCGTAATCGAATAAGTGAGCCTTTGATCGAAGAAGGCGGTCGCGGACAACGCAACAAGGAGAAAACGCGCGTGCGAGCGCCGAGCCGGGCGAAGCCGGTCGGGGCGCCCTACAAAACTGCCGCCTCCGCCCTCGGTCTCCAGCCCCCATTTTCGGCTCGTCTTTCTCCCTCCCTCCCTCCTCTCTCTCTCTCTCTCTCTCTCTCTCTCTCTCTCTCTCTGTCTCCCTCTCCCTTCCTATATCTCCCTCTCTTCCTCTCTTCCGCTCTCGATCTCGCTCTCTGACGAAAAGGTAAATGAAAAAGAAAGAAGCAAAAAAAAAAGGGCCCCGTTCTGCAAACATTTTATAAGGTTCTCCCGATCGCGCACAACGCAATAAGGCGTGTACAAGGCGCAGAGCATAGCCCTCGGATAAAACGCCGCGGCCACTCAGAACCACGGCCGCCGGCTGCACCAGCAGCCACGCGCCACGCGCAGCCACGCAGCCACGCGCAGCCACCGAGCGTGGCGCCGCTCATGGCGAATTTAACATCAATTCGACATCAATTGGCGGTCGGCGGAAGTCGCACAGCACGCGGGGCGGGCCCAGGAGGGGTCGTCGCCAGGGGCGGCGAAGGTGCGCGGTCGGGGGTCGCAAGCCTTGCGAGCGATGAATGAGGGGAGAGGGGAGAGGCAAGAGGATGGGGAGTGAGGGGCGGGGAAGGGGGCGTATTAGAGGCCGTCGTCGCCCGGCGTTATGAAAACAGTAACAGTATAACGCGAGTTTGATGATATATGCAAATGGGTATGAGAGCGATGGGACGACGCATCACCACTGTTGCCGCTACCACTACCACCACCACCACCACCACCACCACCACCACCACCACCACCACCACCACCACCACCACCACCACCACCACCACCACCAACAACACCACCACCACCGGAGCCGCCGCCGCCGCTCTCGCCCGCCTCGTCGCTCGCTCGCCACCCTCTCATTTTCCCACTCATTTCAGTCTCGCCCGAGCGGCCACCACCACCACCACCACCACTGCCGCACTTAAGGCGGGATTAGAAGCTCCGCGGCCGGTAGACTGTTATGTAAGTCTATGAGGCAAAAGAAAAGAGAGGGGGGGGAGGAGGGGGAGGCGGGGGAGAACGGAGAGGAATCGAGGGATGGGACAAGAAAGAAGAAGAAGAAGAAGAAGAAGAAGAAGATGAAGAAGGAGAAGTGGAATACGCGAGACGCGAGGCCTTTTCTGTCTGAAATGAGTGGCGTATCGGGCTGGGCGGCAGCGAGCCCGCCGCTGCGCCCCCGCAGTGCGTTGCGGGGGGGGGGGGGGGGACTTCCGCGCGGCGCATCCGGCGCTGCATATTTTGTAGCAATCTATCCCTCCCCCCCTCCCTTCCCTTCCCCCCGCGAAGCGACGACTCTCGCAGTCGCCGTGTCTCGTATTTTCCCGAGATTACAATCTCGCCCAAAACTCCGCGCCGCCCGGCCACGCTGCGACAGCGCTCGGGGGTCGCCGGGGGCGGCGGGGGCACCGGGGGCAGCGGGGGCGCGGCTGCCCTCCTCAGCTGCCCGCGTCCGTCACGGCCCGTCCCGCCGCCAACGCCGCCGAGCACTGCCCGCACAGATAAACCTTTCTTGATCTGTGACTGCCCGGGCGGGCGGCGTGTCGGCGTCGGGCCCCGGGACCCCGTCACCCCGGACCGCGGAGGGCGCGACACTCGCGGGCCCCCGCCGTGCTCCGGGCGCCGCGCTCCGGACGCCGCGCTCCGGGCGGCGTCGCCGTGCCCCTCCCCGAGACTTTCCCCCTTTTCTTTCCGCCGTCCCTTATCTTCCGGCACTCAACACTGGGCCGGCAGGCAGGCAGGCCGCGCGGCGCGGTGCGCGGGGCCGCGTCCGAGGCGCGGCGCGCGGCCCGCTGTCCCCGTCCGCCGTCTGCGCGCCTCGCCCGGCCTCGCCCCGGACGCGGCCCGGACCCCCGATGTCCAACTTGGCTCTCCGGGCGCAACTTTCGACAGCGCAAGCGCTTTGCTCCGCGTTTCGGATTCATGTCTCCAAGTATTCACGCCGGCTGACTTTCTCCCTCACGGCCCTCGCGGCCTTCACGGAGCGGTGGTGGGGGAGCCGACCTCACTGCGGCCTCTTGCCCCGCGCGCGACCCACGTCACCGCGGGTAGCGGTTCGGGTCCGGGTTCACACGCGTCGACGGCGGCGGCGCCGACGGCCCGGTGCTCCGCCACCACGTCGTGCAGGGCACCGTCCTGCCCGTCCGAGGCGCCCCCCCCCCCCCCCCCCCCCCCCCCACGGCCCCGGCAGGGACGCCGTCCCGACGAGTCCCGGCAGCGCAGGCCGGGCCCACACTCCGGAGATTTACATGTTAATCAGTGGCATTTCACTCGGAAAAGCCACCCTCTGACCCAGGGCTGGGGCTCGGCCCCGCTCCGGCCCCGCTCCGGTCCCGCAGTATCGGTCTTCCCCCTCCCCAGCCTCCGTGTCCACCTCGACCGCGCTCGCAGCTCCGGGGCCGGGCGGCGGGCGGCCGGGCCACCGGAAATGGGACATCCTTTCAAGCTACAAACTACTGCTCTCTCGCGCCCCCCGCTGCCGCGCCCGCGCCACTTCTGCTTAGGGGTTTTTCGCAGATTGGCAGGGCCCCTCCCCTCCCCTCGCACCCCCCCCCCTTCCTGCTACTTCCCTCCCTTTTCTAGCGCGTGGCTGCGACTTTGCGAAGCCGGGACGCATTTCAATACAAGGAAATTGCTTCTATCCTCCCGGCGGCGCCCCACGCCCCGTGCAGCGCGGCCCAGTGTGCCATTGTGCTTTGCTTTCTTCTTTCTGTCTCTCTCCCGCCAACGGGCTCAGCGGGTGGGCACAAAAGGCGCCCTCTCGCCCTCTCTCTGTCTCCCACACGCCGATTCCTATCTCGCCTCCTCTTTTGTTGGCGCCGCCCTGCCGCGCGGCCACTTGAGTGGGGCGGCACCGGTAATTAATCCCCCTGACCACGTGACCGACGTGTTGACGCGATAAGGAGGAGCCCGCGGCCGCGGCGGGGCTCGAACCCGGCGCCCCGGGCCCGCGGGCCGACGCGCTACCCCCGAGCCACGCGGGGGACACACAAAGGCTCAGGCATCGACGAAATACTGTGGAGCAGCGAGCGCGTGTGCGTCAACGGGTGAAGGCACGGGGCCGGGGACCAGGATTTCGGAAATCAAAGGGGAGGGGAGGAGGAACAGGAGAGGCGGGCAGGGAGGGGAGGGGATGTGAGGGGAGCCCACTCGCCCCCCACACGGTAGCGGACTATTATTTCCCAATTGAAAAGGCGAACAGCGTTCCGGGGCGCGTGGATGGCGGTCGTGTTGGCGCCGGGGGGGGGGGGGAGCACCAAAGGAAGATATTAATAGGAATTATATTTATTCGCATCCCCGCGAGCCCCGCGAACAGAACACGGCCACGCCGCCGCCGCCCTGCCCCGAGCCCTGCCCCCTGCCGCCCCCACACCGCACACAAACACCGGGGAGAACCGGCGGGAGCCGGCACCCGGGGGTTCCAGTTGTGTGCGTGTATATATATAGATATATACGGTGCACTCGTGTGGTTTGTGTGGCCGAGAAAGAGCGAGCGAGACGCTTAAGGGTGGGTGTCTCCCCCTCCCCTCCTGGTGCCGCTGGTGCCGCTGACGACAGCGTGGCAAATCCCACAGCGCCGGCTGAGAGCAAGAGCCAGGGTAATGAGGTGAGAACCTGACGCCCCTGATCCCCCTCCCCCACCCCCAGCTTTGCCCCCCCCCCCCTCCTCCCTCCCTTCCGCCGCATGCGCTTTCAACTTAGACATCGCCGGCCCCACCCCCGCCGCTCCCACAGGCGGCGGCGGCAGCGGTCGGGGAGAGCGGCACCGGACGCCGTGTCCCGAGCCCCCCATTTGAATAAGCGCGCCTCTCCGAGGCGTCAGACCCTTACAAGATCCTTCGGCGACCCGAGCAGCGCCGCCGACTGGGTCCCGCCCGCCGGGCCCGGAGCGCCGCTGCGCGCTGCGGGCTGCGGGTTCGAATCCCGGCCACGGCCAGAGGCGTCGTCCACCTCCGGGAGCAGCACTTAGCCACTTAGTCCCCCTATAAGCTGTGATCATGCGGGGCGGCGGGCGCGGGAAATATGCAAAACACCTCCCGGAAAGCTGGCGAGCAAACGGCCGAAACTGGCCGGGGGGATGGCCTGCTCCCCGGAGTCCCGGCGCGGGGGCCTGCCGGCGGGCCTCACTGTGGGCTGCAGCGCGGACACGCGCCTAACCTAACCTCGACAAACTTGGCGGTGGTCGGAGAGTGCGGCGGCAGCGGCGGCGGCGGCGGCGGCACAATGGCTGAACAGTTTGTTAGCTCCTAGGCCGGGATTTGAATCGCGCGCCCTTCGAGGTGCCTCTGCGACGGTGGCGGAGCAAAAAGCCAAACAGTCCGAGGCGGCGGGTAAATGGAGGAGGGGAGTGGAGGGGGGTTACTGCAGTGCGAGGGCCGCCAGGGGGGAGGGGAGGGGGGGCGGGCGGAGTAAATGAAATGCCTCCCCGAACCACCTCAGGGAGTCTGTCTCTCTCACGCCGGCAGGCCAAACATGCTAAGTGGCCGCCGTTACTGCAGCGGTGGTGTTTAGGGTGCGGATGAGTTGTGTCTCGGACAGAGCCGGGAGGGTGGCCGAGCGAGGGACAGAGAGAGAGAGAGAGAGAGAGAGAGAGAGAGAGAGAGAGAGAGAGAGAGAGAGAGAGAGAGAGAGGCCTGCTGTTGTCCCTCTCCCCCTCCTTGTTGTTGTTGTAGTGCCGTCGTGCAGTTCAGCGATGAGATGAAAATTTTAAGTCAGGGTATGAAGAAGCGCAAGAGAGTGTGAGAGAGAAGGACATAGTTAGGGGAAGAGGGGGGAGGCGAGATAGATAGATAGACAGAGAGAGAGGGGGGGAGTGAGAAAGGAAGAGACAGAGTTAAGAGCGTCTGGAACCGCAAACTTGGGTGCCCAAGACGCAGCGAGTACATCATGGGCACGGTGCTGCGGCGGGGCGGCGGCCCCCTACCCCCTTCCCCCCCCCTTCCCCCCCCCCCATCAGTGCAGTGCATCCAAGTGCGTCATCAACAGCCTCGCTGTACGCGGGGCGCGCCGAGCTGAGGGTGCTCGGGTGATTCCCTCGCGGGGAGGCGAAACAAAAAGTACACAAGTGAACCCGGCGCCGCCTTATTTCTCCGCGCTATTCAATCACTGCCGATAATAATTAGCCCATCGCCTTCCAGCGGCGGCGGGGCGGGCAGAGGGCCGCGCGGCGCCGGGACGACCCCCCGCAGGACTCGAGTGCAGCCGACATTGTTTTCTCAGACCGGCCAGGGCAGCCTGGTCGGAATTACTTTCCAACTCCGGCTGCTCCGGTCCGAGCGCAGACGTTCTCCGCGGGCCCCCGCGGGCCCAGGAGGCCTCGGGCCCCGCCGCCGGCCCCGCCGCCGGCCACTCAGCCCGCCGGCCAGAGCAGGGCGCCGGCCACGTCCGAGATTACACCAGCGGCGCTTTAGAACTCTTCCGGCCGGGAGCCGCGCGGCTGCCGGCGGCTGCCAGCGGCCCTCCCGGGGATGCTGACGGCCCGGCGCTGGACCGGCTGGGTAATGAAAGCTAGGACGTGTGGGGGGGGGGGGGGGGGGCGCCTAACTGTCATGTGCCGACGAGACGCCGCCGCTCTCTCCCTACCCTCTCCCATAACTCTCTCTCTCTCTCTCTCTCTCTCTCTCTCTCACGCGCTCCTGCCGCTCCTGACGCCGCTGTCGCCCCCGCTGCCGCCGCAGCACGGCAGCTCCCATGTGCGAAGTTCCGTCAGAGTGGCGCGGCGCGCAGACATCGGCTCATGAGGACCGGGCCATTCAACAAGGCGAGGGGGAGGGGGCGGGGCCCCGCGGGGCGCGGGGGTGGTGCCGACAGGGAGGCGCCCTGCTTCTCAATCATAAGCACCATATCTCTCTATCTGGCTCTCCCCAATCATCTAATACACCACAGTAAATCGTTATATTAGTGGAAGCAGAGAGCAACTACCACCCCCTGTGCTAACACAAAACCAGCAAAGCAAAGAAAAAAAATCACTTTCTCCCTCTGTCTCTATCTCTCTCTGTCTCTCCCACCCCATTCGTTACCAGCCTCACGGAGGGAGGGCGGCGGCGTGAGAGCGAGTGAGAGAGAAAAACACTTGGTCTGCGAGGAGGCTCCCGGCCGCTGGCCGCGGGGGGCTAAGTGCCTGGGGGTCGCACAGGTCGGATCCGGGCCGATCGGGGCCGGCCTAGTAGTTTCGGATACGAAAACGGCTCCAGAGTTCAACTTTTGCACAAACTGCGCACGCGAGTGCGCGCGGAATAGTGCCGAGTGAGAGAGAGAGAGAGAGAGAGAGAGAGAGAGAGAGAGAGAGAGAGAGAGAGAGAGAGAGATGGTCGGCTAGAAACTACTTGGAGCGAAGCGCGGCCGCTCGGCGCGAAACACCGCAGGGGAGCAGAGCGCCGCACAACGCGAGGGGAAAGATTAACGACGCCGGTTTCATACCGTTTCAAATTCTCCCGCGCGCGCGCGCCACGTCGGCAGGGCCCCTTCCGGTTCCGGGTCCGACGTCAACTTTTCCCACTCTGCTCACGCTCAATGAAGAACGCCCTCCCACAAAAAGGAAGTGCGGCTGCTTCGGCGCGGCGGCGCGGACGGCCGGGCAGACGGCCTCGCACGAGGCGCAAAGTAGTAAAGTCTTAAAAACTCCCGGCACGTCCTCCGCGCTCCTCTTCCCTGCTCGCTCCAGCCGCTGCTGGCGAGTGGCCGCCGCCCCCGCCGCCCCCGCCGCCCCCGCCGCCGCCGCCCCCGCCGCCGCTGCTCGCTGGCTGCTGTACTTCAGAAATCATACATAAATGTAATCCCCTACCGACCCGAACGGATGCCGGTCTCTCACAAATCCAAAAACTTTGCCCATTTCAGCCGCTCGTCTCGACCGGGGCCGCCGCCCCCCCGCCGAGTGTGAGCCGGGCAGGCAGCTGGCAGGTAGCGCCGGCGGGGTTGGCAGCAGCTGGCAGCACCTGGCAGCACCTGGCAGCGAGACCGCTGCCACTCCGAAGACCGCCTCCGAGCCTCCGTTTGCCTGACGACTCCCGCAACGCTTATCGCCTCACCTTTATCCGCATTATTCCCGTCCAATTTATCTCCATGCAGAGGAAAGTACAAAAATGCCCGCGCTGCAATTTTCGAGGCCAACACACGCGGCCGCTATCTTTAATTACCCGCTTCCGCACGGGGGTGGTGGGGGTGCGGGGGGTATGTTAATCCTGCCCCATTCCTTGACGTGCCGCGCCGTGTGTGTGTGTGTGTGTGTGTGTGTGTGTGTGTTGCCGCGGCACTCCGAGCGCGGATCCATCGGGCCGTGTGTTTATCACTGCACGCCGTCGGCTGCTGCGGCCCCGGTCCGACCCAAAACGCGCCGCCGCAATAATTGTGATATATTTCCGGGGTCTGGCGGGCTCCGCGGGGGGTCGGCGTGGGCTCCGCGGGGGGTCCGCGGGTCGGCGACCTTGAAGTGGGCCAATGGTGCGAAGCCGCAGCCGCCCCGCGGACGCCCCGCGCCGCCAGAATATGGCGGGGATAAATCTGGTGGGGCGCAACAGTGCGGTCACTGTAACGGCGGCGCGCGCGCACACACACACACACTCACACACGGCCGGCGGAACATAGCTTAGAGTGGTCGTCCTAATGCGCTCACGATGCTCGGCTACTCGGCCCGCAGCAGCAGCAGTGACTGTCGTTACGTTAAATCATCGGATCGGAAAGCGGTGACTGGAAAAGGGCGTGACGCTGCCCCCCGCGCCGCCCCCCCGCACGGCTCCTCCCGCCGCCCCCCTCGTCCGGAAACACCGGCTTTATAGGGGGCCGCATGGGTAATGAACTACGAGTGGCAATCTCATAAACACGCCCCGCTGCCACTCAAATATGTAAATAGGCGAGCGGCAGTGCGCGGGGGCGGGGCGGGGCGGGCGGGTGCAGCGCGTCGCTATGGCGTCACGCAGACCTGACCTGCGGCCCCACCCCGCCCCGCGGCCCCTCACCCGGACGCGGAAACAGCGCTGCTGAGTGGAGGCTCCATAGTGCCAGGGCACAATCCTGGAGAACCAACAACACTGCTGGCCCCAGCAATTTGAAAAATTGTGTGCATACAACTCGCTTGTTTTTTTTTTTTTGTTTTGTTTTTTTTTTGAAATCGCGACACATGTATAGTGAGAAAAAACAGTCTTACGAATGTTCTGCTCTAAACCGAAAGCCCCAGTCCACAAAACAACAAAACAGAGGCGGGGATAATAAAGCAGGGTGTGGCAGCGGCAGCGGCGGCAGCGACGCCAGGCAAAAGATATCCGATACAATCTCAGCCTCCCCCTCCCCGCGCAGCGAGTGCTTTGCGACCGGATATGAACGCTCTCCCCGTTGCGTCGCGTACGAGCACAGCAGACAAGGGTTGGGCTCCCCCCCCCCCACTCCCCCCGCGTACCCTCCCTGCCGCCCCGCCGTCCTGCGCGTCGGTTTGTAATTCTGGTCGGAACATTGTGGTGACGTTACATCTGGTGCTGTCAGCGGCTGTTCCCCCTCCCCTTCCCTTGGGGCCTCCCCGGGCAGCGACGAGAACCTCTCATGATCATCATAAGTATGCTGTCCATATCCTGCGATATATATTTTTTCGCTCGGGTGCATTATACCATCCTACCTCACCACCCTTCTCTCTCTCTCCTTCCGTCCGTTTATCCATCTGTCTGTCTGTCTCTCTCTCTCTCATCTCTCTCTCTCTCTCTCTCTCTCTCTCTCTCTCTCTCTCTCTCTCTCTCTCTCTCTCTCTCTCTCTCTCTCTCGCCGCCTTTGACCATATGAATGACGGCCCCCAATTGGATGTCACTTCTATGTCGAGTTGTGTGCACTCTCATATGATCGTTATCAAAACCCTTTAGCACTGATTCCTCTCGCAAACATGAAAAGGTTAAAAAAAAAAAGATTGGGTCCGAAAAAAACAGAGAAGGCAATTACGCTTTTCCTCGTCGCTAGAATGTCCCGGCCAGCAGGCCGCCGGAGCCGGACGGACATGGAGCGGCGCAAAGTCCGTAAAAGTTTAATTTCGCTGATAGCGGATCTCGAGATGCGACGACACCGGCCGGGTCGGCAGCAGCAGCAGCAGCAGCAGCATAGTTTGCGCTTTTTGCCACCCCCCGCCTTTTGACAGGCAAGTTTCGAAGAGCCCGGCCCCGGCTCCGGGCCGCCGCCTCAGGGGGGCCGCCGCCTCCGGGCCCCGCCTCCGGGAGGCCGCCGCCTCCGGGCCCCGCCTCCGGGCCCCCGGTCCGCTGCAAGAGTCAACCCGGCGACATTAGCGCTGCAATTACCGCGCGGCCGCCTTCCAGCGGCGGGGTAGGCCGCCCGCGGGCGGGGCGGCGCGGCGGGCTGCCTACCCTCGGGTCCGCAGGCGCTACGCCGCGCGCCACGCTGCTCACAGATAAGGGAAGGTAGAACCAGATGGGCAAGTAGAAGGGGGCACCCGAAGCGCTGCTGCACTCGGGCCGGCTCGGCTCGGCTCCGGCTCCGCTGTGCTCGTCTCAGTGTGGCTCGGCTGGCACCGGCTGGCACCGGACATCCGGCCGGCGCATACCAGACGTGATACCATCCCACGAGATAAAAAATGCACATTTACACACTCCAGTATGCGCCTTTTTTTATTCGGCATTCGTCTAAATATTATTTTTAAAACATAATAATATTGTTTTATCATCGTTCGAACCAAGACTTGATCTATTTTCGGCAATCTGCGTTTGTGGACGGTCGGCCGCCTGTGGTTGGTACCACCGTCCAACGCGTCACACACACACACGACCGCCATTACGCGTCTGCGGTGCGATTACGTTCTCGTGCTGATTTTCTCCAAGTTCCTCCTGAAGATTTGTGATCGCTCTTCATGCTTTGTGATTATTGTGTGGCTTTTTCTTCCAAACGGTACGTACCATGGCTCTGAAGCCAATTCTTATTGCAGCGAGTGCTTTCAGTGGAATTTGTGCGTTGCATCCGAGCGTCGGTGTTAGTGTGTGTGTGTAGGCTCGGCTGAGAGCCTATTTCTCCGCCGGTTTGGGATCCAGAGTTTTTGGTCGAGTTCTCCTCTATTCGTTTCTTATTTCTTTCTAAACGCTATTTAACAATGTTGGGTTTTATTTTTGGTAGTTTTTTTTTTGTTTCCGGGCGAGCGCGCAGTCACGTTCTGACTTTATTTATGTCGGCGTCGTTGGCCGGCCGGCCTGTGACCTAACCTCTCCGACGTAGCCAGTTGGGCTCGTCAACATTTTGCAATAGACTTTGGAGATGGAGCCGTTCAGTCTTGTAATGTTAATCAAATAAAGGGAGTTACTTGGCCAAAAATCTTGGTTCCTTTGCGTGGCTGCCTGTGATGATGTGCAACGGCACTACCAAGTTTTTGTTGTTATTGTTGTTGTTTGGGTGGGCATGTGAAAAGTCAGCTGTTGGGGCTTTTAACAGCATTAACTTCGTTTTCAAATTCGTGCTCCACAGGTCTGTGACTAGCCAGCCTTACTCAAACATCCTGTGCTCTGATCAATTTTTTAAAATCTGAGTTGTGACAGTTATTTTATTTTCTGTGATAAATTTTACCCAAGTCATCATGAGTCGTGGCGGAGTTGCTATGCAAAGCTGATCTGCAACTTTAATATTTTTTCTGTGATAAACTTAGTAGAAATTGTGTTGGATGAACATGATCTATTCATTTGCACTGTGTGTCCTTCTGTACTTCTTGATTTTGACTGCACGACATTGGCCAACTTTTGGCTCGCTCTTTCGTATGAGCACCATGCATGCCTGATTGAAAGACCGAATACTTTGTAAATATATGTTGTAATTTTTAAAAAAGTTGTTGACTGTACACTAATGCTGTTGATGGTTTATCTGTCTTATTCAGTGGTCTCTTCACTGCTTCTGCAAGGATGCGAAAGGTACGTCAAAGTTTAGTTGGTGTTTCTAAAAAAAGTAAGTTACTTGTTTCTTGTTGACGGAACACTCATGCCATTGTTTTTCTTTTCTGTTTGTTTCAGTGGGGTAGAGTCTGGCAGAACATCAAGCCTACTTCCCTGGACCACCCTTCAATCTGAACTGTGTTTTCCATTTTGCATTTTTATAATTAATTTTGCATTTTACATTTCTATTTCTATATTGTTTTGCTACCTCCTGTACTGATTTTGCTCTTTCCATTTTTAATAAATGTTTTATTGATTCAGAATTTATGTCTCATAACTATCCTAATGATCCCTGGAAGGAAGGGGCGGGGAAGGGGGGGGGGGGGGTTAACGGCCTGCATTGACCACTTTTGTTGGCCTTCATTTCCCTACCTAAACGGGTAAATCGCCAGTAAAGCATTGCAATGCGCACCACAACATGCTTGCAATGGGCCACAGTAATTTAGAGGACAAGGAATGTATAAGAAACGTAGAAATGGCGCTGTAAAGCACCGCTAGGAGCCTACCGGTACCGGCCCGCCTGCCACGGCGACGGGCGCCCCGGGCGGACGTTTAAATCCGAGGCGAAAATCCCGCCACTAGCTTGGTGACCGGCGCATACTCGCCGCAGCGCGCGCTGCTGTCGCCGCCGAGCGGAGCCGCCGCCCCCGAGCCGGGCCGAACCCCCCTCTCCGAAGGGCCGCGGGACCCCGAGCGTTGCAGCGCGTAACCCGGGACCTACCCATCTGGTTCTACCTTCCTTTATCTGTGACGCTGCTGCCGTGCGGCTCAGCACCGCCCAGCCTACCCCGCCGCGCCGCGTGGCTCCCGGGTCCCGGTCAGGCGGGCCGCCGCGGAAGTGGGTCAGGGCCGGGGCAGCCTTATATCTCGGCATCATTAGCGTCCGAAACAGGACCGCGCTGGACATTCTCCAAGACCGCGGCACCGCCCGCAGCCTTGCATCCCGCGCGGCGTATCCCCCGTCCTCGTCGCTCCCCCGCCGCCGCGGCCGGCCACCCCGGAAGTGGGAGGGAGACGGAGAGCAGGCGGAGGGCCGGGTGCTTACTTCCCTCGCCCGCTCCACAGCCACGCCCCGCCACGCCCCGCCACTTCTCCGCCCAGCTCTTAGTTTGGCTCGTGCCAATTTAACCCTTGGCGCCCTGCTGGGGTCCCTCTAGCGGCACCGCGGGCGGCAGGGCGTCGCCGTCTGCACCGAATGCACAGGGAGGCCGCCGGCAGACACAGTCGTCCCCGAGGATGAGAGAAAAGTGACGGACTGGCGCCATCAGCGGCGTTCTCTCTCCGCCTGCGTCTTTCTGTCTCCCTCTCCCTCGCACCCGCCGCGCCTGGCCCGGCCTGCCCACGAGGAGAGAGATGGACGACAAACGGTTCCATGGCGACCGCACCCGCCAGCCCACCGAGCCCTTGGCGTTTAAATAACGCGCCGTATCTTCACGCGTGTGGCCGCACCGTGGTGTACACAAAACCATGCCGCCGCGCGCTCCGTCTCACTCGCTCGCGAGCGCAGCTGGGAGGGAGGATGGCCGTGAGCGAGAGAGAGGGACGCAACATACTGGGAGAAGCCGCCGCGCGGGCCGCATGAAACATAGCGGTAGCCCTCGGTGTGGCAGGGAGAGGCGGCCTCCGACCCCCGCGGCCCGCGGCCCCACCGCTCCTCAGCCCACCGTTCCACCATTCCATTTCCATGCAAAGATACCTATCGCGATGTGCGGCTGCTCACGCACGCGCGCCGTGAGGGGCCCGCGGTAGGCTACACTGCCACACGCCCCCGCCGGCCGGGGGCAGTGGCGGCGCGCTGGCCGGCTCGCACCCCGTCAGCCCCCCCCCCCTCCCCGGACCCCCCGCGGGGATGAGGCGTCGCGCGGCCCGGGCGCCACCAGGCGCCACGCCGTCTGGCGGTGCCAACTACCTCCATCCCGCTCCCGCTAGCCGCAGTCTCCCCGCGGACCCCCCGCGGACCCCCCGCGGACCCGCCTCCGTGTCGGCGGCGCGTGCGCTTGCAATTTATTGTGGTCCACGCGAAGAATTTATAGGACAGTATATTTCCTGGGGCCGCAGCGCCGCACCGCCATCAGGGTGGGCTGCCGGGCTGCCGGCGGCCGGACGGCACGGAGCTCAGCCCCGGCTCATGCCGAGGATATGAGCTCCCTGAGTACCACCCGGGCCTAACCTAACCCGCGCTGTCCTAACCTAACCCGCCATCCCGGAATAGCAGTGGAACTGAAGGAGGAAGGGGAGGGAGGGTGCACAAAAATTTTCCGGGCTCTTTCTGTGTTCCTTGTGCTTACACCCTCGGCCGCCTTCCAGCCGGGGGGGGCCCGGGCTCGACCGGCTGGGGTGAGCAGCGGTTACGTACCTGGAACAGACAGAGAAGGCAACGCGTCAGCGTACAAGTTTACAAGAACAGTCAATAATCGGGGCGCGTCGTACTGCAAGTACGCTGGCGTTGTTGCAACAGGACCGAAGGCACGGACACCATGCCGCGGGGAGCCGCGGAGCAGGGTGTACTGGTGAGTGCCACTGAACCGGGCACGGGGCAGCCTAGTTTGAATGAAGCGCTGCCACCCGGAACCCGTGCGCGCGGCCGGTGCAGGTGTGTGTGTGTGTGTGTGTGTGTGTGTGCACGAGCCGCTATTGTTTGTCTCCTCATTAGCGCCGCGCCGAACGCCACAGCTCTTCCTCTCTTTTCCGACGCCATCGGTGTCGGTGCCGCCGGTCCCAGCAGCAGCAGCCGCAGCCGCAGGATACGCAGAGCGCAAGGGCGGCGCAGGGAACGACGTGACGACTCCAGTGGCGGACGCGTGGCGGACGCGAGGCAGCGGCGGCGACACAAAAATAATGCGACGCCGAAAACAAAAACAAAAAAAATTGGGGCTAATACTTTTGTGACTGCGCGCCTCGCTCGGCGCGCGGCCATCTTGAATTTTGTCGCCGTCTTATTATTTAATTCCACGCCGCCACAGTCGGCGCTGCGAAAGAAGGAAGAAGAAAAAAAACTTTTTCTGTATTTTTCCCGCAATTCCATCCCCCCTCCCCTCCCCGCCCCCGCAATCCCCGCGTCGCCTTGCTCAACCGAGGCTCAACCTCTCTGTCTCTCCTCCACCACTGAGTCGGAGAGAGAGAGAGAGAGAGAGAGAAAGAGGGAGAGAAAGAGAGGGAGGGGGGGGGGAGGAGAGAGGAGAGAGAGAGAGAGAGAGAGAGAGAGAGAGAGAGAGAGAGAAAAAGAGGCGCAGCAGAGTACTGGTTTGATTACGAATGGAAAGAAAGTCCGCCGTCGCGCCGGCACTTCGCCGCCGTGTCAGTCACAATTTAATTTGCTGGACACTGAGCCGTGAATGAGATGAGGAAATGACGGGTGGAGGGGGAGGTGGCGGGGCAACCCTTCTCGCTGTACACCAGAGCCGCTCCGCCTCTCCGAAAACTCGATTATCGACTTTATCATAATCGGAAAGTACATATTTTATCGTTTGACTGATGCCGAACAATACCGAATTCTTATTGAGTCGTCGATAAGGGCGTATCTGGTTAGCTCGGCTGGCGGGCGGCCTCTCGCCCCTCGCCCCCTGTAAGCCGTGACCTGCCCGCCTGCCCGGCGGTGCTGGGCCGCTGGAGCCGACTGGAGCCGCTGGAGCCGGTGGAGCCGCTGGAGCCGCCCGGACGGCGGCGGCACAGCTAGCCGCCCCGCCCGCTCCATTTCCGCCTCACTACAGCAGGCCGCTGACGGCGCGGATGTCTCGCTCGTGGCCCCGTGGCCCCCGCGGCCCCCGCAGCACCCCGCGGCCCCCAATGCGCCCCGCGGCGGGGGGTGGCAAGTTTATTTATCGCGCGTTTGCCAATGAATGCCGCCGCCGGAGCCTTGGCCGTTTCCTTGTCAGGGCGCGGAGACGGAAAGCCAATCTGGAACGCAATGAATCGGGGCGCGGGGACGGGATGGGCCCACCACTCGCACTCCTGCACCGCTCACACACACACACACACACACACACACACACTCCCACTCACGCCACGGCCCATTCACAGTTCTGCCGGCCTGTCTCGCACCGACTGCAGCTGCGTACAGAACAGTTGACAAGCCCGCGGCCCCGGGGGACGGCCCCGTACCACTAAAGCCCGCCTGCGCCCCCGAGGCCCTCTGGGGCTGCCAGGCCGGCGTTTTGTCCTCGCCGAGGTCGAGACCGGCCCCCGGGCGGCCCCGACCGGCCCCGCCACAGCGGCGTCCGGCACCTCGCGGAGCCGAAAGGGAATTACTGAAAAGTATCTCCCTCCCCCTCCCCTCCCTCCCCGGCGGCGGCGTCGCACCCGCGGCCAGCGTCGCGGCCGGACAAAAACAAGAGGGACGCGAAGGACACGACACAAAACAGCATTAGGACAAAAGTATGTTTGAGGAGGAGACAAAAGCGATGCCCTCCCGCCCCTGTTGTCCGGCGCGTTTGCCTGGCAGCGCCTTGTGACTGCGGCCCGCTCCGGGCGGCTCCGGGCGGCTCCGGGCGGCTCCGGCCCGGTGCAGCCCCCTCCGCACTCCGGCGAGGCGGGGAGGCACAGACGCGCGCCATCGGGTCTGTTTTTTTTTGTTGTTGTTTGTTTTTTGTGGTTGTGCTTTTTATTTTCCACCTCCTTATTCTGCAGGAGGATGAAGAAAGCGAGAAGTTGAGGCGGGCGAGATGATGGAGGAGAACGGTGTGGTGAACCTCGTCGTCGTCGGCTCAGATACGGGGCAGGACGGGCGCGCCGCCGCTGCAGGCGCGGGGGGGGGGGGGGGGGGGGCAGGAAGAGACGGGGGAAAATAAAAAAAAAGAGGCAAAGTCGACAAAACTAACAAAACGGGGACGGGTACACACACACACGAAAGATAGGCGCAGAGCCGCCGCGGCAACTGGGGGCGACAGCATGTGGCTGTACCTGTTTATGATTTACGACGCCGAGGGAGGGGGGGGGGCTTTTCATGATTATTATTCGCACAACATAAAAACCTGCTCTCTCTCTCTCTCTCTCCCTCTCTGCGTTTATCTCGGTAGCGTTTACACAATGCAGTCGTTGGCACTCGCCGTTGGCGGGCGGACCGGGTGGCCGCCGCTGCTGCCGCTGCCGCCGCTGCCCCGGCGCCCCCCCGCAGCAGAGGCGGAAGCGACACGGGCGGGCCGCGGCCGGCCAGGCGACCCCGGCGGAGCTGAGCCAGCAGCCAGCGCGCGGCATAACGTTTTCGTGGTGGTTTCCTTGTTCAGCAGAGGCGAGCCGTATGAAAGCGCAGAGAAAAAGTGCAGCCACAATAGAAAAAGAAAGACCGAGACTGCGTCTGCAGCGGGGAATTTTTTTTTCTGCAGCCCCAACTGCACGCACAATGCGGCTTATTAGCTTTGAGCCCGTCTCCGCCGCGCGGCCGCTGGCAGCCGTCCATCGCTGTGTCCGTCCAAACAATGCGCGTTCGATCGTGCCGCGTGCCCGACGCAGACTACTCGTTGCATGCTCCTGCCGTATTTGCGCAGGCAGGCCCGGACGGCTGCACGAGCCCGCCGCCGCCCCCGCCGCCGCACCGGACGCTTGCGAGGCCCGCACCCCGCACGCCAGGTCCACCCCGAGCAGCCAATTGATATCTCACGATGTTTCCTCTTATCGACCGTCGTCCGACAGTCGCAGGCGCCTCCCGGCGCCTCCCGGAACCTCCCGGAACCTCCCGGCCTCGGCGCCCCCCTGCGGACCTCCCCGAGACGCGGCGAACCCGCCCGATAAATGGCACTGATAACATTATCCAAACACTTTCCTCGGCTGGTCGCGCTACGCCTGTGACTTTCGGCCGCGACTTTCCTTAGGGAGGCTCCCCCCTTCCCCCTCCCACCCTCGGGCGGAGGGGGCGGAGGGACGGACATGGTCCGCGGCCGCCGCCACCCCGAACACTGGCAGGCGAACCGGCGCGGAGGGCGCGGGGCGGCGCGGGGCGGCGAGTTGGGGAACTACTCGGGAAGCAAAGCGCCCCGCGTCTTCAAACTTATTAGTGACGCCCGCCAAGTTTTATCGGGCATCTCTAATCGGCTGGCGCGCTGTCCGCGGGCCGCGCACCGCAGACCGCGTCGTGGCGCTGCGGGGGGGGGGGGGGGGGCAGCGACCGCCGCCCCGACGGGGGGGGTCTCGCTGTCCGGTGGGGAGCGGCGGCCGAGAGCCGGCAAACGGTGTCATGGCGACCGAAACGAGGAGAAGAGGAGGAGACAATATCTGGAAACAATGTCGGCTTAGCTCTCTCTCTCTCTCTCTCTCTCTCTCTCTCTCTCGCACACACACGAGGCACCGTCGCCGTTAGCAGGATAGCGCCGTCACGTCACACGTCAACAGCCTCACTCACACAGCAGACAGCGTTTAGCCCCGCCTCGGGGGCGCCCGCACGACCCCCCGCGGGGCCGCCGGGGCCGCCGCCCTTCCCATCGAGGCGGACTAAGAACGGCTTTGCGGGCTTATCTTTTGCAACAACTTGATACTCCGGCGGCTGGCGGGTAGGAAGGGGAAGGGTGGGAGCAGTTTAACCGAGCTGCGTGTCGGGCGCGCGGCGTGCGGTCGGAGGAGCGGCGGCGGCGTAGCGGGGCGTTAAAGCCGGGCGCCGAGGCGGCGGCGGCAGCGGAGGCAGCGGAGGCAGCGGCAGCGCGTCAGCGGCAGCCTCGTTTACTGCGGGGAACCGAAAAGATATTGCGTGGCCGAGTGTGTCAACAGGCAGGAGAAAGAAGGGGCGAGGTGATGAGTGCGTGGCCGCACCCCGCACCGCTATGCAGCGCGCGGGCGGGGAGGCCGCGTGGCCCGGCTGAAAAAGGCCAGAGATCCGCGAGAGCAGAGTAGTTTGCGGCCACGTCGGGGGCGTGCGGGAGCTCCCTCAGTAGACAGACTTCCTCGTGAGTTTCCCGTGCGGCACCTGCGCAGCTGCGCAGCTCGGCGCACCCTTCGCTGCGAGGTTGGTGAAGCAAGGCGAACATAGACAGTCGACTCCCCTCACTCCGGTCCGAAGTAAGGATGCAGAGCGGCGCCCCCAAAAGCAGCGCACAAGGAGGAAGTCGGCCGCGTGAAGTCGGCCGTTGCAGAGGTGCTCCCGGCCAGACTACCCACGAGTGCTTTTCCTTCATTTTTTCACAGTTTTGAAGGGAAAACCGCTCAGGGAGGGGAGGGGGCAAGGCGATGCGCTAATTAAAGAAGAGTTTTTACGATCCACTGCGCGGGTAGAGAGAGGGGTGGGGGCTGGTTAGCGAGCAGGCGCCGGGTAAAGTGGCGTGTAAACGAAGACTGCAGCCGGTGCGGCCCCGCGGCCCCGCGGCTACGGCCCAGTCTACGGCCCCGGCTACGGCCCCGGCTACGGCCCCGGCTACGGCCCTGACGTGCCGCCCCTCGCCGCCCCGCCCGCCCGCCACACTTTGGAAGTGCGCACAACGCAAGGAGGGTTCCTGCCCCCTCCGGGTTTTTTTTCTTTCCCTTTTTTTTGCCGTTCGTGAAATAAAGTGGAAGCCATATCCTCGCTGCTTCGGCTTGCCTCAGCTGCCTCAGTTGCCTCGGCTCAGCAGGCCGCAAGAGCCGAGTGTTGCAGCGAATCGGCGATGTGATGTGGGCTGCCTGCGGCAGCCGGGGGCGGCTAGGAGCGGCCGGGGGCAGACGGTGGCAGCCCGTGTGCCTGCCATTCGGCATGATGCTGCTGTTCGGCGGCGCTGCGCCGGCCGGCGGGCGGGGGCGGCGCGGGGGTCGGTGCCGCCGGCAGCCAACGGCCAGCGGCCAGCGCCGGTCTCTGCCGTCGTTTCGTAAATAATGAAAGCGAGAGTGAACCCGTGGCCGTCCGCCCCGCCGCCTCTGCGGGCGCAGCGGGCAGAGAGACAGAGAGACGGAGAGCGAGAGAGAGCGAGAGAGAGAGACAGAGAGAGGAGGGGGTGGCGTCATTAGTCCCGGTTCGTCCCCGCGGCGGGGTCGTCGGCCCCGGCGCATTAATCGGGCCTCCACCATACATCACCTAGCGCCGCGCTGCGTCCGCACCGCGTCCCGCCAGGCCGGGCCTGCCGCCCGAATCACTTGGCCCCGTGCGTGTTTCATCATTTCTCCGGTCGGCCGCCGCCGCGTCTCAGCTGCTGCGCCGCCGCCCCCGCAGAGGCCGCCCCCCGCAGCAGTTGCCGTGCATGCGGCCGATTACTATTTTATGGACGCGAAGCAGAGCATCATGTCGGCCCGCCTCCGCGCGCGAGGACGTACAGCCCCCCGCCACCCTCGTCCCCTACAACAACGGCCGTACGGCCATCCCCCCGCGCATCCCCAGCGGCCGACTCCCGTTACGTTTGTTATGTCTCCACTCGAGACGGCCGAAATGTATGAAGTGTCTGATAAAATTTTAATCTGTGTTTCTGCGAGGTTCCCGGGAGGAAAAAAAACTCCGATTCTTTTGACATTCGACGACGTAAACATTTTCATGTGCGTGGCCGTGACCCCGGCGCCAGAGTCCCGCGGCAGCACAGAGAGCACCGGGGAGCACGGGGCGGGCCGCCGGACCCTGGCCGCCCGGCCGCCCGGCCGCGGACAGTCGTGCGAGGGTCGCGGCTTATAGTTGAGGTTTACAGCCCATAAACAGGAGCGCACCTGGATACATCCGGGCCGGGGGCCGGGCCGGGGGCGGGCCGCGCGTGCGGGAGGCTGCGGGGCCCGGCCGGGGCCGCGGCCGTGACGCCTTGCCGCGTGCATTGTCAAGCGGGGCGTCCTTCGCGGCCCCCGCGGCCGCCCCCCGCGGGACCCCGCGCCGGCCGGCCAGAGGCTCCCGCGACCCCCCGCGGCGCCACACCGCGCCGGCCGCGTGCTGCGGTGCCAGCAGTCAAAAACTTTTCCAGGCATAATCAGCTGCTGGAGCCTGGCCGCGGGAGCAGACTGCACGGAGCGGCGGGGGCGCGGGCAGGCAGGCAGTAGTCGGCGGCGGCAAACGGAGGAAAGTAAAGATATTTCTAAAAAAAAAATAAAACCTTTGGTCGCGCATACCAATTTTTCCCCCGTTGCGGTGGAATCTTTTAAAATCCCGGCCGCGCGCCGCGCCTCCACCACCGCTACCGCCGCGGCCGCTGCCGCTGCCGCCCCAGCCGACCGACCCCGAAAATCCTCATGGCGGCCTTTGCGCCCCTCCCTTTGTGCGGGCGGCGGCGGCGCTGCCACAATGCAGAGAATGACGGGGAATGTAAAACGTGTCGCCCTACAGCCGGGGTCGGGGTGCGGCGGTCCGGCCCGCCCCCGGCCTGCCCCCGGTCCGCCCCCGCACTGTGTAATGCTGGTAATCGCCGTCGTCATCTCTGCGCCGTTTACAAACGCGGGCTAACGCACGTTAAAATCGCTGGCACGGACTCCGGGCGGCGCGGCAGGGAGGCGGCCGGGCGGCTGGCACGCATCGCTCTCGCACAGCGATGCCCTTAACCCGTTGTGCCCCGAACGAGGAGTGTTTTGCACCGATAACAAACAGCGAGCATTTTGGCAGCCTCCCGATACCACGGCGCCGCTATGCAGGCCACTCCACGGCTGTGCGGCCCCGCGGGATTAAAAATTTAGTAACAAGCGGGCAAAAACTGAAAAACATTTTAGAAGCACAAAGGAAACGGTGCGAGTGTTACGCCGAGGGTGTGGGGCCGCGGTATGCTGGGCTGCCGCCTGCTGCGGTGCCCACGCCCTGACGAGCTGACGGGCTTTGCTCCGGACCCACCTCCATGGCCGTGCGTGCAGATAAAGTTGCGTGTATTTTCCGATTCTCTCCCCTCCCTCTCTTTCTCCCTCTCTTCTCTGTTATTTTCGCCGCTGCCGGCGCTGCCGCTCATGCTTCGGTTCGCGCCGAGCAAGACACGCTTCCGCTTTTAAGCCCCTTGGGCGTTCGGCCGGGGGCGGTGCGAGGGGCTGGGAGAAGGTGGGGGAGGGGGAGACAGGTACTGAGGGGGGGGGAGAAGCAGCGATACAATCGTCCGATGCGCCGGACCAGAGATAAACACCCCTTGAGAGAGGTGGAAGAGAGAGAAAGAGAGAGAGAGACAGATAAGAAAAGAGGGACTGTAGAGTGCTGGCGTCATCCATGCATCGGGATGGCACTTGCGGACCAAGAAGGCCGTGAAGAAGGCGAAGAAGCTAACAGCAGAGGCGGAGGCTTGGCGGCGCGGCGGCGCGGCAAAATCGCCTTAGAATCCAGCCGGCAGCGCGGCCCGCCGAGCGGGGCCGCCAAATCTTTTAATGCATCCGTTCATTCTTCCCGGTGGCGGCGCTACTGTCACGTGTGCCGCCGCTGCCGCCGCTGCCGCCTCCAGCTCCTCGCACTTGAGCAGACTTCGGCGGGGAGGAGCGGTGGGGCGCGGCGTTAGTCCTGTGCGAGGGGGCCGCAGGGGCCGCGGGGGCCGCCGCTGCGTGGAAGCCGCTTATCCCGGCCCCGCGGGGGCGCCGCGGGGTCACAGGCCGCCGCGAGGCCCGGCGCGGAACGGCACATCGCATCGCAACGCAGCGTGTCCCGCACACACCGTGCGTCCCCGACCCCGCCGCTGCCGGCAGCAGTGACTCGTGGGTGGGGGCGGGTATCGAATGGACGCGCGGAAACGAAATCAGAGAGGGGATGGATGGAGGGGGCGGGGCGGGGCGGAGCATGACAAAATGAAGACGGATCTCATTCCGATTGACGAGGAGAGGAACAGAAAATGGGGGAGAGGCGGGCGCGTTCAACGGCACGTGGGAGAGAAGGCCTCGGAGCCGGCCGACAGCGCGGCTCTGTCACGTCGAGTCCTGCCGGAGGGCGGGCGGGGCGCCGCATAACCAGTGCGGCCGTCCACCCCGAGCCGCAGCCTTCGTACCTGCGGGCCTCCGGGCCTCCGGGCCTCCGGGCCTCCGGGCCCGGTGTGCGGGCCGAGGGTTACTTCTGGGCGATGCTGCCGCCGCCGCCTTTGGTTTCGTTACACATTACAGCGCAGGGCACTGTAACAGGCTTGTGGCCGGTGCCTCGGCACTTACGTCGCTGTGTCGCCCGCCGGGTCTCCAGGGGGGGGGGGGGGGCTTGTGTCTTCATCAGCGGCGCGGAGTAACTCCCCATCCGGCCGGCCCGGACTATATTGCCCGGCCGGCCACCGGAGCCGCCGGGGCCGCAGCGCCTCGGCTGAAAAGGACACACGCGAGCAAATAGGACTCGCCGTCGTCTGAAAGGGGGCGTTGATGAAGGAGCGGCGGAGCGGAGAAGGTCGAGGAGGTGGACGCGGGGCGCGGGGGCGTGCGCGCCGCACCGGCCCCGGGTAGCGGCCCCGTAACATCCCCCGCGGCCTCGCGGCCCCGCGGCAGCCGTGACCCCATCGGCATGGAAATGCGATCGGAGTGCTCGGGCCGAAAGCAATACCGGTCGCGGCCGGCACCTCCAGACCCCCCGCGGACCCGCAGGGGCCCGCTGGGAAACAAACTGCCGGCCCCCGGCTCTCCTTGTTCGGAGGAAAACTGTTTACGGCCGCTACAAAGTAGCCGCAACAACACGCCTGTCCCCGCGGCGGCCATGCGGCCGGCGAGGAGAGGAGAGAAGAGGCCGCTGCAGCCGAACCACACCACCGCAGCGGGAGGGCGGGGGTGAGTGGGAAGGGACGCTGGCAGGCTGTGCGGGCGGGGAGCGATCCTCGGCCGGCCTCCGCTCCGCTGGCTCCGCTGGCTCCGCTGAGCGCCGGGGAGGTATGCAGTGCCCAGCGCACCCGTGCGCGGCGGTGCCTACCTCCCCGGCGCCCCTCGGCGCTGTCCTGCGCGCACGGCGCCGCCTGGCCGCCGCTGTGCTGCGGCCGAGGCTCGGTCCCCGCGGGTCCCCGCGGGTCCCCGCGCCGGCAGCCGGCAGCCAGCACCGCTATGCGGCCAGCCCAGCCGGTGTCCCGCCGCGGCGCCGCGGCCGAGAGCCCCGCCGAGCCAATCTCGGTGCCGGAGCCGACACAGGGCTGCAGGTGCGGTGCGGCCGCCGACGCCGCTGCCCTCCTCGGCGGCGGGGGCGGGGCTTGCGTGGAGGAGGCGGCGCACTGCCCGTCGGCGCAGCCCGCCTCCGTGACCCAGCCTAGCGCCGAATCCTCCCCGAAGCTTAATCCCGGAGTCGACACCATCCCGGTCGCGCCATCTCCTCTCCTTGCGGCCGCCGGATACTTTATATATTGCGATCGCTGCTTCCACCTTTCATTATGGAGCGGGGGTGGTGGGGAGGGGGAGGGAGGGGGGCAGCAAAGGGCAGCGGAGTCCCGGGCCGATTACCAGCGCCGGCCGCCCCGGGGCATTCATATAATAACGTACGATCGCACCCCGGCCGTAAAGAAAGGGAGGCAGCGCCGAGGCGGGGGAAAGAGAGAGAACGGCAGAGAGAGAGAGAGAGAGAGAAAGGGAGAGAGAGTGAGGGAGTGAGAGAGAGGGGCGGAGGTCCGTGCGGGCACCGGAACAGCCGTCACAGCCCCAGCCTCGGCTATGGCCTCGGCCTGTCGCTAGTCGCTGCCGCAGCCGAGGCAGATACGGTGGCCCCGGCCCCGTGGCCTCACCCGGTGCGGCTTTCTGGGTCTGTGCGCGCTGCGGGGTGAATGGAGAGAGAGTGAGAGAGAGAGAGAGCGAGAGTGTAGAGAGGAAAGGCGCTCCGGGAAGTCTCGATGCCGTTTTGTTTTATTGATCTTGATAGATTGGGCGAACAATACGCCAGAACCCTCTACTGCTTTGTTGCATGCCGCGCGCCAATACCGCATGTGTGTGTGTGTGTGTGTGTGTGTTGTGGGGGTGTGCGTGCGGGAGTAGGAGGTAGAGCCGCCCGCCCGCGCACTCCGTGTCACTCGTCGGGAAATACGTGTCCGTCGTTCTGCGTGTAAGGGAGAAAGGCTGGGGGCGGGGGGAAGGCAGGGGGCGGGGGGAATAAGGAAAATCTCAGTGCGAGGGGTGGGAGGGGGCCGCTGCCGCCGCGGGCTTCTTTTCTTCTTCGCCAACGGGGACCGCGACCAATTTACATTCTCTCGGACTTTATTTTTTCTTACACAGATTCCTGAGCGCGCCTCGGCGGCACGCGGCACGCGGTATGTATGTGCGCGGTGTTGGTGCTGCGCGAGTTCCGAGGGAGTGCGGGAGTCGTGCGCGAGTGCTGTGAGAGTGCCGAGAGAGTGCTCGGCGGTCAGGTGGCGGCTCCGAGTCCCGCGTCTTACCGTTCCGACTGCACCGGTTTGGGGACATCGGGGCAGGTCCGGACGCCGTTCATCCACCACTGCGGCTGCATCCGAAGGGACGGTGCGCCGATCGCCGAGGACCGCGTCTCTCTCTCTCTCTCTCTCTCTCTCTCTCTCGCTCCCTCTCTCTCCCTCTCTCCCTCTCTCCCTTTGAACGCAGCCCGCCGGGGCGGGGCCGGCCAGGCGACCCCTTGCTAATGAGCAAGCGCCCCTCCGCCCAGCAGCCATAACAGGTCCACAAGTCAAACCCCGCCGCCGCGGGGAAAGTGGGGAAAAAAAAAATAAAAGTTGTATTCAGAGCGCGCGAAAAGCCGGCCGCGACGACGCGGCGGGCGAGGCGCGAAAAATAAAGAGCAAGTGGGACGCGAGAGGTGAAAAGATTATTGCGGCAGCCGAAAGGGGCGGGGAGTTTTTAATTTTAGGTTGGCTGCATCCTTGCAGCCGGCCGGGCCGAGGCGGCGCTGCCGGCGCTGCTAGCGGCACACCGGCGGCGTATTACTCCGCGAGGCACTTCTGCGGGCGCGGCGGGGCGAGGAGGAAGGAGGGAGGAGGGAGGAGGGAGGAGGGAGGAGGGGAGGGCTCTCCGACTCCTCTGCGCCCTGTCGACTTACTGCCAACGTATTAATCTTGGATCAGGAGGGGGGGGGGGGGCGATAAAAATTTGCAGGCAGAGCAGTTTTCGAGGAATTCCGCCCGGAATATGAGCAGCGGGAGGAAGGGAGGAAGTGAGGATTAGCTCGCCTCTCAGTTTGCAGGCCCGAGCTCCCCACCACCACATACCTCCTGTGAGTGGCTGTGAGTGGCCTCTACAGAGAACCTCCCTTCGCTGTACTATATAAATTTGTCCTTGTGATGCGACGCTGTTGCGGGCCCTTATCAACATTCGGTTTTCAGCCACATAGTGGTTGGTCAGATAGCACCAAAAGAGTGAGCGGTATTCGATGCATACCGTGGTGCTTATACACTGTTTTGCTTAACATTTTTTTTTGCAGCTTTAACGCTTTGCAAAGGACCGCGCCCAGATCTGTGTGTGGTGCGGAAAGGATACATGGTGGACGGAAGTGGAGGGGGGGGGTTGAGAGGGCGCACACACCCGCAACCCTTCTAGGCGTCGGCGAAACCCGATACAATCGGAAACGTAATCTGCGCCCGATGACGGCTGCAGGCCCGGCCCCACAGAGACCCAGGAACCCACACAAAGTCCGGGCCTCCTCCCGGGCAGGCAGGGAGCGGGGACTCGCGAAGAAACCAACATGGCCTCTGAATTTTATTGGGTTAACTTATCGTGGAAATTCGAGGAGTAATAAAAAGTACTCGTGGTGTGTGAGACACTGGAAGGCCCGGGAGCATGTCTAACGGTACCTAAAAAAAAATAATTGCTTTTCGATTCGAACAGCTTTGCCGGGACGGGCGGAGGCGCCATGCAGGCGGCAGCGCCCCTCGGCGCCAGCCGGCGGCCGTCCCCCGGTTTGCTTACATCGGCCCACTACTTATCGAGAGGGTGTTTGGCCGTGTTTACTGGCGGCCCGGCCGCGACGGCGGGGAGCGCTGCTCCTGCACCGGGGCCGGGGGCCGGGGGCCGGGAGCTGGGGGCCGGGAGCCGGGGGCCGGCCGCTGGCCCCACAGGAGCCACGGCCGGTCAGGAGACGAGCGCCACGCGGGGCCCCGGCCGACACAAATGGCAGCCAGCGGAGGCGACGCGGACGCCGGCCGCGCCGGGGTCAAAGTTGTGGGAGGCCGCGGGTGTCCGGGCGGGCTCGGGTCACTCCCGGCGGGTGTGGCGTCCGCCGCGCCGCGTGTGGTCCCAACTAACGAGACGATTAGCCGGCCAATCACAGCCTATTTCAGCTTCATTTCCGGCCCGCGTCGGACGTGGCCGGGGCTGTGTGCGTGCGTGCGTGCTTGCGTGTGTGAGGGGCGGCGCGGCCCGCGCCCGATGCGTCCCAGACCGTACACAAGACTGGCGCTGTGTTGTTAGCGCCCCCCCCCCCCCCGGCGCCCTGCATACAACACGGAACCGTATATTTATTCGCTGTTCCGCTTGTCTCTTCGTCCAAATGCCGCTCTCTGGCGAGTTCGAAAAATAAAGTAACTATCTCCAATTGTTTCCGGCGCGATATGAGTGGTGTGAGAGCCCGCTGTAATGTTGTCGATACTGTCTCCCGGAGCTGCGTTCCCGCGGCGGGGCGGCGGCCGTCCCTCTGGGGGTTGATACGCGGAGGGTGGTAGGGGACCTGCCAGCCAGCAGGGCACTGCCGTTTGGCATACTACGGAAATGAGGCAGTCGCTGGCGGGGTCGTGGCGGGGCATGGGAGTGCATCGGCCAGGGTGCGGGCCGCCCCCTCCGCACGGTGGCAGCAGGCCGTCAGCGCGGCCCCGGCCCCGCCCCCGCCGCCGCGGGTGGCACCGGCAGACGCAATATCTTTTGCCCGTGATTGGCCGCGTACTCGACGTCGGCCCTTTCGGGCACTCAGGCCTCCACGGGCGATGCCGGCCAATGCCCTTTCCATTACAGCCCCGTAACGAGATGATGAGAATGTTTAATCAGCGACGGCCAGGGCCGTGTGTGTGTGTGTGTGTGTGTGTGTGTGTGGCGTTGTGCGTATGGCGCTGCCAGCCGATGCCCGCTGGTCGGGTCAGGGGCTGTCCAGTTAGCGCGGACCTGCCGTGTACTCACACGGTACTGCTTCCGGATATCCGCTCATCACGCGAAAATTCAAATGGTTCGTGTATTGTACGATCTGTGTGTCTTTCGGATAGGGGCCGGGGTCCGGTGGCACAACGGCGCCTTCTGCGGAGAACGGATTGCGACCCCAACTCACGTCAGAGGCCGCGCTAAGGCCTCACAGAGGGCGCCACAGACACGGGCGGGCCGCGGCAGCCGCGGGTACGGAGACCTCCCTCCGGCCCCGCCGGGCCCCGCCGGGGCCGCTGCCGCCGGCCGGCGCCCTCCTCCGCTCCGCGGCCGCCGCTACGCCGCTACAATGGCCCATTGTGCGAGCGGCGGGGGCGGGGCAGCGCCGGCAGCGCCCGGCTCTGCAATTGTTGGGCCAATCTCGGCATCTTGGCGCACGGTAAACCACCCGATCGGCCCGCGGCCGGCTGGCGGCCCGGGGCCCGGGGACCCGGCGGGCTCCGGTCGGCTAGGCCCGGACGGCGCGGCACCCGCGCGGCATATCGCCGTCCGCGACCCCGGGACGCACCTCCGCCCCCCCCCCCCAAACCTCTTTCCTTTCCCTCTCTGCCCGCAAATTTCCCCCGCTTAAAAATCGTCCGAGTCCGATGAAATAACCGCGTCTCGGCGGGACTTCGTAGTCCCGGGCTCCGCTTGCTCTGCTCCGCTCTGTAGAGGCCGCTCGGGCGGCCCCGGCCCCGGCCCCGTCCTCGACGAGACGTCATCAGAATGCGGGGCGGGGCGGCCAAACTCACCCGGCCGGGGGCCGGGGCTGCGTCCGCCGCGGCCGCCGGGGAGGCACGCGCGCCGTCTGCCGTCTGCGTCCCTCCGGCCGCGGGCCGCGGGCCGCGTGCGGGAGCGACGAGGACGACACGTGAGTCCGTCCGGAAGAAAGGGTCGGATAGGAGGAGGTCAGGGGGGGGGGGGGGGCGCGGCCACCAGCCAGCCTCGCCGGATTTTTTGGAACGTCCGAGCACGGAGGAGCTGCGCTGCGCGTTGCCGCGGCGCAGAGCGACGGCTGAGGATTGCGCCCGGCGGGGGGGTCGAGGACGGGGATACCGCAGGGTAAACTTCTTGTTAGACCCGAACAACCGGCCAGAAGGAGCGGCCAAGCCGCAGCGCTAGTTTCTTCTTTTAATGAAATTGCCCCCGGCCGCGTCCGCTAGGAGTGAGCCACAGTGTGGCGGCCTGCAGCTGCCGGCCTGCAGCTCCGCGCTGTGCGATGCTGCTGCACCCGACTTCTTGGCAGCGTCGCTGCTCTGACCTCTGTGCGCCGCCATGCCGTCTCTCCGGACTATAATCTTAGAGAACGTACGGGGAATGTGACGCGCCACTCCTTTTGGAAGACTATTTCTGCGTGGGAATATCGAAACTTCCAACTGTATACTGCCAGCGCCATCAAAGTGGGGCCACACGCCCACACACGCCTACACACACACACACACACACACACACAACACATACATACACACACACATACACCTCGCGGGGCCTCCCGTACCGCACCGTACGGCTTCGGGTCTGACTGCAGCGCAGCGCGCACTGCTGACAACTCAACACTCGGGAGCGCAGCGCGGCGCCGCCGCACGGGCCGCACGCGCGCGGGCAGCCTGCGGCACGGCACAGCACGGCACGGCAACCCGTACAAACGCCACCGGCCACACCTCCGCCGGCCGCGCCGACCCCGGGGCCTGGGCCCGCGGCGGGCACAGAGTCCGCACAACTCACACGCAACTTGTGACTCCCGCCACACATGTTACCAGACCGATGGTGATTAAAGCCTCGACCCGCCACAGCAAAGCGTAGCGGCGGCGCGCTACCGGATAAGGGATGAAATGTTATGTGTGCGGGGGGGATTGTGGGCGTGAGTGAGAGAGAGAGAAGGGGAGAGGGAGAGGAGAGAGGGAGAGAGGGGCAGGGGAGAGACGGGGAGAGAACGGGAAAAAGTGGCTAACAATGGGGGAACAAGGCCCTGCAATCACGCGGGGCGACAGCGCTGTTGGCTGCTGCGCGGCGGCACGGCAGGGCAGCCTAGTGTGACCCGGACCGTGCCCCCCCCCCCCCCCCCCCCCCCCGCCGCCACGCGCCCACTCCTCCTTCGCAGAGACACACTGCTATGGTGACACAGAAGGCATTCTCTCAAATTCCTCAAATTCGATTTCGGAACGAGGGTTGGGGCGAAATGTAGGAGGCCCCGGTCCACTGCTGCTGGCGGAGAGAGAGAGTGGGAGAGAGAGAGAGAGAGAGAGAGAGAGAGAGAGAGAGAGAGAGAGAGAGAGAGACGGGCTGTAGAAGAGGAAAGGAGAGAGGTGGAGAGAGCCAACGCCACACTCCCGCCGCGCTCTCAAGGCCAGCTAGCGGCGGAACGGAGAAATGGACCAGAAATAATCAAGAGCGATGGCGGCGGCGAGGCGGGAGACGGTGCCGGAGTGCAGGCCGCCGCGCCGGGCCTGCCGACCGGGGGGCGTGCGGATTGGCGGAAGCCGGCCAATGACAAACAATTAACGAAGATAAAAGGCCAAGCAGGTGTTCGATGCCCTGAGGCTGGCTGCCGGGGGCGGCCGGGGGCGGCCGGGGGCGGCCGGGGGCGGCGCGCGCTCTGCTGTGTGTCCGGGGTGCGGGCCACACCTACTCGAGGACACCGAGGGAGAGGGCACGGTGAGGACGCCGCAGTTACACCGTGAGGCCGCCGCGCTGGGACACCCGTGAGGACATCAGGGGGTAAGAAGGGCCATAGCGGGACACCGCAAAGACACCGCGAAGACACCGCGAAGGGACACGGCGAGGACGCCCCGCAGCGGTCCTCGGAGCCACGCGTCTCCTGCCAGCCCTGCTCGGCAACGTCTTCCTCGGTGTCGCAGTAGTAACTACAGATAAAGGTAGTAGCTGTACAGACGCGGCTGCTGCTGCTGCTGGCGGCGCCAGACGGCGGTGGTGGAGGTGAGGGGAAAAAAACAGCAGAGGCGGAATAAAAGGAACGCAGAGATAAAGGGGGAGCGAAGTGGGTGGAGTAATACAGATTTACGCAAGAACGCAGTGTAAAAGAAGGGCGGCGGGGCGGGACACACCACAACCAGGCCGCCGCGAGGGCGATGGGAGGGGGGGGGGGGGCAGGATGTCACCCCCAGTCGCGGAAGCGTTTCCTTCCCGTCGCAGCAGTCGTGCGCCACTCTCTGCTCTCCTCCTTCCTCCTCCTTCTCCTCTTCCTCCTCCCATCACCTCATCTCTCCTTCTCCCACTTCCCCTTCCCCCGCCGGGCTCCCCATTTCCCAGCGTCCTCTTCCCCTCTACACCTCCCGCACTTTCCCCGATCGTCATGCCGCCTCGATTTCGCCGTAAGTCGGTCCTCATTTTCGCCCCCCTGTTTTCGCCACCGTTCTGTCCGGGCGGACGCTTTTGTTGTTTTATTTTTCTTCATTTTCCGCCGGGGAGGGCCAGAAAGTTTCGCGCCGGACGACACACTAAGCCGGCTGGAGAGTCGGGAGCTGGGATCTAGTTGCGGCCTGACGTTCGGCGTGATCGAGAAGACCAAGATGTTCGCCGGCGTCGGCCGCCGCGGCACTGACGTTTGCCTCCGCCCCCGCGGCCCCCGCCGCCCCCACCGCCCCCGCCGCCCCCGCCGCAGCCCATTGGAATGCACGCGGGCAGCGCGAGCAGCACCGGGGATGGAAGAGGGACGGCGCGAGGCTAGGACCGATGGAGAGAGAGGGGTGTAACGGAGCCCTTCGCGGGCCCGGGCTCGCCTGCGAGTGCAACAAGGACAGAGCCACCCCCGGTCCCGGTGCCCGGACCTTTTGCCCCCCGCCCGTGATTACAGGCCGGCCGGCAGCCGGCCGACGCGCTCCGTTTGGGTCCGGCTCGGCCCGCCGCCGCCGTCCCTCCCACCCTCCACACCGCGGCGGCACACCTCTTGCAGGGAACAACAACGCGGACTTGTTTTCCTTTTCTGTTTCGTTTTATTATTGTTCCATGCCGGCCCGGCGCCGCCGGACGAAATGAATGAATACATCCCGCACGGCTGTCCGATATAGGTTTTAATTAAAGCCCGGCTTTGTGAGGCCTGCCGCGCCGCCCGCGCCGCCCGCTGTCAAACCGTAAGCGCCCCCCGGACCTCACATTTTCCATATTTATCATCATCCCCTTTGTTGCGCTCCGCGCGCGAAATCATTTGTCAAACCGTTTCCGCGGGAGCGGATTTGGCGGCCGCACGACGCGCGCCATGTATTTCGCGTCGCCGTTTGTCAAATCGTTGCCGCTGCCGTGCGCCGCGCGTCGGCGGTTGGGATCCGTCGCGTCTGGCAGGGAGGCCCCCCCCCCCCCCCCCGGCTGAGCTGAGCGCCGCTCGGACGCGGCCTGGGATGCAGACTCCGATCCATTTGTTTGCCTCCGATTGGGGATGCGCCCCGGCCGCCGCCGCCCGCCCCGCCGCGCCGCTGCCGTGCCCGCTGGCAGTGGAGGCGGCGGCGGCCGATATACGAGGCGATACCGTCACCGCCGCCGCACTCCCGCGCTCCAAGTTAGTGTTGGCATGTTTGGAATAACAAAATGAATGCGATGGAAAAGAAGAGAGAGTCGCGGGAGGCCCAAAAGTTTTGGCGGACGGGCGCGAGCAGCGGCAGGGAGAGGACGGAAATGCATCGCTGCGGGGGGTGGCGGGGGCCGCGGTGGGGGGGGGGGGCAGAGGGTCGGCCGCCGTGGGCCGCCTGAGCGCAATACTGTGCCGCCCAGCAGCCCCGGCCCCGGCCCGGCCGCCGTGCCCCAGCTGCCGCTCTGCCGCTTTACAACGGTGATATTTCATTAAGCAGTGCGCCGGCGGGAGGGGGAGTGGGAGTGAGAGAGGGAGTGAGAGAGAGAGAGAGAGAGAGAGAGAGAGACCTCCATTCACGAGTCCAACGAATGGCGTGGCGCAGCGCGCACCGTCCTCAGAGTGATTGCGCAAAGTTTGTCTACAGTTGTTGGAGCCGCAGTCGGAGAGCGCGCGGTGGCGGTGGCGGCGGCGGCGTCGGTGCTGCGGCCCGTGCCGAGGTGTAATAGACTCCCTTCTTAGGGGGTTCTTACTCTCCACACGCTGTAAAGCGAACGGCGCCACGTGATGGCGGACCGCGCGGCCCCGCCGCGCCGCCGCGCCCCTCAAGACCGTTATTTGCAGTCACGCAGCGCTGCGAATATCCCACCCGCCCTGCCAAGCCAAGCCCGGCGCAGGCAGGCAGCGCGCAGCCCCCGCCGCCGCCCGCCCGCGCCGCTGCTCTGTGAGCCCCCGCCGGGAGCCGTTCCGCTACAGGGAGGGCGGCGAGCGGCGCCGAGCGCGAGCGCGGGAGTCGAGCTGCTTTCAAATGTCAAACCGATAGTACGGACGGCTGCCTCACATTCGTAAGCCGAGCGCCCTCCGCGGCCGTAATCCGAGGGCAGAGAGCGGCGCGTGTGTGCGTGTGTGTGCGTCCCTTTTAATTTGTACGGCTTTGAGCACTTCCTTGTACCCGCGCTGTATATGCGAGACGAATATGAGAGAGAGAGGAAACGCTGCAAAGAAGTACTAGAAAAAACCGCGCGTAGGTGAATATGTACACGAAAATGTAAGGAGGGGGTAGGAGGCGGAGGAGGAAGAGAGAGAGAGACTGAGAGAGAGAGAGAGAGAGAGAGAGAGAGAGAGAGAGAGAGAGAGAAGTGGGCACAGTAAGGGTGCTAGAAGCTGCCTGTTAGAGTGAGACGCTAGACGGGGCTGACGAGGACGGGGGGAGGACCCTCCGTATCGGTGAGAAGTAGGTGTCTGGCGGCCCTGCCGCCCTCATCGCAGGCTCCCTGCGGACGCGAGGCGGCGGAACGCGAACCCACGGCCAGCCAGGCAGCCAGCCAGGCAGCCAGCCAGGCAGCCAGCCAGGCAGCCGGCCAGGCAGCCAGACAGGCAGCCGGCCAGGCAGCCAGACAGGCAGCCAGCCAGCGAGCCGCACTGGCCGGCCACGGGGGCGGCCAGGCACAGCTGGATGTGTGCATGTGTGGGGCGGGCGGGGTAAGCTCAGCTCAGCCACCGTGTGAGCGGAGCGCGCCCCTACAACCCCCTCCCCCTGCCGCTGGCCGCCGTCGGCCGATAGGGTCCCGCGGCCGCACAGCACAATGAGGCGAAAACACGGGAGGAATGTCAGTCGCCGCCGCCGCCGGCACTCCGGGAGTAGTCCGCGAGGGGAGCTACGCAGAGCAGCGCAGAGCTACGAAGAGCTACGCTGCCGGCTTTGTGGCCGCTGAGCCGCGACGGAGTTCGCTTCTGAAAACTTATTACGCACTGCGGCAGTAGTTTCCCCGCCCTCACCTCGCGCTGCCGCAGGGCGGGACGCACGACGGGCAACACTCACCTGCAGAGGGAGAGAGAAAGAAGAAATCAAACATGAGAAACGGCGCCGCGTCAAATGGTGCGCTCAAATCTCTGGCGCTTCCTCATGAGGTTTGCCCCCCGAGCACAATCGGCGCCTCCCCTCCCCATCGGGGGCCGCGGCGGGGAGGGCGTACACTTGGAGCCCCGCCTTACCCTCCCCCTCCGGGCTTTGCCTCCGCTGCTCTCAACTCGCTTCACACTGAGCTATGCACGCCCCGCCGGGCCCCGGCCCGGCCCCGCAGCCCCCTGCTCCCACACAGACAAACAGACACGCACGCGCCGCCGCGGCCTCGTGTGTGGCCTTCAATGTTAAAGACACATTCTTGGCAAACGATTAAACTTAGTGGGGAGGAGCAATGTCCTGGGAAAGGGCGCGGCTCAAAGTTCGCGATAGCGTTGGCGTGCGCGCGGCGTGGCGTGCGCGTGGCGTGCGCGTGGCGTGCGCGTGGCGTGCGCGTGGCGGCGGGGCCCCGGCGTAGTGCGCGTGCAGTCTAGCGGGTGAGAGGTCTTCAGGTGAGAGGGTTATACGAGCGAATCAAAGCAGCCAGGCCCCGCTCCACGCGAGCGCCGCGGCGCCGCAGCGCACCTGAGGCGGGGAGTATCCTCGCCGCCACAGCCCGGCCTGCGCCGTTGGTCCGCGCGCGTGTGTCTGCCTCTGCCAGTGTCTGCGGGGCCCAGCGGCGGCCGTCCGACGCAGATAAAGCGAGGGGACGGCCGGAGCCTGGAGTCGGGAGCCTGGAGCCGGGAGCCGGGGAGCATCCGCACGGCCGGAGAGGCACGGAGGCACGGCGGCACGGCGGCGCACGGCGGCACGGCGGCGCACGGCGCGGCCCCGGGCTCAGACGCGGCTCACCGGATAACCCCATCATCATGAGGCTGGATTGAGGACACAGGATGTCGGCGTGACGTCGCACCGCACGATGCATACATGCCGGCTCACACACACACATACACACACACACACAGGCCGCCGCGGACGGTTAACAACAGCACGTGTGACCCAGGGCCTAACCAGCCGCCCTGCCCCCCCCCCCCCTCCCCCACCACTCCGCCTCCTGCTCGCATTGCGACACTTGCTTGGATGAACTGACGACAGTTTCCCACACGGCACATATATAGCGAGCAATGCAATGTCATGTTCATCGAGGCGCGCGTACAGCAAGTTGATTCGTTCGCGTCCCACACGTCTCTGCGTCCCGGCGTGGAGGCGGTGGCGCAACGCGAGCGCCGCTTACACCGCGGTGCGGAGCGGCCGGGGCCCAGACGCCGCCTCGCCTCGGTGCCGGCCGTGGCCGCGGTGCCCGCGGTGCCCTCTGGCCGCCGCTGTCTCCGCACAACCAGCGGCCCCCGGCCCCCGGCAGCCGGCAGCCCCGGGACCACAAAAGACGAGCGGCGGCGGCCGCTGGCCCGCTAACCCAAAGCCCTCGATGTCCCCGTCGGCCCTCCTCCCGGCCCGGCCCGCCCCAAGGCCACACCATTGTCCTCGTTGTCGCAGTTCTCATTGGCGCGGTCCTCTCCTCCTCCGCACCCCGTACTACTCTGTACTACTCTGTACTACTCTGTACTACTCTGTACTCATCTCCCTAGTCAGCCACTCCAGTCCTCTGGCCTGGCCCACTTCTGTTCCTGCAGCGCAGCGCCATGCGCCCGCGGACCCGGATCTTCCAATTCCCCTCGCCCCCCACTCCCCCCTGCGGGGCCGTGGGGCCTGCAGCAGCATTAGCAATTGCAGAGGCGGCGGTTTGTCGTGGAGCGTCTCATCTGGTGCTGTTATGACGAATTGGAGCGTCAGCTGAGGGTACAGAGACTCTGAGTCTCTCTAGCTGAGGGGCGGGGCGCAGCGGGGCGCAGCGGGGCGCAGCGGGGCGCCTCCACCGCCGGCATGACGACGGCGACCGTCGCGGCGCATCTGCAGGTGGCGACGGCCGGGTATCAGACGGTGTCCTCGATAAGACACAGGCCGGCCGTTTTTTTCTGACGATGACGATGTTTTCGTGCCGAGCGCCGTACGCCGCTCGCCGCTGCCGACAGCTTGCCTGCCCAAGTGTCCTGTTAGCCGTCGCGTGTGCAGACGGCCCGGAATGAGGCCCATTGGCGACGAGCACGGAGAGGGGCGTGCCGCCGCCGATGGGGGAGGCACGCGCCGCCGCCGCCGCCGCCACCACTGCTGCCGCCGCCGCTGCCGCAGGCCCTGCAGGCCGTCAGCGCCAGGTAGCAGCCGGACGCTCATTGTGGCGACTGACAATGAGCGCCGCTGCCGCTGCGTCTCGCGCTGGCACGGCTTCCCGTCAAAAGGTCACTGCGGGGCGTGCCGGCGGTGACGGTGCGCCGGGCGGGGCGACGACGGCGACAGCGAGAGGCCGGCGGCCGCCGCCGAGCCCCCGGCCGAGCACCTCGCCGCCACACGGCCTCCCCACAGCCTCGGACGGGGCCCGCGGACGCGCGCACCGAATGAAGTGATCTCGCCCGCGGTGTGCACCGTGCTGGGTGCCCGCGGTGGGCCCCGCCCCGCGGTGGGCCCCGCGGCGCCGCACGACGCTGCTCCATATTTTTCACCTTCGCAGGCAAGGAGACCACGGCGGTAATCTCTCCGAGGCGACTTGCGGCGAGAGCGTTGCGACCCGGCCGGGGAGGGGGCCGCATTAGCCACAAGGCTGCCGCCGCTCGCCGGGGGCCGCCCGGCAGCACGCCGCACAGCGCGACACTTACTCTCTCTCTCTCTCTCTCTCTCTCTCTCTCTCTCTCTCTCTCTCTCTCTTTCTCTCTTTGTAAGACGTGCACATCACAGTCCTGCTGTACTTCAGCTGAATAAATCAAGTCGGATCCCGCCGTCTGCCCACATCGATGGGTAAGTCACGAGGCACCCGCCGCGGCCCCACTGACACACACTTGCATTCCTGCCGAGAGGCCCGCGTGGCGTGGCCGTGGGAGAATCGCAGAGCGAGAGAGAGAGAGAGAGAGAGAGAGAGAGAGAGTCGGGGCCGTCGTGTAGGGGGCAGACAGAGACAGGGGATCCGGATAGGCGTGGGAGGGCGCCGCCGCCCGTTCCCATCCCATGGCCGAGAGCGAGAGTGACGGCGAGTGAGCAGCGCGGCGCACGCGATGGGAGTGAGTGAGCACGGTGCTTACACGCCGCCGCATAAGGCTGGCGTAACGTTATGAGAAACAGGGCACTCGTGCGGCCGGCCGCAGTGCGCCGTACCGGCTCCGGGCTCCAGCTCCAGCGGATCCAGGCTCCGGGCTCCAGCTCCAGCTGCTCCGGGCTCCCGCCTCACGCCGGACTACCGTTTCGGGGTTGACATAACCGAGCCACGTGACGCCGCCGCGACAACACCTTTCCCGGGCCGCGCTTGGCAACAGTTAGCCGGAGCCGGCTCGGGGGGCGCTAAACATTATTGGCCATTGTGGATCTCGGAGGCCGGCGGGGGCCGGCGCGGGGAGGCTGCGGGGGGCGCCGTGTACTTGCCAGATGTGCTCGGGCGCCACGTACCGGGACGTGCCCGCGGCGGTGCCGTGCCGACCGGTGCAGCCCCGTGCATGCCAATGAGCGAGCGCAGCTGTGCGGGCCGCGGCCGCCGCGCCCCGCCGCGCCCCGCCGGGCCAGGAGTACCACCGGACAGACCTGCACCACCATCACCCGCCGCCAACCGCCATACCGAGCGGCACGGAGCGGCGCCACGCCACGGGTATGCGAGTGAAGGGTGCCGGAGTGCGCCGCCGGAGAGCGATATAGGAATAGACACACAAGGGCAACATGGGGCGGCGCTGTGTGTGTGTGTGTGCAAACACAGCAGTGCCAGGCACACAGGCAGCAGGCGGGGCGGGGCGCACGCATATGTCAGGCCCAGATCTGGGTTTGGCTCTGCCAGCAGCCTCCGCAGCCTCGGCTGCTGCCACGCCGTTTGCTCTCTCAAGCCAAGCCGAGGGACATATTGTGGCAAGCCGGGGGAGCCGAGCCGTGCGCCTGCGGCCGCCTCTCCTCCCGGCCGTCTCTCCTCCGGCCGCCTCTCCCCCCGACCGCCTCTCCTCCCGGCCGCCTCTCCTCCCGGCCGCCTCTCCTTCGGCCGCCTCTCCCCCCGGCCGCCTCTCCCCCGGCCGCCTCTCCTCCCGGCCGCCTCTCCTCCCGGCCGCCTCCTTCCAGCCTCCGTCTCCGCTTGTCTGTTTGTCCAGGGGCCCGCCCGCCTGTCTGGCAGCCGAATAGTCTTTTGCATACATGACTTGGTTGGCGGTAGGCGGCTGTATTCTGATGCTGATACCCCGCGCCGCCCGCCTCCAGCCCCGTGCGGCGGCGGGGCGGCAGCCACAGGCGCACCAAACACACCCCCGCACGATAGCCCGACAGCAGCAAAACGTTTAGGGGACGGAGAGGTGTGGCGGCACCCTGGTCCCCACCGGTCCCCGCCCCTCCACGCCTTGGCTTCCCCTCCCTGCTCCGCCCTCCACCGAAATGCTTTTGTATTATGCTCCTTTCACTTCCACGGCGACAGAGACCCAAACTTCAAATTGTGGCTAAGGGGAATGGGGGTGTGCTGCTTCGAGCCGGGCCATAGCAGCAGCAGCAGTGCCAGTCCGCTCCTCTGTGTGTGTGAGAGAGTGTGTGTTGTGTGTGGGAGAGAGGTTCGCTGTGCGGCTGCCGGGGACAGCGCCGGGGGGGACGGCAGCACACCTGAAAGACCACAGCAGACACGTAAGGAGCAATAGCGGTGGCGCAGCGGCGGTGTGAGGGCAGCCCAGCCGTGCAGCCCAGGCGGCGGCGGCGGGCGGGGCCCCGGAGATAACGCAGCCTCTCGCTCGCTCCCGCCCGCCGCCCCACCCCTTCTCTCTCGCTCCCGCAGCCACCCCCGCCGCACTGTGCGCGCGCCACTCGCCGCCAACCCCGGCCCGCCCCGCCGCCGCGCACCCGCCCCTCCCCGCTCGCCCTCTCAACCGTTTTATTTCGCGAGCGAATTCAGAGAAGAAGAAAAAAAATATGAATTAGCAACGGGGCGTGAGTCTAAAGGGCGGTGCGGCCCCGCCGGGCCACGCGGCTCCGGCCCGCGTCACCCCACCGGCGGCGAAGCGTGTGCCGCGCCCAGCGACATGTGCCTTAATGAGGGCGGAAGGTGCCCAGGGCCGTGTGAGCGAGAGCCCCGCCGCCCCGCAGCCCCGCAACCCCGCAGCCCCGCCGCCCCGCACCCCCGCGCGCTGGCAAGGAGTGGACAGGAGAGGAACTGGAGTTCAGCGAAGCCTGCGCCGCTGGGGGTTCGGGGACGGACCGCAGGCCGCAGGCAAGACCCAAACCCGCCGACGCCACCCGCGCCTCTCCAAGAAGTGGCGTTTTTTCTACGGTGTCGCGGCCGCGAAGAGGCTCCGGCAGCCGCGGAGCGACGAAAATAGCCGCAATTCCACCCGGATCCACGGCTTGGACACGATTTATAATGAACGGAATCAACGACGAAGTATACAAACAACGCCGCGCTCAAAGTAACAAAATTTTGTTTTATTTTTTCGTCGAAGTATTCGTGCAATTGTCGCGGTCCGTGGGTGGCAGTGGGGCGGCGTAGAGCGGCAGGGGGAGGGGGGCGGAGGCGGGCGCGCGGGGCGCCACCGCCGAAGGGCTCGCCGTAAAACGCAGGCACGGAGGCACGGCGGGCGGCGGGCACGGCCCCCTCCATAAAGATGCACTCGGAGACGGCGAGGAGGCGAGTCGGATGAGGCACGGCGGGAACGACGCTTTGCGCGGCGGTGTCGTGCGGTGTCCTGCCGTGTCCTGCCGTGTCCTGCCGTGTCCTGCCGTGTCCTGGCCGGGTATACTTCCCGCTGGTACCCGCACCCGCCGTGACGGCCGACCGCACACAGCCGTGCCGGGGCCGGCGGGGCGCAGGGTGTCGGCGGGGAGTTCCTACGGGCTCCACTCCACACCCGAGCCAAGGCCGCGCGCCGCCAGAGCACAGAGCGCTAAAAATACCCTCTTTGCAGCGGAAGGCCGGGAAAGGGGAGCGGGCGTGCGGGGCGGGGAGGGGCGGGGAGGGGCGGCCGGGATGGGAAGCGGCGATTAGAGCCGGCCGGGGCGGAGATTGGGGACGGGCGGCGGGGCGGCGGGGGCGGCGGGGCGACGCCGATCCTCACCCCGACCGGACCTGGCGGCCGAGGCCACCCGGGACCCGCACCCATTCCGCTCACAGGGCTTTTACGCTTTTCTCTATTTTTTGTCAGAAAACATTACTGGCCGTCTCGTCAATGTTTGACACACTTCCTGATGAGACTCGCATGGGGGGGGGGGGGCTGAGTGCGGAAGGAACACAGTGCGGGTGTCCACGATCAGGTGCCGGGAGGAGGGGAGGGGGGGGGGAATCTCCGGCCGACCAGGAGCCGGTCGAAAGTTACACTCTCCTTCATGCCCAATTGTAAACCCGATGGCGGTGTCGGAGTGGAGGCCGCGGCGCGGATGGGCCGTGCGGCGCCGGGGCGGCAGGGCTTCGACACACGCCGACGACGTGGATATGGGGGAGCGGCAGAGCGGCAGATGAGTCCCAGAGGAGGGGCTGCGGGGGCGCTGCGGGGGCGCTGGGGTAGGGCAGGGAGCGGCGCTGGGCCGCAGGGGCGGGGCGGAAATGCGCCGCACGGGACGGGTGGGCAGAGCAGGGCGGGGGAGACGAGAAAAGAAACGGGACGGTGTGGAAGTGGGGAGGCGCGGAGTCATTGGAATCGGATAACTGAGACGGACAGAGAAGAGAGGTGCACTGAACACAGGAACAGCAGAGACCATCAGCTCAGCAGTGACAAAAAAGACCCCCCCCCTGTTTTTTTCGCAAATTCCTCACTGGCATTTTATTTGATTTTCTTTAACCTGCTTATTTATTTATTTATAAATTTTTTTAGGCGCCTGCCGGCCCCGTCCTCCATCTGTCTCTGCCCGCACGTGGCGTTTTGCACCCAGAAAACAATAGCGCGCAATCACAGCAGTTGGCTCCTTTTTTTTAATTGCATTTTTCACTCCCCCGGTTTGGACGGGTGCCACGTGACTCTCATTTCGACGGCCAATCAAAACGCCCCCGCCCCCGCCCCCTCCCGTCCTCCGCTTCCAGCTTCCCTTATTCCACTTTGCCCGCCCGATGGACACTTGAGGCCCAGCAGCTGCCAGGCCGCCGGCAGGGCCCCGCTTTATAACCGGCTGCTGGACCCAGAAAGGGAGAGGACTCCGCGCCCTTCCCCTCCCCCGGGCCTCTCCGGCTCCACTCTCCCATCTGCAGATGTACCCTACTGCTCTGACCACACCTGTGGCCGCGATACGGTTTTTGAAAAGTCGGCACCGGACTTCTCACATATTCCGGTGCGCACTCGACGCCACGCGCATTTCAGCAAGTAATCGCCACGCACGGCGCCTGGCGGGTAGGCAGCCGCACCGCCTTCCACGCACGCGTGTAGACCGGGCTTGCCTACCCCCGCGCTCGCAGGCGTTAGTCGTGCGGGGCATGCACGTTCCACCACACCTTCTGCCAGAGTAGTCCCGGTAACGCGGCGCGGCCGTGCGTCGGCGGCACCTCCCCTCCCTCCCCATACAGAACACACCGGCGCGCTCTCGGACGCCCCCTCGGGCGACCACCCCCCGCGGGCTGGCGGTGCCCTATGCCGACTCTGAGGCCATAATCCCGGGCAGCGATTGCAGAGGCCGGCCAGCGGCAGCGTCCCCCGGCGGCCCGGCGGCCATACGGCTGCTGGGATGGAAAGAAAAATGGCATTATCCGTGGCGGATCTGCTGTCCGCGCCTGGCCTCTGGCCGGCCTGCCTGGGCGCGGGGCCGCGGGGCCGCGGGGCCGCGGGGCCGGACGCGCCGGACCGCAGCGCCGACGCTAGGGACCGGCGGGAACCGGCGGGGGCACCGGCGGGCATCGCGGCAGATAAAGGTGGGGGAGTTGCCCCCGTGCTGACACAGGGGTCGCGGCGCAGACGGCCGAGGGAGCCAGCACGCCCACCCACCCCGCACTGCCGCCGCTACCGCCGCTGCCGCCGCCGCTGCTGCCAATCGCCGCACCGTCAAATCGATGGGTCCGTGGGTCCGCGGCACTCGGCGGGGGAGGCGGGGGAGGCGGGGGAGGCGGAGGGGGTCGCACGAATCATCTGCGGCCATAACTCGGCGGGGTTGTCGCACACAGCGTTAACCCCCCCCCCCCCCCCCTTTCCTCCGCTGTGTGTCACCTGATCCAAAAGAAGAGGACGACAACCAGAAAGGAGCGCGGGGTCCGTGGGGGCCGCGGGGGAGGGGCGCCGCCGGGGTGCCGCGGACCGCGCACAGCAGCGCAAAGCAGCAGCGGTGTCTGCTGTTGACGGCGACGAAAATGGCCGATCGGGGGCGTTTCAGCAGTCGGTCGCCCCAAATTGAAACAGCGCTGATTGAGCGGCCGAACGAGAAGTTGGATTTCGAGCGGCGCCGCGGATTTTCCGGGATCACGATGAGACTGTTCCGGAAATAGGATACTCCGTCTGTAGGGCACTCCGCCCACAGGATAATACCCCCGCAGGGTACGACGCCACTAAAGCTATCCCTTGACATTACGGCATCCCGGATGGTAGACAACATTCCACCAAGAGGGCACCCCGCCAGCGTAGGGTATTCCGCCAACAGCCCGTGTCCCTGCAATAGGCAATTCCGTGACAACACTGTCGGCAGTTGGCTTACTCCATCACAATAGGCTCTTCCTCGGCGCACATAGGAGGTGCGACCGGCTCGCGGTGCGAACGGCGAAGAAATATCGCCGCCGTGTCGAACAGCTTACGCGATTTTGTGGGTGCCAAGGTGAGGGGGATCGGGGCCGGAAATGAGCCGTGGAGGCTCGGAGGCGCCGCTGCGGCTGCAGGCGCCCCGGGGCCTCACAGGATCCTCTGCGCCGACTCTCGGTGGCGTCTATCGCCTATCGCTGATCAGGCGACACGCTTGTCAACACGGCACACACGGCGCACGCTCATAAAACGTCCGCCGGCCGCTGTCGTGTAGCCGGCCTGCCGGAGGGACTCTCGTGCCAATCATGTAGCCGGCCGGCGCCGCGGCCGCCGCGGCCGCCGGGGCGCTGTTTGCTTTTAATAACCCCCCGAACCCCCCGGAGCACAAACACATTTCGCGTTTCGTCCCCCCCCCCCCCCCCCGGCGGCCAGCGGCTGGCGGCGTCACCGCGGAGTCGAGCCGACCCCGACGACCGTCCGGCACGGGGGCGGGCCGGGGGAGGGAGGAGGCAAGAACGTAAAAGCGCACCGCCTCCTCGGTCGTCCCCAGCGTGCCCCGCGCCAGGCCCCGCGTTCAGCGCCGCCTCCGAGGAGACGTGTGGCGCTCTGCATGAGCGTCACGGCGAGGTTCGGCTCCTCCGCGGCTCCTCCGGGTCCTCCGGGTCCGCGGGGCCCCCGGGGACCTCGGTGCGACACGCGGGGTGGCGGGGGTGGCGCGGAGGCCGCCGCCGATGGTATCGCCTGTGAACTCAATTCCACGGCGGCGGGGGCACGGCGGCGGCGGGGGCGGCGGCGCGGCGTCCGGCTTGTCCTCGTTATTGGCGGGCTCCACGGGCTCCACGGGCTCGGCGCGCGCGCGCGTTCAGCACGTCCCGCCAGAGACGCGAAACGGCACGCACGCCAGATAAATTTCTCGTCACATAAATTCAATTTGTGTTGCGACACACCGAACCGTTTTCTGTTCCGAAGGGCTTTTCGCGGCGGTAAGTTGGGGAGGGGGGGGGGGAGGGAGGGGTAGAAGGGTATTTGTGTGTGTGTGTGCAGAGCATGCAGTTGTTGCCAATTCGCTCTCTACCTCTCGCACCCATCGCGGGACGAGAGTGAGGGAGACAGAAGCTCCCGCCGCCGCCTGCATGGCACTCCCTCCACATACCCCCCCTCCCCTTCCCCCCGCTATCGCGGCGGCTGAAAATTGCGAGTTGTTGCAGCTCGCCCCCCCCCCTTTCCGTCCGTCCTGCGCCAGAGCCCCCCCCCCCCCTCCGCCGTGGATTGAAAAGAAAGGAAGAAGGCGGGTAATAAAATAATAAAAACAAAGAACTGAAGAGAAAAGTCCGCATAGCAGTGTGTCGATGAGCCATTAAAAGGGTGCCAACTCTGCGGAGATTAATCCCACGAGCGGCGCAGCGGCGCGGCGCGGCGCGCTGACGCTCGCTGGCCCTCCCCCGCCCCGCGTCATCAGCCCGTTGTGTGTTGCCTGCCGGAGCCCGGCCAGCCCGACGCGTTTACTTGTTGTCCTTTTACTTCCCCACCCTCCCTTCATCCTCTCCCTTCACAAAACGCATACAGAAGTGTAAGCAGGAACGTCGCCGTTGGGTTTCGGGATGCAGCGGAGATGGACGGTGAGGGGGTGGGGCCGGGGTCCCGGGTGCGGCGGGGTCCGGCCGGCCCCCCTCCCCGGCCGCCGCCCGCGCAGCCCCGGCAGACAGACACGCGGAATCGCGGACCCAAATGAAGCCATAACGTGTCGCGTGCGTACGCCGACTTTGTGTGTCCCTTCGGGAGAGGAGCCTTTAAGGGCTCAGCGAAGGGGGCGTCGCAGCGCGCGGGCCCCGTAAAAAGAAGCCATAGCCGGTAACGAACGCGCGCGCCGGCGGCAAGGGCCGGGGGCGGCTGGGGGCAACCGGGGGCTGAGGGCGGCCGGGGGCGGCCGGGGGCAACCGGGGGCGGCCGGGGGCGGCCGGGGGCGGCGGGAATACTGCGCCGCCGTTCTTTTGACGGGCGACCGAGCGAGAAAATCACCAACACGACTTGTGTGTGTGTGTGTGTGCCGCGGCGATGGGTGTGCCATTGTGAGCCCCTGTTCGACCTTCAAGGGTTGCGTTTGGAAAAGGAGGTGGGTGGAGAGTAAGCGAGTCAGTGACCCGGCCGCCACGCTGCAGCGCCCTGGTGGTGCCCGCCGTGGCCGTGCCCGCGGCCCTGCGGTGTCTCACACGCACTGCGACCGCCAGCGAGCCGCGGAGAGGGTAAGGAGATGCGAACGCTGCGGCGGAGACCCTAGCGCTGTCCTCTTTGCTCCAGCGGCCGCCGCGGCTCTCATCTGCTCGGATGAGAGAGACGCAGCGAGCTGACCGCCGCGCCGTGCCGCGCCGCTCGGCGGCCGTCCGCTGTAACTTATTACTCCGCTGCAGTCTCGGCTCCGCTCCGCGCTTCGCACTCACTTTAGCGGCGGCAGATGGGGCGCACGGCGCGGCGGCACAGCGGCGGCCTGCCCGAGCGGACTCTCAAAATTCGCAGAGTGCTTTACACTTCTCACTCGGGGCCGCACCGCTCCGCATCATCCATCTCGTCAGTCTCTCCCTCCCCCCTTTCCCCCACATTTGTTTTTCTATGCCGATCTTTGTCGCATAGGTTCGGCGTGCTCCCGCCGCAGCGTCACTGATGGCCTGCGCCCGTCCGTGGTCGTGGGCTGCCGACTCGACCCACCGCGTCCCGCCCCGCGCCAACGGTACGCCGCAGCGCCGGCCGCAGCCCGGCACCGCCGCCCCCGCCGCCCCCACCGCGGCGGCCACGGCCACGGGTCATTTGCTGCGCTTGTCGTCCGAGCGGCGATCGAGATGGTCCGCCGCTAGGGCCGTCCGCACGCCCCCCTGCAGGCCCCCGCAGGCCTCCGCAACGCCCCCGCCGCGTCAGGTGCCACGCCGGGCCCCGGCACGGACGCCACCACGGCTCGCGGGCAGACGACACTCCGCCAGACGCAAGCAGAGAGAGAGAGAGAGAGAGAGAGAGAGAGAGAGAGAGAGAGAGAGAGAGAGAGAGAGGTTTATCCGCGGGCGGAGCCGACAGAGGTCTCCGGCAGGGCTGCGCTGTGTGTGGAGTAAGTGGCGGTGGCACGGCGGGGTATCGGGATCAGGATCAGGATCAGCCCCCGCAGCGTTGCAGAGCGGCAAGCGCCATCGACTTCCATGCGGCCCCGGTGCTCCCGGCGGCCCCGGTGCTCCGGTCGGTGCTTCCCCCTAACGAGCCCGAATTCCACCTGCCATTGGGAGTGGCGCTGCCGCCTGCCACCGCGGCCGCGGCGGCCGCCGCCCGGAGAGCTCGCGGCGGCTTAGCGGCCGCTCGCCGGGACTGACGGTAACTGTCATGGGGTTGTCGCTGGCCGCCGGGGCCGCCAGGGCCGGCGGGGCGCAGGTGCGGTGATTGCCCCGTGGCCGGCTGGCGGCTGGCGGCCAGGGGCTCCGCCTGCCTGCTCCGCCTGCCTGCTCCGCCTCGGCTCCCGCCGCACGTAGCCGCCAGCGTCTCCACCGCCCCGCCGCCCGGATTGGCACGGTAGGATGAACGGGTTAGTTGTCCGGTCCCAACGGGCCCCACGGCGGACACAGTGCACCGGGCGCGCGTACCCGGCTCCGGAATGGGGTGATTGGAGTACGCGCGGGGGGCGGGACCCTGTAGCCGGGACTGGAGCCGCTGGAGCCGCTGGAGCCGGAGCTCGGCGCTAGCGACTGGAGGGTGCACACACGATCAGGCACGGCCGGCGTCTCTATCACTTCCGCTACACTGAGGGGGAGCTAGGCGGGGGCCGCGGGGCCGCGCAGCTCCGTGTCTCACTCCTTGGTTACTGCCGCGCGTATCCAGCGGAGGCCAGCCCAAGAATAAGAGAGCCAGCCCGGGGACGAAAGGCGGTCAGAATCACTGAATCCATCGTTGAGAAAATTTTACGTAGCCTTTATATTCAAAACTATTTATTTTTTTCCGGAAATGTCTGAAACGTTTTTGAGGGTGTGGCCGGCGCACCGCTCCGGCACCGCCGCCCCGGAGCACGCGGTCGTGCCGACGCAGCGCCGCAGCGCAGGAGCGCCAGTAACAGACTCATTTCTATCGCAGGCAGGGGCACAAAGGCGGCTGCTTACTGCTTATTGACCCATCCCGTCGCCATTTGCCCGGCCCCGCCCGGCCCCGTCCGGACCCGCTCCGCCACGCAGCTGCAGCGGCAAACCACGTTTCGTCGATTTGCGAGCGGGCCGTCAGTAGCAGCGCTGGGAGGAGGGGAGAGGGAGGCAGCGAGCGCCAGCAAACGGCCGCCGCTGCAGGTACTCGTTCTGTCATCTTGTAACAACGGTGCGTTTGACATCCTGCTGAGCTGCTGCGCGCCAGTTAACAAGAGCACTGTCATGGCCGACGACGGGGCCGCCGCGTCACCGCGTCGCTCGCAGTCCGCAGATACATTTTTGAGGAGGCCGCTCGCCTAGTGTGTCCCCAGGCGCCGCGAAGAGTGCGGAGGTGTCCGCCGCCGTACACATCAGATCGCCTCGCCATCCGGGCTGACAGGGTGGTGGTGACACGGCCGACGTAGCTGACCCCTGCGGGCCCGAAATTTATTTTCGCACTGCGTGAACGGTGTTGTACCCAGAGTGAACTCAGCGCGTTCGAGAATTGAGAACATTCACGGAAACAAAACGCAAAAAAAAAATGGAGCAAAAAAGTTTTTTATCCGAAACCTTTGAGAAACTCTGGATGTAGCTGCGCCCCACTGAGGCGCTAACTCTTGTCTTCTACTTACAGTAGTTTGCTGTGGGTTGTCGACTTGTTCGTCAACTACCATCCGACTGCTGCAGCCAACGACACTCACCTGAAACACGCACACACAAAAATAAATTTACTTCATTTTCTCGTTGGGGCCGCAGAAAGCGGAAGACTCTTCGTTCGATTTGCTCGCCACTGCGGAACGCGAGATCGTCCGGAAAGAACAAATTGCACTCATACACGAACGAAAGCGCAACAGGCGCCACACAGCGGCTGCAACGTCTTCGTGCCCACCACTCCTTTATCCCTTTCTCGACTCTGACAACTCCCTCTCGCTCTCGCTCTGTCTCTCTCTCTCTCTCTCTCTCAGCTCTCTTGCTCTGCAAAGACGCACACACACACACACACACACACACACACACATACAGAGTCGCGTGCGCCCCCACCCTTCCCTTCGCAACCTGTCGAAGTGAGTTAGACTTCCGCGACATGTCGCCAGCAAATTGGGCCTGCGGGGTTTATCACGGATCAAACGGCGAGCTCCGCTAGCCGCAGCACGGCGCCCTCCGCGGTGGCGGCGCGTGGCGGTCCGTGGCGAGGTGCTGCCGGGTTTGGCGACCCCTCCTGCCCTTTACCCTGCTCGTAAGGGACAGGGAGAGAGAAACTAGGGGGCCCTTCCGAAGGATTGGACGCCCTAAAAAAAAAGAAGAAGAAGGAGCGTGACAAGAAAGAAGAAGACGAAAACAAGGCGTGCGTCCGTCTCAAAGGGGTTTGGCGTTCGGACGTTTCGCTACAGGGAGGGAGGGCCGGAAGCGAGCAGGACACGAGCGGGCGCCGACTTCAGACGCGGTGATTTTTTTTTAATCAGGGAAAGCCATCTCGTGTGGCGGTCTGTACGCCGCCGCGGCTGTGCGGCGCCCTGTAGGCGCAGCATTCCCTCGGATCAATTTATCGCAACGTTTGAAAGTTTGTCATCGATTCAATCCGAGTAATGGCCGCTGGTTCGGGGCTGCTGCTCGCGGGGGTGCCTCTCAGCGACTATCCGTTTATGCTGGACCTTCAGAGTATACCCTCCGCCGGAACCTCCCCTTCTTGTTGTTCGGGTCTGCGGGGGCTATGCGGGGACAGTTCGGTCGGGAGGCAAACCCAAACATCTAGTAGGAGTACGAACATCCTCGGAATGCAATGCTGGTAGGGAGACGCCGCAAGGACCACGTTCTCCTTCGGAGCCTCGCGGAGCCCCGGCGAGGCATTGGACGTACTGTTTGTCCACGGTGCTCGCCGGGTCCGCACGTCGAGGTGCCGCCTGGCGCTGGGGAGGGTGGGGGAGGGGGGGGGCAGTCCGCCAGGAGCCAGGCGCACGGCGGCTAACTGTTTGTGTGTCGGCCTGGGGTGAGGTCAGGGAGGTGTGGCAGCGGCGGTAGTTGCCGCGCCCGCAACACTCCCCCGGCCACGAGCTCACTAGGCACGGGCGCGCCACTCCGAAATGGACCAAAGGGTGTCCTGAAATACCACGGCCCGCTGCTCTCCGCTAATCACCTTACTTTTTTCTGAAATTCACGAGCAGACACCGGCAGACACACATTTCAGAAAGCCTACCCCTCCCCCTTCTACATTTCCCTCCTGCTGGTTCGGTTCGTGTTTGCATAACCTAGAGCCTTTCCACTTTGCCCCATTTCCCCCGTGCAAAAACACACACATCTCACACGGGGGGGCGAGCAGCGCAGGAGCCGGCGGGGGCCTCGGCGGGGGCCTCGCCGGGGGGCTGCCGCTGCACCTCCCGCGTCGCGTCACTCTCGCACACACACGCCGCGGCGTCTCCCTTCCTCCTTCATATATCTGTCAATCCGTGCGGCGCGCAGCGGAGCAGCGGGCCGCGCCTCACGGCCGCCCGCTTCTGCTTCTATTTCGGTGGCGCTGCTTTACTTGATACCTTCCCGCCTGCTCCGATCGTTTGCGACGTCGTCGTCGTCGTCGTCGTGCTTGTGGCGGGCGGCGGCGCTGCGACACGCGACACTCACCGGCAGGCGGGGAGGCCGGCGGCGGGCGCACCTCCTGCCGGGCCCCGCACGCCCGGCCCGGCGCCGCCCAAACCAGCAGCGCATTCCCGCGACGCTGTCGCTGTACCACCGGAATACGGAATACTTTCGCCGTGCATGACTCAAAGGTACTGCGGTCATACCGCGGGATAATGCGGGACAGAGACAGGGGCGGAACAGAGTGGGAGAGGGAAGGAGAAAGAGAGAAATGGAGAGAGAGAGAATGGGAGGGGCAGGGCAGGGGGATTAATTGCGAAAAATGTGAATGCGATGCAGCGGTGCGCGCTCGCGGGGCTCGCGGCCTTCTGTCATGAATGACGAGTACTACGTCTCGAGGGGCTGTTGGGAAGATATTTTGATTCAACAACAGGCGCAGGTAGGAGGAGGCAGGCGCCTTCGGCAGACAGCACCCCCTCTCCCCCCCCCACTCCTCCGTCCTTTCATTTTACTCCATAAAAAAGCATTTTTCCCGCGTTGTCTCGGCCTCCGCGGCGCCTCCTTCCCTCCTTAGGCGGCTCTGACATCCATTAATCAGCACCCGCGGCGATATCCTGCCCGCCGGGTGCCGCTTCCTCTTCCGCCGCTGCCGCCGCTGCTGCCGCCTGCCGGCCGCCCCCCGCACCACAACAACCACGCAGAGTTAGCTGTAGGCTCGAGCGGAACAGCGTCGGCGTTATGTCCGGTGGCGTAGCGGGGCAGTTGCAGAGCCGTGCCGGGAGGGTGGGTGAGTGGCTACACGGCCGCAAGGGTGTCGGGCAGCGGGCACACCCTGCCGGCCACCTCTCTGCCGGGAACCTCTCTGCCGGGCACCTTTCTGTCGGGCATCTCTCTGTAGGGCACCTCTCTTCTCTGCCGGGCACCGCGCGCCGCCGCCCTCCCCGGCTCTCCGCCTTTGCTTTGCTTTGTTTACGGGCGCACGAGGAGCCACCTTGTAGGTCCCCGCCGCATACCTGGGGAACCGCCTGACACGCGCCCCGATCCCCGAGGACACGGGACCGCATTTCCTCCCTCCGCGCCCTCCCCTCCCCCCCCCCTCTCTCTCCCTCGGCCCGCACCTGTGCCGGGGCGGCGGCCCCGCCCGAGGCACCGAGGCTCCCCGGCTCTTCGCAGCTCCCTTATTTCCTCCCCGGTCGTATATATCCGACTGTGTCTCGGGACACCTAACCTACACCCCCGACTCCCCCGGGGCGGCCGGGACCGGGGGGGACCGGGAGGGGCGGCGGGGGCCCTGGCGGCGGGCCCTGCTATGGGGGCGCCTGAGGTTGATCAGAGACCCACAGATTTTGTTTAAAACTCGTGTGCGCGCGCCCTTCCGCCGCGGGGGCGGCGGCGGCGTCGGTATCCATGGCGACGCTCCGGGGGCGCGGCTTGACGCGCGGGAGAGGTGCCCCAAGAATTATGTGGTGTGCGGCGGCGGCGTCCTCCGCCGCGCAGGTGCCGAGGGTGGCGGCCTGCGCGGGGGCCTGCGGCGGGGGCGCGTGCTGCACGGCTACCGCTGCTACCGCCGCTACCGCTGCTACCGCCGCTACCGCCGCTACCGCCGCTATCGCTGCTACCGCTGCTACCGCCACCACCTCCCCACCGCCGCCTCCACCCGCGGATTCTTCCCGCGTTATCCACGCGACACTGGCATGTTTACGACCGGCGGCGCCGATGCAGTCTCCGTGCGCTGGAGGGCGTGGCGTGGCTGCCTTAGAACAGGATCCCCCACGTGCGACAAATGTCCACTCCCAGGTGCCGCCGCCGCCGCCGCTGCCGCTGACCGAAACTTGCCACGAACGCCGGAGCACATTCGCAGTGAGACGCGCCTGCGCGAAAACACTCTGCAATTTCAACATCTCCTCTCCACTCCAGCCGGAGTTTCCATCCCTCTACCTACCCTCCCTGCCTTGTGCCTTGTGGCTGCGGGAGAAATTACCCCTTCCATTCCGCACGGCTGAACCGCCCCGTCCGTACTTTCTGCACAATACTAGAGAGCGGGAGAGAGGGAGACGGAGACAACGGGCACACGCGGGCGGGCGCGGCGCGGCGCTGCGGTGTAGTCCTCTCCTCACATAACATCTGATCACCCACCTTCTTTTCCCTTTGTCCGCTCCATTGGAGATGATGGTTCCGAAAATGTCGCCGGCAATATCTTGGGGGTCGCGTTTGGTGCGCGCCTGCTGTGGGCACACACACACACACACACACACACACACACACACTCGCGGGAGACAGACGTGAACCGCCGTGCGGCGAGCCGCCCAGCCCGCCGCGGCTGCGTCCGCAACCACCCTGCTCGCCGCTCGAAGCCTTTCCCCGCGTAGAGCCGCGGCGCGGCGAAGCCGCCCTCTCGGACGCGACCTCTGACCTGGCCGCGGCGCGAACAATGAGGACCTTAACTCGGTCTGACGGCTCGGAGCCGCCCTCCGCCCGCGCCGGGCCGCCGCGCCGCGCCGCACACGGACACCCGACCCGACACGTGGGGAAGGCTGGATTGAAAGAAAACAGGCAGAGACAATAACTGTCTCGGGGGCTAACTTGCTTTTGCCGGCCGCGCCCGCCGGGCGTCCGTTCCTTTTCTCTCTCTCTCTCCTTCCCGCACTCGGCGGGGCTTCGTCAGCATCTGTCTCCCTCTTTCTCTTTTTCACTCTAAGTGCTCTTAGCCGCACGGCGTGACACGAAAACATTAGCTCCGAACGCGGCGCGGGGGCGACGGGCACCGCGGCGGGGGCCGCACGCCCCGCTCCCCCCGCGACACGGGCACGGGCACAGCGCGCCACGAGACGCCACGGAGAGCAGAGGGGCAGCGGGGGTCTAAGACGCCGCCGTGCCTCAACACAAAGCTGGCGGAATTCGCGTACAGACGACGCGACGCGACTCTCTGACGCACAGAGCCGCGCGCTGTCCTCTCGGGGACGGCTGTGTGTGTATGTGTCTCACAGCACCGCAGTCCGACTCTGTTGTGGCCGGCCGCGGCTGCAGCGCCGGCAGCCCAAAGGAGTTGCGCAGGACCCCCGGCGGCAGCCGGTCAGAGACGGCGACAGGGGCGGGCCGGGCCGCGGTTCGGCGGTTTGTCCCTCTGTCGCCAGTCGCAGCGAGTAGTGAGCCTCGCGGAGCGTACGTCGGCGACACCAGCGGGGCGGGGCGGGAAGAGACCACTCCTCAGCGGGAGGGCCGTTGCGAAGGCGGGCGTGGAGGCCGCGTGCGCGGGTCCCATAGGGCCCCATAGGGGGCAGCTATCTCAGAGCGGCAAACGATTCCCCCGGAGGCCGTTGCCAGGCGCTGCCAGCCGTTGCCAGCCTCATGGCCCTTCATGCCCACCGCGCCTGCCAGTAACACCCACAAATTGTTTCTCGAAAAGGCGCCCGCCGCCGCTGTTACATTGCATAAAACGGCAAGGAATAAGAAAAGTTGGCGTGCGGAGAGGCGGAGGGGGCGTGGCCGGTATTCGAACCCGCCTCCTCCGCAGCTGCGGGACTGTCAACACGGCGCTCAGGAGCGGAAGTAGGTAATTGGGCGTCATTTTCTGCTGCTCGATTTGACGCCCCTCTGGACGGGCGCGCCGCGCGCGGGGAAGTTAGTTCTCTGGCGGCGCGGCGCGGGCCGTGGAACTCGGGGGGAACCCACGGGTGGAACACGAGGCGGCGGGGCCGGCGGGGCCGGCGAAGCCCCGACGCAGCGCAGACCCCGCGCCCCCGCGTCCCGCGCTCTGCGTCGGGAAAGGGAGTAAAAGAAAATAGGAGAAGGTCAGGCCGGAGAGGGCGGAAGATGGGGAGGGGAGGGGCGAGGAGCGTCGGCACGATGATGGAGGGGAGGGGAAGGGGGTGGGGATTCGAGAAGGTATTATTAGAAGTCACGCCGCTGAACGAGCGGAGCCTTCGGAGCCTGTGACGACCGACTCTCTCTCTCTCTCTCTCTCTCTCTCTCTCTCTCTCTCTCTCTCTCTCTCCCTCCCCCATCAACGACCCGTCCGAGCCCGTCTCTCTCGCTCTGGCAAAATATTGACGTGGAAATTCTGTTTGACGCGTGCTGCGGGTGTTGCGTCGAAGCCGAGGGAGGGGAAAAAATATAGGCGGTCACCGGCGTGGAAATAAAGAGAGCGCGGCGGCGGGAGCGGGCCGCGGCGGCCGTGCGCGCGACGGAGACAGACATAGACCGCCGCAGAGCCCCCCGTACTGTGTCCGGACGCATTCCGCGCACCGCGTGCGCCGCGCCGCCGCTCCTCCAGCGCCGGCAGGACGCTGCAGAAAGCTCGCAGGCTGCTGCTGCTGGCCGCCGCCGTGCCCCGGCAATCCCAGCAGCGCTCGCGATGAAGTGGCTAGCGGCAGCAGCAGCAGCAGGGGTAGCAGCGCCGCTGTGCCGGGAGCGCGGCGCGGGCCACTGCGTTCCTGAGTGCGGCAGGCTAGGCCGCTCGCCGCGGGGCTGCGGTCAGCGAGTCGGGGGGCGGGTGCTGGGCCGCGCTGCACCGCGGCCGTCTCTACTCCCTGCCGCCTCCGCCGCGGCCGCGCGCTCCTCTCTTGTCTCTGCTCTGCTGCGGTCAGCCGCCGGCCGCACCAAGGACTCGCGCGGCACCCGGCGGACTCGTCTCCGAGGCTGCTCTCCCCGCAGTGACCCGCCGCTCGCTGACGATTAAGCTTACCGAAATAATCGCATCTCGCTGCCGTCTCGCGTGGTGAGGGCGCGGGGCGGAGTGCACGGCGCGGCGCGCTGCTGGTGGTGTGGGCAGGCCGTGCCGGGCGGCGGGGGCGGCCGGCCAGGCGTTTACTTTCCACATCCTCCTTCCTCCTGATACTGTTTCTGCATCGGCGCGGATTCATCCGGCTCGAGCCGGCCGGTGGCGGGGCGGGGCGGCCCACTGTGAGCGCGGCAAACACCAGCAGGCGGGCCGTATGGTGGCCGCAACGGCGGCGGGGCGCGTGGCGTCGCGTGGCGTCGCGCACACACGGCGCCCCGCGCGAGTGTGTTGATGTATTCGCGCCAAGCCGCGTCGGCCGCGCCCCGTATGCCATCCGTATGCCGCGAGGCCCGGCCCGGCCAATGACCCGCGCGGATGCGCGGCCGGGCCCGCGTCAGGGCGGCGTGGCGCGCGGGTGGGAGGAGCAGGAGAACGCAGGACGGACGTGAGGAGGAAGAGAGGCGGGCGCGGGCACACACAGTCGGCGGCACGGCTCGGCACGCCGCGGCAGGATCACGTTCGCGGCCTCTGCGCGGCTCCGCGGCCCGCGGGAGGGGAGCGGAGCGGAGCGCGGGGTACCTGCCGGCTGCCGGCCCGCGGGTACACGCCGGGTACGCGAGGGAGAAGGAGATCGTCTGCTTGACTTTGGCCTTCCAGCAGGAGGCCCCCGTCGACAGCACAGGGGCTTCGCTCTTCGCTACGCCGCTCCGCGTGCGGCGGCTGCGTGCGGAGTGCGCGCCGCGTGACGCAGCAGGGAGGCGTGGCGGAGGAGGGCGCATTACCCGGACGCAGCGCCGCCGCAGCCGCCGCCGCCACTCCGTCGGCCGGGTGCTATACTTTGCCTTCTCAGCGGCGGCGCATTTTCACGCTCCATGGATGGCGGCCACGCTCCTCACGCGACGCGTCGGTGCGTGGCGCGGCTCGGCGGGGAGTTGGGGAGGGGAGGGGAGGGGAGGGGAGGGGAGGGGAGGGGAGGGGAGGGCAGAGGTCAGCGGCTCTCGCTGACCTGCGCCCGCCTGCGCCGCCCGGCCGCCCCGGCCCGTCCCTGACCCGTCGTACACCGTAACCACACCGACACAGCAATGGTCAGTAAACCACCACAGGATACCGGACTCGAAGAAAAATGACTGTGGCCGCGTTCCGGCGGGCAGGACCAGGACCAGGGAGGGCCCCGGCAGGGCTGTCGGCGGCGCCGCGCAGCGTAGCGGTACTCGACCCGCACGGCCAGCCAGGCGGGCGCCGCGAGGCCTCAGGGACCCGTCCTGAAAATGTACATCAGGCCCCCAGAGCCGACACGACGACGCCAGAACCCGAGCTGCGCTGCGGCCTGCTGTACGATTGACGGGACGGAACGGAGCGGTCGGATGGTCGGAGCAGGCGAGGCGGCTGCAGCTGCAGCTGCAGCTGCTGCTGGGGGTGGAGCTGCTGCCCCGGAGCTGGCCGCCCCGCCGCGCAGCCCGGCCTGGATTGTTACGTCGTCATCATTTCTTTGGTCTTTGAGCACCTCTGGCGCCCCGTGCGACACATTCCCCGCCCTCGTCTTGTCCCCCCGCCGGCCCGGGAGTGCGAGCGGTGCAGACGGGGCTCGTCTGGGAACCCTGTGTCCCGGCGGGGGCCTGGCCGGCTGCGCCAGACGCACTGCACTGCACGGCCCCGCCGAGATGACTTTAAATTAATCCGCGGAGGGGGCGGCGGTGGAAGGGGGTGAGGGAAGGGGGAGGAGGGTCCGGGCGGCGCGGCCGCCGGGGCCTGGCGGTAATGAGCAGCGCGCCTTTGCCTCTGTGCGGCTGCTGTCCTAGTCGCTCCGCATTCCGGGCGGGCGGGAGTGAGGGAGATGGGAGAGGTGAGTGCTGCGGCCGCAGGGAGGGGGAGAGGCGGGAGGGAGGGGTCGTTTTGGGGTGTTGAGCATGCGCTTTCGCCGGCGAGTTTTAAGATATGCGCCGTTTCCCGATTGTTTGTGTGCGATCTGGAAGCAGTATTGCGCTTCTAGTTTGCTCCCGGCCCCAACGGGAAACGCCTCTTCCATACCTATGCCGGCCGGAGTTTTGAAGTTCACTTCAGACTGCCAGTACTCCCCGGCGTGGGATGGGATGCCAGGGGTAGGGGCGGCGCCGGGCTGCGCTGGGGCAGTGCTGGTGGCGGCGGGGGGATGGTCTGGTCTAGGTCTGGGTCACCTGGGGACACTTGGGCCGGGGGGGGGGGGGGCGGAATGGAATGAGATGGCCACGGCAGCCGGCGGCGCGGTCGCTGCGCACCACGCCTCCGTGACCCGGCTCCCACGGGTCCGGCCGCCCCGCGGCCCCCGGCAGCCAGCAGCCAGGTAGTCCGCCTTTTATTCCCTTATCAGAGGACTCGTGCGGCTCCGAGGCAGATATCGGCCGCGGCAGAGCGGCAGCGCCGTACAGACACCGCGGGGAGGAGGGGCGGCGGGCGCGGCGCGGCGGAGGACAGAGAGACTTCCCCCGAAAAGTGGAGTGGACGCATGTCACCTGTGGCGGCGCCGAGGACGGGGCTCTCTGGGCGCTGCAGGTGATCTGGACCGTGTAGCGGCACGCTCTCTCCACGCGCCGCCACGCGCCGCCACGCGCAGCCACGCGCCCACGGGCGCACGCCGCTCGTCGTCGCGGGACGCGGGCCGAGACCGGGACTGGATCCCTCATCTCCGTCGCCGCCGCCGCCGTCGTTGTCGTCAAGGTCAAGTGAATTAGCATGGATTGTCGGCGGGCCGTGCGCCGGGCGGGGCCGCCACAGCAGCACGCCGACGTGGAGGGGAGTTTTCCTTCGGTGCGCAGAGAAGGCGGCGGCGGAGCGGCCTCCCCGCTAAATGTCATGTCTACGCCGTCCCCCGGGTTCGGCCCCGCGGGCCCCGCCTTCGCCATGCGGCAGCACCCACCTGTCCGTCGCGCACAAAACCAGTGCACCAGTACCCGTGTCCAGGGCGGGGCAGCGGCTGGCAGCGGTGCGGGGGGCCGCCGGGCCTGTTCCCCGGCCCGCGGGCCCCGCCACAGGACTAGGTTACTCTCGGGGAGTGTTTCATGGAGCATGTCGGCCCGGGCGGCCGGGTCCATCTCGTGCCCCCAGCAGACGGCCGGGCCCCGCCTCGCCCCGCCTCGCCCCGCACCGCACCGCCCCGCGCCGCCCGGTCCCCAGGTGCCCCGCGACCTGCCGGAGGCCCCGGAGCCGCGCGGCCTCGTTGCGTAAGGGAGCGGGCGAGTGAGTGACTGTGCGGGATGGTAGTTGGACCAGGACACGGCAGCGACGACGCACGCTGCCGTGCAGGCCGTAGTCGTCGACTCCGTCGGCGTCCCGCCCAGAACCGGAGCCGCGGAGCCGCGTGTCGTGGCGGTGGCGGTGACCCGACGGCGGCGCGGCTCGACGGCTCGGCGAGCGAGTCGCGACGGCCGCGTAGTGGCGCTGCGGCGTCCCGTGCCCGTGTCGGTCGGAGTCGCCCCGAAGCCCGGCAGGTTCCCGTTAGTCATCGACAAGCCGCGCCGTGCTCGGCCGACGCGGCCGACGCCGCCCGGCTGCTGCCGGCTGCGGGCTCGAGCCGCCGGCCAGCGACCGGCTCTGCTGCCCGTGTCGTGTCCTGCTGTCGCCGCGTCCACGATCTACTTCCGTTTCGCGGGACTGGAGGCCCCCCCGACAGCGGCGCGAGCAAAGAACTTGACGAGGAACTGAAGGCACCCTGTTAGGCGACTGCGGTGCGGCGACACGGTGCGGAGCGCCTGCGGGGTAGGCCCGCCCGCGCGACACTCGTGCTGGTGGCCAGGGGACGCTGCCTACCCTCCAGGCGCTGTGCAGCTCGGGCCGGGCACACTGGAAATAAAACTATCGCTCATCCCGAAACAGAGAGGTTGGCGGAAAAAAAATCAGGCACTAAACGCAAGATACATAATCAGATAGTTCAAGGAGTTAAAACATTTAGAGAATAGGATAAGAAAAACGCAAGGAGAAAGATATTTTAAATGCTGGTAATCTTGTCAAATAATAGTAGGCTGGTAATCTTGACGGGCAGCAAGCACGCGTGGGTTGCGCGGATGGCCGGGAAGCCCCCTGCCCCGTTCGCCTTGAGCCTCCCTGCCAACAAGCTGGCCCCCTCGCGGGACGGCGGCGCGGGGACGGGGGAGGCTTTGTTTTCATTCCGCGGCGCCGGCGTGGAGGGTGACGTCACCCCGGCCAGGTGGGTCTATCTGTCGCAGATCATGATCATCATCTCGGCCGCCGCCGCCTCCAGCCTCCAGCCTCCTGCCGCGGTGTTATTGCTGCTGGAGCCGGTGGTGCTGGCCGGGGAAGGAGTTGGGAGAGGGAGGGGCGGGGCGGCGGCCCTGCGTCCGCGCGGCCCCGAGGGACGGAAACAGGAGAGTTTGTCGAAGAGGCGGCGCAGCGGCCGCCTGCCCTACAAGTACACCAAGCGCTCCCCGGACAGGACGCCGGCTCGCCTCGCTTCCGTCCGTCCCTGATGCGTCGCCGGCGGTGAAAGAGAAAATCCATGTCCGTCCGTCCGTCAGGCCGTCCGAAGGCGCGCGCGTACGGCCGCGTACGGGAGTGGCGCGGCCGGCGTTGCCGTGAGCCGCGAGGCCCCGGCGGGGCCCCGGCCAGCGCGCACCGGCGGCGGCGTTGCCGACGTTGGCACCGGCCTGCCCGGCCTAGCGTAGTCTAGTCGGCCTCTGCGTCGCGGCGCTCGCCGCTCGCTGTCCGACGCCCTCTGTTCCCGCGCCCCGACACTGGCGCCTAGGGTCCGCCGCGGTGCCTCCGCCCACGCCGCGCTCCTCTGCTGGCGCCGGCGCCGCGTGGGCGTGGCCGCAGCTGGCGTGGCCGTCGTCCGCCCAAACACGTCGACGCGCCGACGCCGAGCGCCTGCGGCTGCCGGGGTAGGCCGACCCGCAGGACACGCGTGCGCGCGCCGTCCGCGGCTGCCTGCCCGGCAGGGGGCTCTCTGGCGGCGCCGCATCGCCCGGCACGGCCCACGCACCGCGGCCGCGACCGCGTGACCGCCAGTGACCACCGCGACGGCGACCGCGGCGAGCAGCGAGCACCGCGTGGGAGTCCGCCGGTGGGAGGCAGGCGGCCGTGTTGTGGCGCCGCGCACGCCCTCGAGCCGACGCGGTGGACACCGCACGGCACCGCACAGCACAGTGACGGCCGCCGCCGACGGCCTCCCCCGGCCGGGACCACCGGGACGCGTGCGGCGACATTCCAGGCAGAAGCGCCGGCAGCGGCGGGCCGCGAGGCCGTGAGCGGTGTGCCTGAGCAGAGCGTATCTGTCGCGGCAGAGGAGCAGGCGATGCCCCAGGTGGTTTGCTGGGTCAGCGACCTCATTTGCATACTATCTCATGTCTCTCTCTCTCACTCTCCATGGCGTCTCTCTCGCACCCTCACTTAATCACGCGAAGCAAATACGTGCGCCAAACACACACACACACGCACTCATACACTCAAACACACGCAAACATATCGGGATAGAATGGAAGAAGAAGGAGAGGAGAGAGAGAGAGAGAGAGAGACGAAGAGAGGGAGAGAGACAGAGCGAATGGACTACTACACATATACCTAACCTTGGGCGCGCACACTTTTAAAGTCGTGCTTCACACTTGATCGCTCGCGTCTGGAGTCAGCGGACCGGGCCGGCCCGGGGACTTTTCGGTCCGCACGGCGGGCTGGGCAGGCCCCGCCGCGGGGCCCCGCGGGCCGCCTCACCTCCACGCGACCCCGCGGTGCCCCGCGGCCCGGCCGGCCTGACCTCGCGGCCCCGCGGACCCACGTGACTGGGCGGTGGGCGGCGGCAGATACGGCGGCCGGGCTCCGCGGCCGCGGCTCTCGGCGGCCCACCGAAAAGGAACACCACCACCGCGCCACACCCAGCGTGGCGATGGGCCGTGCAGAGCCGGGCAGAGACCCACTCACTGCTACGCTGGCTACGCGCTGCCAGGGTCCCGGCCCCGGCCCCGGCCCCGGCCCCGGCCCGGGTCCAGACCAGCACTCCGCGCCGCGCCACGGCATCCACGGCAGCCACGGCCTCGGCGAGCCCCGCACTCCTTATCGGGAATACGGTTCGATTCGCAGACCGGGGTCATTTCCAGCCGGCCGGCCTCTCGTGCGTGTGTGTGTGTTTGTCTGTGTGTACGTGTGGGAGGGGGTGGGGGCGATCATTACAGCACACGGGGAGGAGTTCACTTTCGTGGCTAAATTTTCGCGAGTTTCCTCCGAACACAAAAACCGCAAACGACCCTGCGACGAGCGCCCACTAGGCCATAGGCCGCGCGACAGACGCGCCGTGCCCAGCCGGCGGAGGGCGCTCAGATCGATTTGTAATGCACGGCAGACGGGACAATATTCATCGGCCGGCAGCTCCCGTACCTAAAAATACCTCCGCACCGCAGCCGGGTCACCTCCCCCCGCCGCGGCCGCGCCATGAGTCACGCCCTACCGGCCCTAGGAGATATCTCCACTTTTCACCGCAGTTCGTGCAAAATGTCGTTTCCCTGATTACGCCCAATATCGGGATGGTCATTACGTGGCGTGAGGCAAAGCTGCCCAGACGGCCCGGCCCGGCCGGTCCGGTGGCGTGGCGCGGCGCGGCCGGCTGCGGTTAAAGCCGCAGCCCTGCCGCTACAGGGCCGGGCCGGGCCGGGCCGGGCAGGGCAGTACTTCTGGGGCCGCGCCGGGAAACCAGTTCTGTTTGCTTATGGGTGTTGTGCAACCACGCGGCCTCAAAGGCTAGACTGCCCCAACAGCGGGCGGGCGGGCCGGGTGGCCGAAGGGCAGCGCGACGGTGGCCGCGGTGGTGCAGGTTGTAGACTCGAGGGCAGAACCCGTCCGGCGCGCAGCCTCAAAGACGGACAATATCCGTTTCCGCGAATGAAACTAATAATACACACAATTTTAAATGTTTCCACCAACAAAAAGTTTGCTAAGAAAACATTTTCAAATAGAAACAGATGTTCAATTTTTATATCGAGCGGAAAGGGTAGAGACCAACCGACCAGCAGCGAGGCGAGCGGACAGACAGGCAGGCAGGCGGGCACGAGGGACTCCGGCCGCTGTTGCGTCGTATTGCGGTGGAGTGGTCGCCATTGCTGGGTCAGTACTCCCGGCCCGCAGGCCCCGCAGGCCCCGCAGGCCCCGCAGGCCCCGCAGCCCCGCAGGCCCCGCAGCGGCCGCGGCCCTCCCCTCCCGGCCCGCGCGCCCCGCTATACCGGGTCTAGGACGGCGCGGCGTGCCAGCAGCTGTCAGTATTGCCCGGCGCGGCCAGAGGATTCCAGCGGCCACAAGGAGCGGCGGGCAAAAGGGGGCTCACGGGACGAGGGCGACTTGTCGGCGTGTATTCGGAAGGGCCGGCGGGCCGGGCCGGCGGCGCGCGTGGTTGCCTACCCCCTCGACCACAGGGGCGGCCGCGGCCAGGAAGCGGCGCGGGGCGATAGGGCCGCCGCCACTCGGAAAAGCCTGTCGGAGGACTCCCCGGTATTTGCTCTCTCCGTTCCGCGGGGACTCCCGCAGCGCGGCGCGGCGACCGCCTCAGCAGCAACGGGCGCGAGCAGCGCGGGCACTGGGCCGAGGCGCTGCCGGGCGGCGGGGACCCACGGAGAGCGTGTCGTGTGGCGCGGCCTCGGGCACCGGGGCGGCCGCTCCCGCCAGACAGGCAGGCAGGCAGGCGGCACAGTGAAAATGAGGCTGTTCGATTTAATTCGTCCGGGGCCGGGGGCGCCCCTTACGTGAACCAAGTTTGTTGGACGACGCCGCCGCCGTGCCGCTGGCGGCCTCCGCGCCCCCGGCCGAGGGCGCTGCGCGCGGGTCGGGGCGTCGTGTGCAGATCGGGTCGGGTTCCGCGATGAGGACGGGGATCCCAAAGATGTCGTCGGGGGCCGGAGGAGCCGCCGGCTTGCGCGCAGACTAGGGCTGCTTAATAATGCAGCGCCCGTTGTGTTTCGGGTGGGCAAACTCCGGCAGTGCGCCGCGCCGCGCTGCCGTGCCGCCCGGACAAAAGCCCGCTTACCCTGCCGGCTGCCGACACGGCCGCCGGGCGCAGGACCCCGCTGGACCCGCAGGACCCGCAGGACCCGCGGGACTCGCAGAGCTGTGCCGTGCAGCGGCCGTGGATCAAGGGCTCACAGTGTGTGCGGGGGTGATGAAATTTTTTTAGGGGGGTCGGGTGGGTGGGGTGCCAGGCCAGGAGGTAAAGAGTAGTACTGGCCCAATATCTGCTACACCTCCGCTCACTTGCGAAATAAGGGAATGACAATCGCTACTACTCACACCTCTTTTAATTATACTGTATTGATGTCAAAAGTCACCCAGGCTGACCTGACAATTCCCCAAAAAGATACATAGAAGAGCTAATTTTTTTTCTATCTGATTGGGGAAATTCCAATGACATGAGTATCACTAAAGTCGAACCCGCCGCTTCACCCCCGCCACACCTCTCTAGCAGACGACGCGTGGCGGAATCGCTTTCACCGCCTTCTTCGCACTTCCGCGGGCAGCGCACGCAGCGCACGCGCCGTTTAACGCCCGGCACGCGTCACGGGGAGCCCCCGCGGCCCCCAGCAGCACGGCCGCGCACGCCGGCTGTCTCCGGCATTCCGATGCCGGCGGCGCCTGGCTGGCGGCTCGCGCGGCCCCCGCCCCGACGCCCCGGACGCAGCCCGCGTGGCGTCGGAGCGAAAGCCCCTCAACGAGGCGTCAAAACGGCTAGGAGGGCATCACGGTACGTCCGGGTGGGGTGGGGTGGGGTGGGCGGCGCCTGGAGGAACCTCGCGGAGCCTCGCGGAGCCGGCCGTGCCAGCGCCCGACACCTTATCAGAGCCAGTTCAGCGAAAGTGTCAAACTGTTATTCAAGACAAGAAATAAAGAAGCGCAAAACCAGAAAAAAATACATTAAAATGAGATGTAACCCGTAAGGCCTGGGACCTGACTGGACTGAGATGGTATTCCAGGTAGATTACGGCCGTGTCAGATAATAAACGTGGTCGCATTCCGGATCGTATCCCAGTCTCGATTGGTGTATATCCGGGAGCCGCCTATAATCCGACTCGAGAGCACAGCAGTCCTCTTGCCACCTTCTACTACTTTATCTCGGCGTTGCGAGCAGAAGTGGTATCGCGGCAGGCGCGGCCGAGTAAATATCTGTTGAGGTAGGCCCGCCTGCAAGGCCCGCCTGCAAGGCCCGCCCCAGGGGGAGCGCTTTATACGAACCCTCAATCCATTCACTCCCCGGCGTTGGGAAGAGATTGAAGCTGGTTTGAGAGTGTTCTCCATAGGAAACCATGTTCCCGCCCATCCCTTTGCGCTGCTCCAGCACACCTGCCGTGTGCTGCGGTTTGAGGCGCACGGTGCGGCGGACGCTGGGACACTCACTTGCAGTAGAAGAGGCGGCCGCAGGGCGCTAGGTGCACGGTCCAGCCGGGCTGCGAGTCGGAGCCATCCTGCCGCGGCTGCGCGGGCGGCGGCGGCTGCTGCTGCTGGTCACTGTCGCTGGACACGACCTCCTCTTCGTCGTGCTGCTGTTGCTGCTGCTGCTTGGTGGAGGCGTCGAGGAGCGGACCCGACAGCAGCTGTGCGACAGTTGGGTCCCCGTCAGGCACCGCCAGGTGTCGCCCCGGATCCGCCACCAAGTACCTCCCATTTTTCACCTCTTTGATTTAAATTTTTAGTTTAAGTGCAGTCTTAAGACTTTAATCAAAATCTTTAAACAAAATCTTTAAAAAAAAATTCAAGCACTTCTTAATGCCTTTATAGTTGGTTACGTTATTTTCCAATGAGTACACAAGTGGAAACGGAGCGTTTCGGAAACCAATTTTGTTCCGATCTCCGGAATGCTCGGCAAAGCCATGAGGTGGGTACGGAGGGCGGAATGTGGCGCCGGCGCCAGGCTCGCTGCGGTGCACCCGGTGCTGGGGGGGCGGACCCGGCGGGGGGCCGGCCTCTGCACCGGCACCGCAGCGAGCGTGGCCGGGGCCGCGAGCGCTACCTGGCCCTGCCGCTGCTGCTGCAACATAGGTGGGCGGGCCGCGGGGCGGGCCTCTGGTCATCCAGGGGCTTCGCACTGCCCGACGCACTGCCCGACGCACTGCCCGACGCACAGCTCCACTCGCGGCACCCTCACGAGGGCCCCGCCCGGCGCGGCATGGCAGCGGCGGTCACCGGCGCAGCGTATCCAGGCCGGCGGCACAACGGCGTCGACGCGCACACCCGCGGCGCGGAACACTCGGCACACGCGTCCACTGGTCACCACGCTCACGGCCTCCGACGCCTCGCTCCACGACCACGACGTCAGCGCCGCGCGGGACGAAGCACGTGGGCTGCGCGCGCGACACGCGATGAGGGGACGGTGCGGCGGCGGCCTTCCCTCCCCGCGTCCGAGTAGGCACTGAGCGCGCGGAGCCAGCGGCGCGGCGAGGCCCCACGCCCAGCGGCACAGCGCCCCCCCCCCCCCCCCCCGCGTCGGGGTCCAGCAGCAGCCACGTGGTACTGGCGGCGCCCTCTGGCGGCGCTTGTCGGGATTTTGGATTTTAACTGTTCGAAATAAAATGGGTATCAAACTCATAATTTGGAGATCGAATTATAATGTTATTCATCGCGCTAATGTGGGTGCCGCGTGCGTTTTGTTTTATCCGATTTTCACTCTACGTACTCCAAAAAACAAAATAATTATCCGATTACAGTCTAATTTTTCTCTCTTCGTCCTTCTTTTATAAATGTGTGGTTTGTATGTTTTACCCTCAGTGAAATTCCACCCTGACCATCCTAGCCAAATCTGGGGCACATGATTTCGGGCCGCGGCTTGGTTTGACGTGGAGTGGCCACCTGTCCCTCCTGCCGTCATCTGCGACCCACACCCGCGCCTCATGAGTGGTACACATCGGGCCCGCCCCCGGTCTCCGCGCCGGCGTCCGGGGTTCCCGTCGTGTCCGCGCTACTCCGTCCCACAGGCGAGGGGTATCGTCGCGACCAGTCTCCCCAGGTCTCTGCTCGCGCGGGGCATTGCGGGTGAGCGGCGAGACGCCCGCCGGTGAGTGGGAGGCCGCGGCACTGCCGCACTGCCCTCTCCACACACAACAACAACTTCTGGAGTACGGCCGGCCCGGGCCGGTGTCGGAGGTTTCGTCGGTGCGGGGCGATGCACCGAGCGTAGCCTGCCGGGCGCCCGCTCGCCTCGCCCCGTACTCTGTGGCAGGTAGGCAGCCCGGCCGCACGGGGGAATTCGGGTTGCCTACTCAGAGCTCGTAAGGGGCTACGCACCAAATGTCATGGGACAATCTGCGAGCTGCACTCGGGTGGGCGCGAGGAATATCGGGCCACTGCAAAAACAATCATCGACACTTAGATGAGAAGATCCCGCAGCGATTTCGAAAAGTGATGATGATGTTGAGGTAAGGACAAGAAGGAAACGAGTTTCAGCTGCAAAGAACAATCTGTTTGCTCACGAAATGACCACAACAAGCAGTCTACGCTGCAGCACCGGGTATCCGAGACAGTTTAAGTGCTTTTTCGACTGTCTCGAGCTACCGCCAACGAACGACAATAATGACTTTTGCGTTCTGTAACTTGGTTTATTATTTTAAAATTTTGTCTGGTACTGACAAATCGTAAAGCGGCCACTGCGCGGGCCGCGGCGGCCACGCCGGCCGCTCTCGGGCTCCGGGCCTAACGTCTCCGCCGGAGCAGCTGGACCTCTGGAGCCGGCGGCAGCGGCGGGCCGCTGGAGTGGCTGGAGCTGGAGCGGGGGTCGGAGGAGGAGGGGAAGGATTGGACACAACGGCCCCGCGAGGAACAAGACGGAGGGAGGGGGGGGGGAGGAGGAGGGGTAGAGAGGCATGGGGGCGGCGGGGAGGAGGCGGGGGGTCTGCGCCGTGCCGGTCGTACCTGGTCGCCGGCGTGCGGCGTGGCGCGGCGTAGCGCAGGCTGCTGTGTATGCCGTACCGGGCCGGCGGCGGCGGCGGCGTGGTGCTCGGGGCTCAGTGTGTGCGCCGCGCTAGCTGCGCTCAGCCGCGCCACGTTCGGGCCCGGACAGGCGAGCAGGCCAGGCACCGCCAGGCAGGCGGGGACCGGGGGACCGGAGCCACGGCAGCGTGACGGGCCCGGTGCAGGCGCACCCCGCCGCACCCCGCCGCGGGCTGCACAGGCCGGCGCCAGCCACCGATAGCGGCAGCCGAGGACCCCCGCGGCGATCCCTCGGGAGTGACACTCGGAGTCACAGTGTCCGCGAGCCCGCCGCAGCCGCTGCAGCCGCCGCAGCCGCCGCTGCAGTCCGCCGGGCCGGACCGCGGGCTTAACTCGGATACTCAAACAGTGCGACGCCCCACCCCCCTCCCAGGATTACCCGCCGGAGATTGCATAGTGTAGTGGACTTAGGGAGTGCCGGTGTGCAGTGGCGCCGCCGCCACCACTGCAGCAGCCACTGCAGCCGCCACCGCAGCCGCCACCGCAGCCGCCACCGCAGCCGCCCCGCCGGGGAGCATCGGCCATTGACAGCGGCAGCCCAGGTAAGGCATGAGGGGCAGGGAGGCGCGACAGAAGTGGGGGCCGCAGTGCGGCAGGGCCGGGCACACACATACACACGCGCGCGCACACACCTGCAGGGACCCGGCGTGGCAGTCTGGCACCAACGACGACCCCGGCCTCTTCTTGGCCGTGCCGTAACTGTATTGAATAAATACAAATACCGCACCGCGAGTAAGGCGAGGCGGGCCGCGGGGTATCGACGTGCGTGTGGAAGTGAGGGGTGGGGCCGAAGCGGCAGAGGGACCCCCTCGGCAGATTAAAACTGCGATCACACAGGTGCCGCAGAGGTACCCGCGCCCCGGGCCTAGTGTACTCCGGGGAGCCGCAGACACCGACAGGCGCCGCCGGAGCTCACACGGCGCGGCCACGCCACGCCCACGGCACGACACGACACGACACGACACGCGCGTCGCAGCCGCAGCGCAGCGTCGTGATGTCACCGGGCTGAGAATGATCCCGATTAGCGACGATCGGGGCGCCTTCCTGTGGCGGCTGCCGGCTCCTATGGGGACGGTTCCTTGTCATCTCGGACAGCGTTTTCCCTGGGCGCTTAAAACGGAAAAGTCGACGAGATATATGTTGTCGTATAGCGGACTATTTTTGTGTGTGTGTGTGTGTGTGTGTGTGTGTGCGTGTGATTGGAGGCGCGTGGCCGCGGCCGTACCACCGGAATACACTATCCACTTCCTCGTTACCGGAGCGGGGAGCGCGCGGGAGAGGATCCCATCCAGTCAAGTTTGTTGAACCCGAAAATGGTGAGGAAGGAGTCGGGATGGAGATGTGGCCCGGGCCGGCTGCGGCTTCGGCTGCGGCTTCGGCTGCGTCGGCGGGCCGCCCGGCTGGAATGTGTTCCGTCTCCGTCGGCGCCTCCGCGGCCGCGGCCGTGTGGAGCGACAGAGAGCACGCGATGGCGTAGCGCAGCGCCGCGTCGCGCGCGGCCGGACTGGTTGCTATAGCCTTCCAAGGATAAACAGTGTGGGAGGGAGGCGGGGGGGGGGGGGGGGGGCTGGCTCTAATACTCGCCATGGGAACCAACGATCGGCGGCAAAACAGCCCTCGAACTGTTGCTCGCTGTTGCACCTTGCTCGCGTCGGGGTCCCGACAGGGTCCTAATGAGTCCGAAGCGTTCTCCTAGCGCGGCCGCGGGGTCCGCCGCGACTGGCCGCGAGCTGCGAGTTGGAGTGGACTCTGAGCAGCACCGGCTGCCGGGCACCAGTCGGTTTAGAGGATGACGAATCTCCTTCTGGACGGCGCCGGAGTTGTCGAGGAGGCCGCCGCGGTGATCCGTGCAGGAGAAATGTTTCGTGCCGCCGAAACAACGCCAGCGATAAGTGGGCGTGTGTTGACAAAGCCGGCGGCCCCGGCAGTGCCGTGCCCGTCGCAGACTGGAACGAGTGGGGGCGGAGGGGCGCGGGGCCGCGGGGCCCTGTGGCCGCCGCACCCGGCCGCACCCCACCCTGCTTCCCGGGCCCCTTTGCGCCTCACAAGGAAATATGTCTCCCTCGATCCAAGGATTGGTAGAGTTATAAGGACTGCCGTAATTCCGTTTTATGATCCATCAAAGGGGTACGGAGAATTTTCTCAAATATTGTTGCAAAACAAAATTAGGCATTTTCAAAGATGCTCTGCACCGGAAGTACAAGAACAATAATACTCCCAGAGCGGATCCAGAACCTAGTATTATGAGTCACGACCCTAACCTAACCTAGCAGGTCCTAAAAACTAGTCGAGGTCCAGCAACCCTCAAAATTTTGTTGTATTTTACAAGTTAAAAACACATTTCCTTCACGTCATAGCTGGGCCCGGCGCGGACCGGGGGGCGACACGGCCGAGCAGCAGGTGCGTCGTCTAGCCGGCCCGCTGTCGGAAAAAGGGGAAGTGCGACGATAGGCGGACAAAGGGGACCGAACCGGCGGGCGCTGTATGTAGATTACCGGCCTGGCCCCCGGGACCGTGCCGTGCTATCGTCAGTGAATGGTCTGCACGTGTGCCGCCAATGAATGGGAGGACCGCTGATGAATCACAGGGCTTCGGGGGTCGGCGGTGGCCCCGCAGGGCTGCAGGTAGCGGGCGGCCGAGGCCGAGGCCAAGGGCGGCGCGGAGGTGCACCCCACTGGCAGGGGCGGGGCACTCCAGTGCGGTGTGAGCCTGTCGGGGTCTGGCGGCGGCCGGCGGCCACACACCTCAGCCCCAGGCAGGCTCGGGTTCGCAGGGGTTTGCTGCTCTGCTTGCTGCCGACAGCTGCATCGGCTGCGGCCGGCGGCGGCCGGCGGCGGCGGGGGTGAGTGCGGGTGCGTTGTTGCGAAACGGCGGCGGCGGCGGCAGCGTGCCGCGTGTACGAGCCACCCCACCAGCCCCACCCCCACCACCCTCTCGCGTGCAGCGCTCTCCCGTGTTGTACTACCTGCGGCGCGGTGCGTGTGTATGGGTGTGTGTGCCCCCGGTTTAAAACGGTCGTTAAGATTTTAGCCTCTCTGACACGACGCGTGATCGGAAAAGCGTCCGAGCCGTCCGGCAAAACGACAACAAAACGACAACAAGGGCTGTTATGGAGTCGCAGGGGCGGCGCGGCCGTGCGTGGTGCTTAACGGTCAGCGCGCCGGGGGCCGGGGCCCGAGCCTCCTGAGCCCCTCAGCAACAAGCAGCATCTCAAAGGAAACCAAGAGGAGTTGGATCTGGCGCTGCTATTTGTTTGTAGCGGATGCAGCGGCGGCGGCAGGCGCGTGGTGCGCACACGCCCCGCCTCCCGGCATCTGCATAAACATGAGTGCGAGAGAGACCGCGCGCGCACGCAGCGCCGCCGCACCTCTCGGCTGCGTTCGGGGGCGGCTATAAAGGCGACGGCTATTCGCTCTCGCTCTCACTCTCGCACCCGTGGCGTGCCCGCCCCGGAGGGACAGAGACGCCGGGCCGACGGCGGCGGCGGCGGCGGCGCGGTGGCGGCGGGTGCACTCAGGTGGAGCCGAGCCGGTCTGGGCCGGGGCTGTGGCGGTGCGGTGCGGTGCCGGTGGCCGGGCCGCTCCTCTTGGCTCCGCACTGCTCCACACGCCGCCCTGGGCTGCGCGGGGCTCGGCCGGGCTCGCGGCTGCGCTCCGCTCGGCTCGGCGGAAGTGGTATCGCGGGCTGGAACACCTCACGGGCCTCCTGGGCCTGCTGCCCGGCCCGGCCGCCTGCCTGCCCGGCTCTGCCTGCTGGTCCCGGCGGCCGGTTTCTTTCCGCCACGCCGCGGACGAGGAGAGGCGCGGCGGCCGCGCACGGACCCCCGTATCTCCGGGGGGTCGCCTCGCCCGCGCCGCCCGGCCAGCACTGCCGGCGCGCCGGTGTGTGGAGCCGTGGTTTACCGGCCGATGCACCGCGCTGCTCGCCGTGTTGGCGGCGGCGGCGGCGGCGGCGGCGGCCGGGGCGCTCCGTGCGTGGGGAGTGATGCCCTGCCGTCTTCGTGATGCCTCTCTCTCTCTCTCTCTCTCTCTCTCTCTACCGCCTCAAAAAAAAAATACACGCTTGTTCCGAACAGAACGAGGAGGTTCGGTGTCCCTTCTCCGGCTGTTGCATTTTTCATAGGCGGCGTGCGTCGTGGACCGTCAAACTGGCCAGCCAGCGGTGACGCCTCCCCGCCCCGCCAAGGAGTCCCGCGGGCCGCGCCGGGCCGGGCTCTGCGCCGCTCTGCAACGCTCTGCGCACACCGGTCCCTGCGGCCCTTACTGCGGGAACCTCTCAGGACCCCGGCCGCGAGAGCGAGAGGGACAGACTGACTGACAAGAGAGCCATCCTGCCGCAGACGGCGGCGAGAGCGAGAGGGACAGACTGACGAGAGACCTGTCCTGCCGCAGACGGCGGCGGCCTGCGCGCGCTGCTCCGCTGCGGCCGCGCACGCTAGACGCTGTGTGTGTGTGTGTGTGTGTGTCTGTGTCGTGATTCTTCCCTCTCCGTCTTTCTCCTACGCCTGCACTGCGGCCGCGAATTACTCGGAATTACTGCAGAGGAGCGAGCGAGGCAGAGAGAGAGAGAGAGACACTTGGTACTCGTTCCGGACGTGTCCCGCCGCGGCCTCTCCCAGAACCGTTAAACAACACGCGCGCCCGCGCCGCCGCCGCCGCGGCCGCGCTGTCTCCGCACACGGCTGCGCGGGCTGCGCGGCTCCGACGGCGGTGGCGCCTCCTGGCGGTGAGACGCCGCGCCGCTCGTTGACCCAGTCCGGGGCGATGCAATACGGGGGAGACAATGGGCCCGATATTCAGGACGAGAGAGAGAGAGAGAGAGAGAGAGAGGCGGGCGGGCGGCACAACGCGGGGCGACCGCTGGACTCCAGCGTAAATCCGTAATAAAGCGTCCAGGTGACTTGAGTCGCCCGACCCGGACAACCGAGCGTCTTCAGTCGACTCCTTTCTTGAGCACCTCTTCCCTGCACGCTTGCGGATAATCCGCACCTGCAGCCTGCTGCTGTATCGTAGACCGTCTTTACCTTTAGACATTACATTTGCATGGCGGCGTACAGTTTTCAAGATGTCCATTAAGCAGGCACCTTTGTAGGAGCCTGGCCGCAGGACGCGCTGCTGCGATTCTTTGTTTCATTTCGAGCGCTCGGGAGTCGCTCGCCGCTCCTCGCTTCCCCCGTATGAAGATGGCGTGATCGGGCCGCGTGGCGTGCGCGCGCCGCCGCACAGCTAGCTTATTAAGGTTCAGTTAGGTGTCCGGAGCACGCAGGTGAGACGGCGGGGCGCGAGGGGCCGGCGGAGTTCCCTGAGGAAGCGCACAATGGGAACAATCAACTGCTGGAACACTTTTACCAGCACAGTAGTTTAAACGCCCTGACGCGAGTCCGTGCTCGCAGCTTCTCGGCGGACGTCGTCAGACACGGTGGAAACACTGTATATGCTGTGGGGGTGCGAAGTCGTCGCGGCGGGGAGCCCCACGTGCCCAGACAGCGCTAACTCCTCGGCGATGATGTGTAGGTCACATTAGAGCCTTTTCCATGCATCCTGTTTCCGTGTCCGAACAGGGTAACCAGCCGGACACGCTATCGCCCGAGATTGAAGCCAAACAACAACAACAACAAACGGACAATCAGCGCTGGCCGAACAAACGCTGTCGTTTAGCATAGAAAGAGGTGCTCTGTGGCCTCCTGGAATTATGTTACTTCAGGAGGAGGGGCGCCCGTTCGCAAGAGGAACTTCGCTTTCAATGTTAAGCAAAACGGAGCTATGCGGGCCGCTGAGAGGGGCCCCACGGGAGGGCGCCTGAATGGGCACGAGCCCGCCTGCCTCGCCGCCATACACGCTCCTCACTTTCTTTGTGTATTACGGAAGTCTGAATACGGGACATCGGCGGTGTGTGGCCAGAGAGTCACCTTCGTGAGAACTCCGTTTCGGGGGACAATCGCCGGCACACAACAACGGCGCCGGTACAGCCCGTGCGGCCCCGCCCCGCCGGGAGGGAAAGCGTTTTCCATTTCCTTCTGCCTCAGCAGCCGTTGCGCAGAGAGTCGCAACAGCAGGGCCTCAGCCGCCGCCGCCGCCGTGACTGTGGCCGCGGACACGAGCGCCGGGGCGGCCGGGGCTGACCGTAGCCTTCAACGAGCCGTCACAAACTCGTGACTCATAGAGCAGGCCGGCCAGGAGGCGGCTGGCTCCGCCGCCCCAGCCTCGGCCCCTCGGCCCCCCAGCCGCCTTCCGGCTCACCTCATCGGGGCCCGAGCAGCCCGAGCAGCCTGAGCGACATTCCAATCAAGACTCGAAATCCCTTTTGTCGCGAGCATTCGGCGGCTTCGGTACGTGATTGATGGCGTTGGGTCCGCGGCGCTCGGAGTCCGCGGCTCCGTCCCGATGCGTGCCGTATGACTTTGTGTCGTCCGCTCCCCGCACTGAGGTGCTGATGGTGATGATTGTGAACCGAAGCAGACCATCAATATCGCAAATCCGTCGACGGCTGCTGCACACGCGACGCCGTCGATTTGAAGCTGATTTCTATTCCCGAGAGTGCCGGAGTGTGCTTTTTACACGCGTTGCTCAGACTGTAGAGTGTTCCGCTGGACTGCGTTCGATAGTTCGGCCGCCTCCTCGGCCCGGCTCTCTCACTCGCCCCGCCGGGCTCGCCACGGGTGTGCGACAAGGAGGGGCGCCGCTCTCGGACGCGGCCCTGTTGCGTGGCGAGTTATCGCGGCGTGCTCCTGGTTATCGACCACCGCCTAACACGGCCCGGCACAACCGCCCAGCTGGGCGCGGCCCCGGCCGTAGTTACCGCCGCATGCCCCCGCCGTCCTGGAAGGACGAGCAGGGCTCGAGGGCGAGGCGCCGGGAGCCGGGGCAACAGCCGGCGGCGTGGCTGTGGCCGCCACGGCGCAGGCCGCTCACGCCTAGAGCAGGGCCGGATTCCGGGGGGGGGGGGGGGGCTTTTGCCAGCCCCCTCTGACTACCGTAGAGCGCCTGAAATGCAGGCAACCTTTATGCGCTTGTACGCAAAATTTTTGAAACATCCCCTCCCCCCCAAAGCCGATCCTGGATCCGACCCTGGCCGTCACGCGGCACGCATCGCACCAGCCATGGGGAGGTCGCCCAGTTTGGCACTCCATTGTCCCACCGTCTGCTCTGGCCGCCAGAGGCGACGTCCGCCGGGCGCTGAGGGCACACTGATATTTTTCCGCGCGCCCCAGCCTCAGAGGGTGCGCCGGGCAGGGGGCTCGCATCGCAGGTGCGAATTGTCCCACCCTGTACAGTGTGATCAACAAGCGGTTAGAGCCCGGCTGTAAAGGCGGCGGCGGTGGCGAGGGGTGGGGGGAGCCCGGGGGGCAGCCGGGGCCGGGCGGTCAGTACGGCGCCCAGCTGCCGCCCGAGCAGCACCGCGTCGTCCTCCCGATCGCCCCCGCGCCACCCGCCCGCACCGGGACTCCGCCAGGATACCGTCAGCCCCGCGGAGCCGTCGACGGGGATGGCAGAGTGAGCGCGCGGCGGCGCGCGGCCTGGCCATGTCCGCCAACGAGGAGCCCCCCTCGGCCGCCAGGCAGATGCTGCACTTCCTCAGGGACACCTTGGGTGAGGGGAGCGTGTGCGGTCCCGACACAGAAAACCCGTTCAGTTTCCCGACATGATGTGTGTTGTGTGCGCGTGTGCGTTTAATTAATTGCGCGACTAGGCACCGCTCGGCCTCTGTGAAAGCCCGCCTGATCCTCCACCTCCGCGCTCACTGAGGATGGTCTTGTTGTTGCAGTGGGACTTCGGAGAGCGACGACAAGCCGAGGCAGCGAGCGCGGCAGCAGCCGCAGCAGCAGCAACCGCCGGTCGGCGCTGTCCTACACCCCATCGGACGCGTTCGAGGATGCCGCGCAGGAGCTGATGGAGGCCGCCGCCGTGCCGGCCGTGCCGCCCCACCCGTCGGGGGGCGCCCTGGCCGCGCCCGGGACCAGCTGCCCCCTGTGCCCGCTCCTCCCCGACGGCCAGAGCGAGGTCGAGGACGAGGATGGCCACCTCATGCTCGAGATGCTCGACTTTGAGTCGCCCATCCCCGCCCAGGACCGCGGACTGTACGCCGACCGGGCGACAGTCGACGTCCACCCGCCGCCGCTGCCCCCGCGCCCCTCCAGCATAGACAACCAGTGCGACCAGCAGTGCGGGCCCGGTCACGGCCACGGCCTCGGACACGGCAATGGCCTCGGCAATGGCCTTGACAACGACGGGCACCTTGGCCCAGGGCGGGAGGTGGCGGTGGAGGTGGCGGCCGACCCGTTCACCGTCAAGCACCAGCTGCCGGAGGGGCCCGAGGACAAGGCGGCGCAGATCCTGGGGGCGGTGGAGCGCGACATCTACAGGATGGCCAGCCAGCTGGAGGAACAGCATCCCGGCGGCCCGAGCCCCGGCCCCGCCTCCACGTCCACGTTCAGGAGCTCGCCGATCTCCACGTCGTCCGGCTCGGCCTCCGGCTCGGCGCCCGGGCCCTACATGGTGCGCTCCGAGTCGTGGGAGTTTGCAAGCCAGCCGTCAAGAGGCAGCGGCTGCCAGCTGAACGAGGGCTTCGAGGACTCGGACTCGGACTCGACCGGCGGCACCATCACCCCCGACCGATACCGAAGCAAGGTCTCGCCGGGAGAGACCGTCGAGGCCGTGAACCCCGCGTGGGTGGCCAACGGCGTGCCGGTGCTGGCCGTCGACGAGGACCTCCGAGTCCGAGGCAGCCGCCGCCGCCGGCCCCGGTCGACGGCCAGTGACGTGTCATCCGCGACGCTGGCACGTTGCCGCCAGTGGGCGAACCAGGCCCGGCGGTCGCTGCGCGTGGGCCGGTCGGTGCGGCCGCACTCGTGCTTCACGAACCCCGTGTCCGTGGACGTGGTCGGCGACGACGTTGGCGCGGCCCGGGTGGGGCCGCTGCCGACGGGCTCGTCCAGCTTCTTCCACTCCACCGCCGAGGCGGGGCCGGCGTCGCCCGCGGCGTCCTCGACGGCGGCCTTCGAGAGGTCGTCCATGATCGAGCCTCTGCGGCCGCGCCAGTGGTCCGTGGACTGGACGGCGGCGCTGAGGGACCGGCCCTACTCCGTCGCCATCGGCAGGGCCGCCGACAACCACGACGCCTGGTGAGTACCGGGAGCGGCAGTGCGAGGACGGCGAGGACGGCGAGGACGCGGGGGACGGGGCACGACACGACCTTTGCGGTTACGCGCCCTTCCCGCTGCCTCCGTTCCGATAGTTGTCTCCATCATCGGATAACAGACTCAGACACGAGCTCCCCCCACCCCACAGTCCAGGGGTCCCGGTGCCAGCGAAATGCAACTGCAGGTGATGCTTTCAGACTGGCAGCGCGTGGCGCGGCGGGGGCGGGCTGCGGGCCTGGCGCGGGGTGAGTCCAGTCGGCGTAGCGGCGTAGCGGCGTAGCGTAGCACAGAGCGCGTAGCACGCAGGGACGGGGCGTCAGGCCGGGCCAGGTAAGGGTAGGCTAGGTAGGACGCTTGGCCGCATTGCGCTGTCGCCGCACCGCCGCGCGTGCAAGTCTCCTTGCCGCGCCCACGCTTCGCCGTGCCTCGCCGTGCTTCACCGTGCTCCGCCGTGCTTATTGCCGTGCTTCGCCGTGCTTCGCCGTAAATGCTATCGGCCCCGCTGCTTCCTGCTGTCCGACCGCTAACAGTTGCCCCGCGCCTTGCGCTCTCTCGCCGCCGGTCGGGCAGGACAGGCAGGACACCGGCCCGTGCCCTCGCGGGGAGGTGCTACCTCGCCAATGTCGCCTCATGTGATTGTGGCCGCCCCTCGAAGTGGCCAGGACCGGCCCTGCGGTCACGCGGCTAGCCTGAAAAAAAAATTGTGCACCCTCAAAAAAAAAAAATAATTTCGCTGCTGCAAAAAACAACAAATAATTTGATAACAACATTGAAAAGCTCTAACCGTAAAAACAAACAAATATTTTTATGAGGTAAGCAGTTTGGAAAACTTTAAACAAATGTAGCACTTGCTCCACTTGGGCTCAAAAATGAAGTTCTAACGCTAGAAGCAGTGCGCTTGCATCACGACGAGTGTGGAGCTCCTCGGACGGCGGCAGGCCGAGCTGGCGGCCGGAGGCTGTGCAGAGCGGAGCGGGCAGCTTCGCGTGTATGAAAAATTTGTAGCGTCTGCTCGCTGAAATGTATGATGATGATGCGGTTGTGAAACAAGCGTGAGGCGGCGTCACGTCACGTCATCCGCTCCCCGTGGCGCTGCTGGCCGGCAGCGTGCTCCGCCGCGCCCCGCCCCGCCCCGCCACGCCCTAGCCCACCCCGCCACGCCCCGCCACTCCGCGCCGAGGCTCAAGGTCGCGAGCTCCTTTTCGTTGTTTCGCCTCTCACCTCCGGGCAATCGCTCGCCGTTTCGTTTCCAGTCGCCGGGCGGTCGCTATGAGAAATCCTTCATCCCGCGGAGCCCTTTTAATTTCAGCAGTTTGCTGTGGACGGTCACGACGCGGCGGCGGCCCGGCCGCGGTGAGAGAGAGAGAGAGAGAGAGAGAGAGAGAGAGAGGGACGCGGCAGCGCAGCGCGGCCTCGTTGGTACCGTCAGCGCCGTGATCGGGGCTGGCCGCGCCGCGCTGTCCTGCCCTGTCCCCCTCGGGGGCCCCCGGGCGGGCGGGCTAAGTGGCGTCGAACAGATGTCCAGCCCACAGGATACGTATGAAGCCCGAAGGACGCGGCATCCTTTCGGCCGCGGGGCCCTGACTTCCGTCGCCCCCTCCATCGAAGCCCTGCCCCTGCCCCGTCCTCCTCGGCCGCCGCCGCCGCCGCGCGCGCCTGCCGTTTGCTTGCTTGCATCCTGTGTCGGAGTGGGCGTCCGCTCGGGACGCGGCCCGGACACGCCCCGGACGCGGAACACGCGAGGAAAATGGAGTCACATCACATCCCCGAGGACATGGAGACACACCCGCCGCGGCGCGCCCAGGCGCCCAGCCATCCTCCCGGGGCAGGCCGGGCGCACGCCTTACAGGACTGTCCCGTGCTCACACCTCACGGCTCTGCTGTCGCCGGGGCGGACGTGAGGACGTGAGGGGTGAGGAGGGGGGGGGGGGCAGCTGCTTCCATAGCCGGTATTTGAAACGTGCACTCCCGTCCCGTCGTTTGTTCCCGTGTCGTAATGTGAACGCCGAGGGGAGCGGCGGGGGAGGGGGCCATAGCAGGGCAGCCTTGCCGCCTCCCACTCCCAGCCCTGCATGGGGAAAGGCGGCGCCGGCCAAACAATCGCGTGTCAAAGTGAGTCAAGTAGACGGCGTGGAATTCCGCCACGCCGGCCGCCCGGGGCCCGCCGGCTCACACATGAGCGGGGCGCTGGCGTGCGCGCGCCGCTGTGTGTGGAGAAGTGTCCTGGACCACACGCTAAAAGAAGCCGTGGGTGTCGGGGACCCGCACCGCGACATGCCTAGCCTAACGCACACCTTCCCTTGTCTGCTTGCAGCTCCAGCTGCGGCACGGACGACATCGACTGGAGCTGGGTGCAGGACGAGCAGGAGGCGCTCCAGCGACAACTGGAGGAAGCGTCATCGGCATCTGAGTCACCCTGCGACCAGCGACCTCCGTCCGAGCTCCAGGACGCGGCCGCCGCCGGCCCCGCGCCCTGCCCCCCGGCCGGCCCAGCCCCCCTGCCCGCGCCCCGCTCGCTTCCCCGCGCTACGCCCCGCCACGCCCCCACCACCGCGACGGTCGCTGGCACCGACACGCCGGAGCCGCTGGAGCTGGAGCCGGCGGCGTCGGTCGCCAGTGCTGGGTCCGCCGCCATGCAGGAGGGACGCGGAGCCCACGCCGGGGCCGCCGGCGCCTCGGGGACCGCGGGGAGCGTGGTGACCGCGGGCACCACGAACTGGAGCTACCAGTGTGACGACGAGGACGAGGCGGACGCGGAGGACGACGTCGCCACCGCGACCACGCCGTCGGCGAGGCGGAGCAGCAGCAGCTCGCGGCCCCCGCGGCCCTCGTCGTGGCTGCGGGCGTCCATGCGGCGTGTCCGCCACTTCAGACTGGCCGACCAGCGGCCGCAGGGCGCCGCCAGCACCGCGGACCACCGGCGCAGCGCGCCCCCGGACGTGACCACGCCGCTGCCGCACCTCCCCGCCAGCACGGCGGCCGTACTGCTGTCCGACACCGCGACCCCCGTCAGCACGCCGGCCGCCCCCGCGGCCACCAGCGCCGCGCCGCGGCCGCGCTCCGCCCCCGCCGCCACCAGGCAGTGCGGCCGGGCGGCCTCCAGGCCCTCCTCCAGGACAGTGCTGCAGCACGGTAGCCAGGAGCGGCTGTCGTCGACGCCGTCCTCGCTGCCCGTGCACCCGCCCCGCTCGCTCACCTTGTCCACGTCCAGCTCGTCGTCGTCGTCCTCCTCGTCGTCGTCCGACAGCGGCGCGCCCAGCCCCGCCGCGTCGCCGGCCCGGGGAGCGGCGTCGGGCCGCCACCGCAGCGCTGCAAGGTGAGTCAGAGTTGTGGAGCGCAGCGCCTAGAAGCGCCCGCCCGCGGCGGGGTAGGCCGGCCCGCGCGCCACGCGTGCGTGACAGTGCCGCTGTGCCTACCCGCCAGGCGCCCTCACCGCACCCCGCGGCCGTCCTACCCGCCCCGTCCCCGAGGACTCTTGCCACAATAAGTGACCCTCGTCGCGATGCCCGCCGATGCCCGCCGATCGGCCGTTGGCTAATCGGGGCGGCCGCGGCCCAGCATGACCCGACAATTATAACCGCGGCGGCCCGAGAGGAGGAAACAAAGCGGGGCGGCCCGTCCTGTCGCTGTCTCTGTCCCGCGCGGGGGACGCCGCCGGGCCGCGTGGGCGTGGGAGTGAGACGGAGGGCGAGAGGTCGCCGGAGATAAATTTTGCGAGCGCGCGCAGCCCGAGCACGGCAGGGCGCGGTCACGGCGGGTCGCAACAAGGCCGGTGATGCAAGCCGCCGCCCGCCGCGCCGCGCCCCGCCACCCCCGCACTCCGTGCCGCCCTGCTGGAGAGTGTGCGGCTGATCCGAGTCCTAGGAACATGAGTGAGAACTGGGTCTGCGAGCGGCGGGCCGCGGCGGACCGTGGCGGGGTGCGGGTGGGTCGGGCGGGGCCGTGCCGCGCCCCCCGCGGCGCTGGGCCCCGGTCCCCTCCGGTGCACGCTTTGCTTTGCATGCCGTCGTGCCTCGCCGTCCCCCGCTGTCCTCGGTCCTTGCTTGCAGCGATTGCCAAGACACCCTCGGGCCGATCGGGTCGGGGCGGGCGGCGCAGCGGCGGCGGTGCCGAGCGGCTGGCAGGCGGCGGCAGCGGCACGCAAATCGAAAACGAAACGCCGGCCGCCGGGCGCCGCCGCCATGTCGCCGTGGCCGCGCCGACCCCGGCCGCGGCCAGCGGCCACTCTAGCGCCATGACACGCGTCTCAGTCTCCGGCAGCGCCGGACAGCCGGGAAGTGGGCTGCAGCCCGCTGCGGGCGGGGCCGCAAGCCCGGAGCCTGTGTGGAGGCTGATAAAGCACGTGAAAAAAATGCATTTTTAAATATGTTTTTAAAAAGGTTACAGTCTATTAAGATAACTGATATATCCGTTCACTTTTTAAAACACACACGTGAGGAAGGTCGTGAAATTTTTTAAAAGTTTTCATCTGGAAGGTTTCGCAACGTGTGGAAATTGGGTGGGAACCCTCCTGGAGCCGGTGGGGCATGCAGTACGCCAGTACGCCAGCGCGTTCGCTGTGCCGGGCGCCGGGCCGCTGCCGTCGTCGTTGCGTTCGCCACGCCGCTTCTCTCGGCGCGGTCCAGTCCATCCATCAGCCGGTATTTATTACGGCCCGCTGGATCACCGTCCCGCGGGAGTGCAGCGGTGGCAGCGGCGGCGGCGGCGGCAGCGGCGGCGGCGGCAACGGCGGCGGTGGCAGCGGCGGCGGTGGCAGTCCGCCCTCCCGTCCCGGGCATCATCATCTGCAAAAGTGCGCGGCGCTGGCGTGGCGGCCTCCTCGTTTTTCAGGGCGCAAATGAGGCGGCTTCTGCTTGTGGCCCTCCCGCGGACCCCCCCCCCCCCCCCCCGGCCCCGCCCCGCTCTGCTGCGCCTGCCGGCCGATGCGTCCCACTCCTTGACGCGGCCACGGCGAGGAGCTCGCGCCACAAAGCAGCCGTCGGCTCGACAAGACCGACGAGTATCCTTGTCCGGGAGTTAGTGTCCGCCGGGGGACTCTTGCCGCGCGTACACCGCCTCTTGCTCTCCTGCGCGGCACCGCTTCGTCTGAAGGTGCACGCACACGCACTCGAACACACACACACACACACACACGCACTCGGCGCGGGATACTTTTTCACACGGGCTCGGGTTGCCGCGGGGGTTGCCCACATATGCACTCGCAGCCAGTCGGTCGGCCGCTCTCCAACGCGTGCGTGCTCGTATGTGTGTGTGTGTGAGGGAGAGAGAGAGAGAGCACTCATGAGAAGCTGTAGGAGGGTCGTGTGTGCTCTTAAAGCTGAGCCAAGAGTGCCGGGCCGGCCGGCCGGTCGCAGAGAGAAAAGTCGGTTCAGTCACATGGCACACTTTTACGCTCGTGCACTTTTTACGACGGAGAAAATATCGTGCGTGAACGAACGTACGCCACAAACTCTTTCACTTTAGTGCGAAATTTGCTCCAGTTTTAGGCGATTAAATTATTGTGTACATTGTAGGGGGTTGGGGGCGTCTGAATTAATTCTCTGCCGGCAAGAAAAGTGGTCGGCGAGTGCCTGCGAGTCGCGGCATAGGCCGCCCGCAGCACGCGCGCGCACGCGGGGGCCGGGGGCCGGGAGCCGGGAGCCGGCTCGGTGCCAGCCTCCTAGACGGAATGCGTCTGGCCTGGGCCGCGTCTTGTCTGGACCTGGACGCGGGGCGGCCGGCCCAGACCGGATTGGCGGGATCGCTCAGTGGGCCAAGTTCTCTGGCGTCGTCTGATTTTCCTACGGTACCCGCGGCCGTCGGCGGCGCCGTGCTCCGGCGGCGCGCTGGCAGTCCGCCCACGACCCGACCCACCCCACGCGGCCGCCGCGCCGCCGCGCCGCCGCGCCGCCGCGCCCGCCCGGAGCCCCTGCAGTGCGGGAGGTAGGCCGCCCCGCAGAGCAGCGCGGCGCGGCGGGCCTGCCTACCGCCCACCCCGCAGGCGCCCCCGCCTCCGCCACCAGCCTCCGCCGCCGGGGCCGCGGCCGCGCGGGCATTCCTGGACGTGAGAGCACGGCGACAGTGCGTGTGGTCCGCGCCGGAGGCCCGCGTCGTGCCGGCGGCGGCTCGGTGTTCCCGGACGGACCCGGCCCGCTCGCTCCGCCGCCCAACCCACAATCAGCGCTCGCGCCCGCAGGCCGCAGGCACCGCAGGCCGCGGGTCCCTCAGAGAGCCCACCTCTCCTCTACGTCCGTGTAGCCGTCGGCGGCCGGACCTGACCTAGAGTCCCACTGGCCGCCGAGTGTGAGTGTGCGTGTGTGATGAGCGGAGACCGCTAAGCCGCGCCGGCAAATCGCTAGGTCCGCATCACAGACTCCTTCCCAGCGCAGCCCGGGGAATGGGGGCGGCGGTGATGGGGACGGGACGGGGCGGGCCGGCCGGCCGTCGGGCCGTGCCGGGACTGACTGGGTGACCGCGCCGCGCCGCGCGCCGCTCCGGGGCGTCAGACGCTCCATTTTCCGCACCGAGGAGCGGCACTCCGTGGCAAGCAGCAGCGGCGTCCCGATCTACCCCGATCAGCCTCGGCGCGGCCTTCTGCCGGCGCCTCCTCTGCGGTCAGAATAAGTTATGGGATGAAAAGTCGGCTGCCGCCGCGGTGCGTGGCGAGGCGCGACAAAGTGCAGCCGAGGCGCGGCGGGACGCTTACCGATCGGCGCCGGCCCGGCTCCGCTGCCAGTGGTTCTTAAATGGTGTTTTTGATCGGCGGCGGCGCGGGGAGGACGGTCCGGGCGACAGTCCCGCCAGCCAATGCCACGTCCTTGCGGTTTTGCGGGCGGCGGCGCTGCCGTGTCGGTGGCGGGTCCGCCGCGGAAACGGTCTCCTTCCGAGGGTCATTAAACAAATGCCCAGTCCGAGAAACCCCCCGAAAAAATGTGGATGAATTTGGCGCGAGGAAGACGGCGGCTGGTTCGCCTGCGCGCCGCGTCGCGTCGCGTCGTCCGTCGCGAGACACAACTTTTTTGGTGGATACGCCGACGGGCCGCGATTTGCTTGCAGCTCGGACCAGGCGGATGACGATGTCGTTGGGGAGGAGGAGGTGGTTTTACGCCGGCGCCGCCAGGGCGGCTCTTCGGCGACGGGGTCCGCGTCCACGCTGGCGGCGGACCAGGTCGTCTTGGTGGCGGCGGCGTCGGCCGGCGGCTCCCGGGGCTCCCGGTGCCCGGGCAGGATGCGGCGCGTCAGCAGCCGCGCCTGGTGCGGCGTCTGCAAGGCCATCGCCTCGTGCCGCCCCTGCGTGCTCTGCGTGCCCTGCGTCCCCTGCGTGCCCTGCGTGCCCTGCGTGAGTCCACCCTCTGTGTGTGTGTGCGTGTCTGTGTGTTCGGCTTACCTACCCGGCCCCGAGCAAGACACCCCCTCGGCCTCGGTGCCTCGCTTGTTGTCGCTTGGCGCTTGGCGGCATGACCGGTCGGATCTCCTCCCGCCTCCCGTGTGTCACCCGGTTGTTAGGAGGGGGTCGCCGGACTCCCCGGCTCCGCGTCGGCCCGCGCCTAAATGGGATGTTGATGGGCTGAGCTGGGCTGGGCTGCCCGCGGGGCGGCGGCGGCGGCCCGGCGGCGGTCCTTTCTGCAAACTCATTCGCGGATTCGCCACGCCGCCGGCCGGGGAGCGGAGCGCTACCTGTTTATTCTTCCCCTCTTCCGTTTTTTCTTCAGCCGCGCCGCCGCCGCTGGCCGCCTCGTCGTCTCCCGGCAGTGAATGAGTCATTATGCCGAGAGAATGCTCGAAGGACCACCGCGGGGCCGCGGCGGGGGCGGGGGGCAGTCCGCGGGGCGGGCCGCGGGGCGGGCCCGGAGGAAGGCTGTGTCCAGGCCGTATCCTCCCCGACGAGCCGGCGGCCGCTTTGCATCCGAGATCGTCGCCCGCCGCCTCGGACGCAGCGCGGGGACACAAGAGGGGGGCGGGGTGCTGAGGACCGCGTCGTCTCGTCTCCCTCATGACCGAGGGCTGGTCGGAGAGGTCCGGCTGCGGTCCTCACGCGGCCCGGAGCACCCGGAGGAAGGATCGGTGCCGCAGATGACACTGCCGCGGCGGGCGCGGCGGCGCTGCCAGTGACCCCGCCCATCCCCGCCGCCCGCCGCTCCCGGAGTTGCCTCACCCCGCCCCTTGCCGCCACGTCCTCCCCGTCACGCCACGGCAGGCCGTCGACACGGGCCGTGGAGGGGGGGGGGGAAGGGGGGCTCCGGCCGGCTCCGGCACGGCCGTCACGGTGGCGGCCGACACTGGCGCTCCTCGCCTGTCCGGTCATTGTCAGCGGTCAGCAAACGCCCAGGAGGCGAGATGAGAGGATGAGACTCCAACGCCAACTCCAACGGCAACCAGCACAATCCTCGCGCTCGCTTTCATGATTTTTTTCGCCGTGCACTGCGTGGCTTAGCGACGTAACGAGTGTGCAATTACCATGTTTAAAAAACGAATCAAGCCCTCCCTAAATAATCCACGATTAATAAAAGTGTAGCCAACGCAAAACGCAGATTCGAAAAATAAACGTCGGAGGAGGTGATGGCTCAGCAGAACACAGTCACTTGGCGGTCGCAGCCTCCAGCGGCTGTCCATCCACGTGGTGTCGCGTGAGTGAGTGGGGGCGGAGGAGTGAAAGGGTCCAGAGTCCAGAGAGAGAAAGAGAGAGAGAGAGAGAGAGAGAGAGAGAGAGAGAGAGAGAGAGAGAGAGAGAGAGAGAGAGAGAGAGAGAGAGACCGTGAGATGGACGCCGGTGGTCGGCGGCGGTCGCAGCCTCGGGCCGCTGCATTTCGGGTGATTTCCTCCGCCTGGTGCCGTGTCCGCTGTCCGCCCGGTCGGTGCACTTAGAAGGCGGCCCCGGCCGAGGACATCCTCCTCGGGGGACGGGCACCGCGCCGGGCCCCCGCAGCCCCCGCAGCCATCAGGCGGGGCGTCCCTAGACCAAGGTGCCGGCGTGCCGGACGGTGCGGCGGGGTCATTTAGTCGTTTGCCCGTCCCTTTCCAAGCCGCGCAGGAGACCTCCTCCGCGCAGCCGCCGCCGCCCGCCCGCCCCCCCCCCCCCCCCCCCCCTCTGCGCCCGCCCCTATCCAGCGACATCTCTCGCAGTAAATTCAGCGCGCGTGTGCCACGGATTGCACATGCATGTGACGACGCTTGCCGACACCTCGCCTCCTCTCTCTCTCTCTCTCTCTCTCTCTCTCTCTCTCTCTCGGTCTCGGTGCCCGGCCGCCTCTCTATCTCTGTCTCCCTGTCGGGCTGACGCGGTCCTGAGCATCCTGAGCAGCAGCGTGCGCGGCACGGTCCCTGGCGGTGACTGGCGGCCGCATCCCGTGCGTCCTCGCCGCCGGTGAGTGTAGCAATGCGGCGCCGGGCTTCCTCCCCCGCCCCCCCCCCCCCCCCCCCCCCCCCCCCCCCACCCCCCCCCCCCTCCTCGCCGGTTCCGCTTTGCCGGGGTGCTCCACATGCGGAACGCTGTTTCCGAAGATTGTTGCCGAGCTTTTTTTGTTGTTGTTGTTGTTGCTGCGGTTTTGTCTCTTGTTGTTGTTGTGAAACGTGTCGCGCTGCGGTGTCACGGCCGTGCCGCTCGCCTGTGCCACGACGTTGTGACGCCGTCGTGTGACGCGGCGCCCGCGTCCTCGGTGTACAACGTGCCGACACCCCGACGCGCCCCGAAAGAGTTCAGCTCGATATTGAAATGTCGTATGAATCGTATGAAGCACACTGCTGATTTATTTTGAACACCCCGCGCGCCCCCCGGCGGCCGTGCTGCAATCCGTCGATTCCATTTGCATATGGCGAGCAGCGCAGGAAAATGAACCGATCATATTTCGAGTGTTGCGCCGCGGCGGGGTGGGACGGTACGGGACGGGGGCGCACGCGGCAACGGCGGCGGCATCGGCCGTGCTGCATGCAAATGTGGACGCGGCGGCGGCGGCGAGGGAGAAACCGTGTCGTGGTGGAGAGAGGCGGGGGCCGCCGGGGGCCGCCGGGGGCCGCCGGGGCAGCCGGGGGCACCCGCTTCATCTTTTCTCCCCCGAGTTCCGTGGCCGGCCGCCGCACTCGCGCAGCCGCGCTGCCAATAACCGCACGTCCCCGTTTAGCTGCGCATAATGCGCGCTCCATCGTATCGCGCTGCTCGGCTCGTGCAGAGTGCTCCTTACTCCCGGCCCATCTCACGTGCGGGGTCACCGGTCACCGCCACGGCGGGGCGGGGAGGCGGGGGGAAGGTCGGCAAATAGCCCGGCCCGCTCAGCGACCCGCGCCGTACACCGGGTGGCCGAGGGGGCCGCGGGCCGCGGGCCGCACACGGCGCCGCGTCCACAAGACACGTACCCGCCCGCCCACCGCCCCCAACGAGCGTGACGCACCGGGCCCCGCCCGCACACACACGGCAGCGCCCCGCCCCGACCCGCGGTGCCCGCGCTTCACCGGCTCCGCCTCGCCTCGCCGCGGCGCGGTGTTGCTGCCGTGGCCGGGCCGTGGCCGGGCCGTGGCGTCGGCGTCGCGTGCGGTAATCGGGGTGATGCGGGTCCGGGCGGCCGATATCCCGTGCCGCGACACCGGCCGACACCCCGGCCGCCGCCGCGGGCCCGGCACGAGAACAAGCAGAGCGGCGAGAGCTCCGCGTGCGACCGGCGCCACCGCCACGCGACCGCCACGCGACGGCCGCGCGACGCCAGGCATTAGCACGTTATTCGCTGCTCTCTCTCTCTCTGGCTCGCTCCCCGGCCGCAACACCATTGACAGGCGCGTTCCAGCTCATAAACGCGGCTGCTTCCGTCGCGCTGTTAACAAGAGACATGGAGAGGAGAGGGAAAGGCAAAGACAGAGGAAGAGAGAGAAGAGGGATGTGTGGATGTGTCGACCGCGACAATGGGGTCGTAAAGGAAATCTGGTGTGTTGATTGAGGCGGACAGTTTGGCCTGGCGGAACGCTGCTAACGCGACCCTCGTTGTTTCTGCTTGCCGTGTCCGCAGGTGAGGTGGAAGTCGGCGGAGGACATGTGACTCATGCTGTCCGTGCGGCTGCCGCGGCCCGGGCGGCGCGGCTTTAGACCCGACGCCAGGTAGGAGGAGGAGGAGGCGCCGGCGCCCGCGTGCGTGCGTGCGTGCGTGCGTGCGTGTGCGCGGCCACCCCGAGAAAGCCTGGGGACCGGCTGCCCGCCGTGGGACCGGCCCGCGCTGCCCCCTGAACGCTGTGCCGGACGCGCGGGACAAGTGTCTTTGTCTGTTCGTCCCCGCGCCGCCGCCGCGCTGCTGCAAGAGTGTTTTCCTCGTGCTCCGCCCTGCTCCGGGACGACGGCGCCAGCGGAAAGGAGAAATGTGGAAGACGGACAGAGTCGGCGTTACACACGGCCACCGTTTAGCGGGGCGGCCCGGGTCCGGGGTGCGTGTGTGTGTGTGGTCGTGTGTGTGAGTGTGTCTTTGGCGCGCGCGGGAGAGCAGCCGACGTTTCCAGCGGGCGGCGGCGCGGCGGCGTTGGCGGCGTGACCGCGGTGCACGATGAGTTGCCTGCCTCCACGGCGCCGCTCGAGGCGGCCAGCGCGCCGCCTGCCGCACGGCCGCGGCAAGAGGCTCCGGCCACCGTACGGAAACAAAGCGTCCTCCATAACTGTCCTGGATGTCCTGTCTTACCACAACGCCACGCCGCGATCTGTTCCAATCAATAACAATATTTCTTTTAAATATTTTTTCTTTTCTTTTTGATAATGTGGATTTGTGGAATATTCTAATGTTTTGCCGGGCTTCCCGCGGTCTGACCCAGAGCCTAGACCGGTTTGCCCGGGACGGACCGGGTCGGATGGCACCGGCCGGGGCCCTGTACCCGCCGCGCCCGCCGCGCCCGCCCCGGGTTCGCTGTCCCGCCTATCGCCTGCTCGACGCGCCGTGTATTTTTTCCCCGCATTAAAAATGTATCGCGGCGCCGCGTTGGGAAAGGACAGGGATCGCGGGCCGCGGCGGCGACAGCGTTGGGGCGTATCCGGCCGTGTTCCGGGACGCAGCTACTGACAGGGCTACTGATTGCTGCTGACAGGGCAACTGACTTCTACCGCCCCGCCGTCTCAAGGTCGGTGCGGGTCATACATCGCCCGGGTGCCCGATTGTATTTTTGGACGCTTGTTGATCCTAATATACTACGGCGGCGACGCGGTGTCCACATTTTTCATCTCCCTCCTCCCCCTCCGCCTCACCCCTCCGGCGTGTCGCAGACCGACCCTCCCCCTCGCCCCCGTGACCGTGGCCATGGCCGTGCCAGAGAGCGTCCAGAGAGCAGTCAGAGCAGCCAGGGGTACCGGCGCGGGTACCGGCGGCCCGGACACCGGACGTTCGCTGGCCGGGCAGCCAGCCGGGCGGGGTCAGGCAGTCTGCAGGCGGGCAGGCCGGGGCAGACGCGACCGTGACGACCCGGTGGGCGGAAAAGAAAGTCGGTGATAAACTGTGTGTGTGTGTGTGTGTGTGTGTGTGTGCGTGCGTGCGTGCGGGCCGGGCAGGGCGGGGGGCCTCCGGGCCGGCCCCGCGCCGCCCGTAGGTGTCACGACAGTGTCGCTGCGGGACCCGGGGGCCGCGTGCTGCGTGCTGCGTCTGCCGACGAGCAGCCTCCACACGAGGTGCCGACCGCCCGTTTGCCGCCCGAGTTGGAGTCGCAGTGGTCGGCCTTGTCGGGGCGCTCCTCCACCCGCACCGCGTGCGGGCGTTCTGACGGGTGCCGCGCGGTGCGTGCCCGCTTCCGCTGTCCCCCGCCCCCCCGCCCCGCCCCGCCCCGCCCGCGGCCGCCCATGACGCCCGGACTCGTCATCGTAATTTCGGAGTTGCAGAGCGGAATTTCTCATACATCCCTCCCCGCAGGGCACAAAAGTAACGTTCTGGCGACGCCGCCAGGGAATTTCCCACGATCTGGCAACGCAGGTACCGCGGGTACCGGCAGGGCACGGCCACGGCACGAGCACGCCTTCTCGGGCCGAGCCCGGCCGAGTCCCGTCTCAAGGAACGAGTGAGAGGGGGGCCGCTTCGCTTCCCAGGTCCGTTTTTCCTCATAGTAACGCACCATACGGCCCCCGTCCCAGGGAAGAAGGCGAAAATAAAACGGGAGTAGAGAAGGACAAAAAACAGAGACACCGAAATGTGACGGTTAGCGATTTGATGTCACTTTTCAAACTGGCTTAAAATTCATGTAGTCGCCCAGATTCATACGATTGTACTGCGTACCTGGAGTTTGTTGGTCACCTACAAACGAGTAAAAAACGCGTTGCATTTCTCACGTCGACCTTTTCATCGATCATGTATTTCTTGTTTCCCGTAGGGCGCCAGCGACGTGGCCGACGGGCGCTAACGTGAGCGTGGGAGCCGAGCCGACGCGCGGCTAGCTGCCCTAAAGTTTTAAGCTTTAAGCCAAACCCTTGGAAATGATAACGATATAACAGCTTTTGACAGTGTAGAGGACGCAACCGCCGCCCCAGACGCAGCCCGGGCTGAGGCGGCGGCCTGGCGGGGCCTGGCGGGGCCTGCGGCGGGCGGCCCATTCAAAAGTAGCGGTACGCTGCCGGGCCCCGCGGGGGGCTCCGCGGGCGGGGGCCGGCGGGGGCCGGCGGGGCGGGTGCACTCTGCATGCCTCTCGCCCCCACCGCCGCGGTCCGCTCCGACCCCGGTGCACCGAGGGGAATGGGTGGTCCAGAGAGCCTCCTCGACCGGAACGCGTTGCTTCGGCCCGACAAGAGCCCCCGCCTCCCCCCTCCCCCCTACACCCGACCCTCCCGCCGTCACCGCGGGGGTGGATGAGGTCAGGCGAGGCCCTATCGGCAGCGCGGGGCGGCGTAATCTGCGGCGATGGTGGTTGATGAGTGTGTTTATCGCTATTGGCACCCCAGTTCGGCGGTGGCGGTGGCGGTTCGGGGCGGCCGGCGGGGGAACAGCGGGGCTCGCGGAACAGAAAGGGCCCCCCGCCGCGGCCACACCACGCCGCACGCCTCCCCGACGACCCCCCCCCCCCCCCCCTCCCCGCCCTGCTCATGCACAACGTGTGGCACACCAGCGGCACACACACGACGGGCGGTGCGGGCGGGCGCGGTTCGCGAGCAGGGACGGAAACTGAACTAGGTCAGTCCGGCGGGTATCTCCGCCGTCGTGCCGCGTCCCACCCACACCACACCGCGAGTGCGAGTGTGTGCCTGAGCATGGGTGCCAGCTAGCAGGGGGAGGGGGGGGGAGCATTGTCTGCGCAGAAACACACACACACACACACACACACACACACGTACCGCTTGTGATCCCGTACCGTCCCAGGTGCTGCATCAAATTCTGACAGAAATGCTAGATAAGAAAGGAGAAGGTTCGACCTTCTTTCCCTCCACACAGCCAAGGGCCCTTATGAACGCCGGCCTCGTGTCTTGTCGCGCCGGCCTGCAGCGGTCCTCCTCATCTTCTGCTATTGTCTGAATGCTGCCAGCCACCGGCGCTGACGCTGACGCTGACGCTCACGTCTGAGACTCTCGGTGACTCACAATCCGAACAGCGTTGTGCTGTGCACTGGGAGGTGCGCGCGTCGTGTTCTCCTACCGAAACCAGTCGGTGATAGGCGACCTATCGGCCGCTTAACGGGCTCTGCTTGTCTTCCGCTTTCGTGACCGTCTCTGAATAATGGAGACTACCGCTGAGGGGGGCAGGGAGAGGGAGAGAGAGTGAGAGAGAGAGAGAGAGAGAGAGAGAGAGAGAGAGAGAGAGAGAGAGTTTTGTGTCTATACCCAGGCCATGCATATTCATGACCTTTTCATCAGCCAATGATGCCTCGAATGAGTTATTTTTCGCCATTATAGTGTCGTGAGCGGCGGGCACGCCTGGCGGTAAGCCGGCCGTGCTATCGGCGGTGTGTCTGCCGCAGCCGGCTGCCGCCCGCCCTGCCGCCCCGCATATCGCCGTAACCGCGAGCACCCATTGTTTTTTCTTCCCCCTCTTTAAGCGTCGCTGCACTTGCGGTGTTGTGGAAACGCACACGTCCCGCTTCGATAAAATACTCCGCGCGTTCGGCTGGCTATGGAGCCTGGCGCGCCGCATGTGACTTCCTCTCGTGCCGCGGGGGCGCGCGGGAGCTGCGGTGCTGCAGACGATGTCGGCTCTGTCGCGCGCCGCCCGCGCCCGCATTTTTGGCGAAACCGCGCCGGGTGCGCCGCATGCACCGTGCATCTGCCTGTCACGCACCTGCCACGCACATACTCGTGGTTGGTGCCACATAACCTTGTTTTGTTGTTTTCCCCCCCGGGGATGTTTTTACTAATTTTAAATTGAGAATGGTGACGGACGTTTTTAAAAATATAACCGAAACCAGTTTAGCGGCCCGAGGCACCCGAGGCACGCGCGCGCATCTGCCGAAATGGAATGGCGGCGGGGGGAAGGCGGGGCGGGGCGGGGCGGGGCGGGGCGGCGGGGCGGGGTGGGGCGGCGGCAGCGGCGGCAGCGGCGCCAGCCGGCGGCAGCAGCGGCAGCGGCGACCGCCACCGCGGCTCGTGACCCGCGCCAGACCGACCCGAGGGTTACGTGCGATAGCGGGTGACCGCGGAGCACCGGGCGGCGGTGCGGCAGCGGCAGCGGGGCCCGTGATGTGATACCGCGGGGGCACCGATACCGGCAGCGCGCCGGCTCCGGGGGGCGCTCTTCTAAGAGCCGCGGAAATTCTTGGGGGTGCGGTGGTCGGTCAGTAAGCGCTGCGGCCGGCACGCTGCACGCTGCGGGGCCGCGGTCCAGCAGCGCGGCCATGCCGGCGCGGCCGCCCGGCCCCAACGGGGTGAGGAGGCGGCAGCGGCGGCAGGGAGGGCGTTGCGGCCGCGAACCCGGCGGCCGGCGGCGTCGTCCCCCCTGCCCCGCCCGCCTGCCGCCCGCCGGCCCGCCGGAGGGGACGGGGGCTCGGCGGCGCGGAGTACGGCCGGGCCGCGCTCGGCAAGGCCCGTCCCGGAGGGGACGCTCAGTGCGCGGTGTAACGCCGAGCGGCACGGCACGGACCCGAGACCAGGCAGACCCACGTCGAGCCGCGGCGTCGGGTAGCCAGGCGCACGCCGACCGCGTCACGTCCTCGCGGCCGACCGCCCCCCGCGGAGTCCCGCGCGCCGCCGCCCCCGGAGCCCTCAGCGCCGCAGCCGCAGACGGGGCCGTGTCACCCGCGTCCCGCGCCGCTCCTCCCCGGCCGTCCGCGATTCGCCGGATTTCTGGCCGCGAATCGGATTCGACTCGGGACATCCGTCGCCGGCGGAGAGAGAGCAGTCGAGACGGACGCCTCTGCCGCCGGAAGAATACGGGAAGAAGAGTGGCGGCCCTGGGAGCCGGCAGACTTTTCTTGTGGTCCGGCGACGATCACCGAGGCAGTGGCCCGCAGCAGCCAGTTTGGTGTTTCAAGTGCACAAGTGCGCCAATTTCGCTCTGCCGAGCCAAGTGCCATCGACGAGTCCGTTATAGTGCATTTTCGTGTGTGTGTTTTGTGTGTGTGTGTGTGTGTGTGTGGCTTTGTGACTAGTGCTTCGAAATACCTTCGGAAGTGACAGCAGGGCGCCGCGAGCGAGCCGCCGCCCGCACCCCATCACCCGCGGGCCCGTACCCGCGTCATCCCACCCACCGTGAAGCAGGTACGGCCAGAGAGAAGTGTCACAACGTCAGTTGGCTCAGGTTTGGCTGCGGGCTCAGCACTGCGGCACTGCCTCCTCGGCACACCGTCAGCACGCCCCGGTGGGTCATTCATTCGGCTGCAACGCTGCGGGCGGACGGCGCCCGGCGGGTAGGCAGCCGCGGCCTCGGCGCGCAGGCGTGCCGCGCGGGCCGGCCTACCCCGGCGCCCGCAGGCGCCTCGCGCTGTCGGCCGCGGTCCTGTTGGGTCAGGCTGTCGGTTTCCGACCTCCTCGCTCGCGGACCGAAGTGCACAGAGATCCCCGCCCGCCCCCCGCGAACCCGCGCGGCGCCCCTCCCGTGTAGCTCAGGGGCGCGCAACTTGAGACAAATCGTTGTACACATTCGGACACAATCAAACGCTATCATCGACTAAGAATCCTGAAAACTGGACGAGAAATGGGTTTTAGCCGCATTATTGTGGCAAAAACGGTCGCACAGCGCCTTAAATAAGCTGACAATTCGAAGTTTATAAAAACGTGCTGCGACAATCGACCCAATTAACACAAGCATTTGTACACCGTGGGGCAAGGAGGACCCCTCCTTCAGGGTCGGGCTCGCGTTCGGTGTCATCCCGGTAAGTCAGTCAGTGGCTCGGGAGCGGAGGAGAGCGGAGCAGTGGGGCATGCCGCAGATGGGAACAGTTACCTTTTCACTGCTTCGTTGTAATGCCGGAGGGAGAGGAGACCTGGGGAAGAGGGGGGCATAAACAGAACGCCGCCACGGCACGGATTTGGCACCTCAGAGCTGCCGGTGGGAACCGTGTCCTCGTCCTGTCTGGGTCAACAGGAGCGGAGGTGTCGCAGAGTCGGCGGCGGGCGCCGGGGGGAGGTGCTGTGCCGCCCCGAGCACGGGGAGTGGCCAGGCCACAAGTAGTAGCCCCATCCCCCTCTATCTCACGCACCGGGCCGCCACAGAGTGAGACACGGATAGGTACAGTGCGTTTTGCAGGCTGCAGCCTCATGGGCGCCCGTGGACCACAGGGCCGTTGTGGGCGTGGTCCGGGTGACGAGGCGGGCAAGACAGGAAATTCGGAGAGGGGCATTCCCCGGTGAGCTCGTGGCAATGACTACCCAGCGGTGCAGTAGAGAGAGAGAGAGAGAGAGAGAGAGAGAGAGAGAGAGAGAGAGAGAGAGAGAGGGGGGGGGGGGGGCACAGGCCCCCGGTGCTGCCGGCCCCGGCAGCCGCGAGTCGGTTCCGAGTTGGTGCCCGCATTGCCGCATGGCCTAGTCCAAGGCCCAAGGGCGCTCTAGACCCGGCTGGTCCGCGGCGGGTAATGACTGGCTGCCCACCACAACCTTTGCTGTGTTAGTGTGTGTGTGTGTGTGTGTGTGTGTGTGTGTGTGCGCGCTGACTTGCGAAACCTATCTCTTCCTCGTGTAGCATTGAACTAGAACTACATCCGCGGTGGACACTGCGTTACAGTTACTTCCTTTTTTTGCCAAAATTCAAAATTACAAAATAATTCATAGGGCATTTTTTTTCATAGGTGGGCTTTAATTTTTGGGGGGTGTATGAATATTGACTTTTTATTTTAAGGCGGTGGTTGATTCTTTTTTAGGATGAACATTCATTTATTTATTTTAGGTTCTTTTAAAGGGTGGACAGACATTGACTTTTAATGGATGAACATTGATCCGTGAGGGGTGGGCGCGTCGCCTGTTTCTTCTGTCCCCTTTCCTCGCCGACTCCCCAGCGGATGCCGTTTGCCGCTGCGGTTGCAGCGCGGCTCCGCGGGCCGCTGGGCCGCCCGAGGCGCCCGGCCGTCCGCATCGGATGCAGAGGGAATTAGATCGATCCGGCCGGCAGCGGCGAGGCGGACGGCGGACTCTTCTTCGGGCGTAATAGCCACGACCGCACGGCCCCCGGGACAATCCCGGCGCGGTCGATGGCCGACGCCGAGACGCAGGCCGCCGCTGACCACTTCTGACCGCCACGAGCGGACGGAGCCCCGAGCCGGCCGAGAAACAGACGCGTCTTAGGAAGCGGCCAGGGGCGTCCCCATCGCCCCCGCCCCCTCCCCTCAGCCTGCTAGGTAGGCAACTTTCTGCCTGTAAGTAGGCACAAAGGGGTACACCCCCCCCCCCCTTAGAGCCGTTCCTGGATCCGTTCTGGAAACGGCGCGGGCAGCGTGCACCGTCAGAGAGCCCCCGCTTATTTGCGTGTGTGCCTCGACGTGGATGAGCGGTTCATGCGGCGGCGACGCACGTTATGGGCGCGGCAGACGGTTAGCTCGGCGGTGCAGTTTGTGGTTCACGTCCGTCGGTGGTAGCGGTAGCGGCAGCGGCGGCGGCGGCGGCGGCGGCGGCGGCGGCGGCAGGGCGTACACGACCTCGCCGATACGTCAGCGTAATGGCAGCATGTGGTGCCGCTGCTTGGCTGCAGGCAAGGTCGACCCCCTCCGCGGCTCCCCCCGCGACGCCGCCGTGTGTCGGCCCGGCGTGCAGTGCGCGGGGCACTACTTGTGGAGGGAGCCCGCCGGGCCGCCCGCAGCTCCGGTCATCTCACAGGCGGCCGTGACGGCGCGCCGCGGCGGCAGCAGGCGGGCCGCCCCCCGCCGGGGGACCCCACGCCGAGGCGTTCCAAACACTTGGCGCCCCGATCGATTTCGGAGTTTTTAATCAGTCGGCGGGCCGCGGGTGGCGCGGCCTGCCCTCGCCTCGGCTTTCGCCGCCGTGACGCAATGCTGCTCGCGAGCACCTCGCAGGCAGCCGCGGCGGCCGGCCCTGCGATGGGTGGAACTGAGCCGCGCGGGCACGGCGGGCACGCTGCCACCGCCGTGACGTCACGCACGGGCACGCACCGCGCACGCGCGTGGCGCGGCCGGCCGGCGCGTGTTCCTGGTCTGGGCGGGGCCCGTGCGTGCGCGGATGAGAATATCAAGCGGCCAGGACTGACGCGGTTTGGCGAGCGCCGCGACGGCAGCGACAGCCGAGCAGCCGAGCCGGGTGGAGGGAAAAACGCGGACAGGACACACGTGTTCCAGCGTTACATTACTATTCCAGCGTTACGTTGTCGCGGGCCGCGTCACACCGCCGTCACCGTCACGCGGCCGAGAGAGCCGCCGGTGACAATAAGCCTCCGCCTCCGCGGCCAATATTAATTGCAGATCGGGTCCGCGCGCGGATCGGCCGCAGCGGCCGCCCCGCCGCCCCGCCGCCCCGCCGGGTGGGCGAGTTCCAAGTAGGAAGCGAGCACGGCAGCGACAACTCGGCGCCGTAATGCCGCGATAAATATGGATCGGCACGCGTGCAGCGCCGCCGGTGTGCGATGCGACGCGGTGGCGGAGGGCGTGGCCGCGGCGGCGGCGGCGGCGGCGGCGGCGGCGGCGGCGGCGGCGGCGGTGGCGGCGGCGGCGGCAGTGGCGGTGCACCCGCGGGTCCTGACAATGGCCAGATGATGGTCGGATCCGGTGACGCGGTCTATGGCTACATACAGAGTATTGCGAGAGAGATATGGGACGCCCTAATTTTGACTTATGGCATCGCGGGGGCCCTACTGTAGTCACATGCGGCGTCTCTCTCCTCACACACACTCTCTTAATCTCTCATGCTGTCTGTCTGTCTGTCTGTCTGTCTGTCTCTATCTCTCTGTGTCTAGCGGAAGGCGTGGCGGGAGTAACTAGGAACACGGCAGCCCAGCGCAGCCCCAGCGGGGTGCACCGGAGTTATCAACTCCCTCGGCGCGGCCCGGACGCTTTGCCACCCAGAAACAAAATACTTAGACGATTTAGTTTGTTGATTTTTTGATACGAGCATGGCATTCAGTTGTGGGGGGAAATCCTCGTGCGTGCTTCTTAGCCTGCGGGTCGGCTGTACTGCATTAAAACAATCAGCACCACAGCTAAACAAAACAATTGACAGCTCTCGCTAAAATTAGTACAGTCGCTGCACCCATTCTTCAGATGTGGCGGTGACGAGATTTTGTTTTTTTTCGGCGCGTCTGCTTGCCCATCTCCTCCGCCCGGGGTGCCTTACAGTACCGGCGGCATAATGACACGGGGAGGTACATACTACGCACAGCCAGGCGCCGCGCCGCGTACGGCGGGCAGCTCACCAAGGCCGCCGGCCCGCCGCAGCGAGCCGCAGCCAGCCGCAGCCAGCCGCAGCCAGGCGTCCAGGAGTCGCATCAGATGACGTCAGTGACGCCGACGCCTGGCTGGAGCTGCCCGTCCGCCCGGCCCCCGCGGCTGCCGACCACTCTCACAAAAAGAAAAAAAAAGAAGCGCGAAAAGATATGCAAGCGAACGTTTTACAAACGTGATTCACTCCACTCATGAGTCAAAGAGGGAAAGTGATGACTGCAATCGGGTTTTGCTGTTGTTGTGTTTTTTTTTACGAACCCGCCTCTCTTGTCTAACCCCCGACAGCTCGGTGCCTGCTTGCTCAAACTTAACGCTCGCGCCGGCGTTACGGAAGGGAACGGGCGGAGGAGAGGGAGGGAAAACGCGGCGGCGGCGCCGCGCGGCTGGCTGGGGGTCGCGGGGATTTGAACCCGTGACACGCCAGAGTCTTCTGCTTTCCCTGCCGGCGTCCGTCGCCGGGGGGGCGCCTTGCATTTCTGTCGCGTCAGCCCCGGCAGCCCCGTCAGGCCGGCCGGCGACGGGATGACGGTGACGGCCGTGTGGACGAAAGCGCGGACGGCAGCGCGTGGCGCGTGGCGGCGCCCGCGGGGTGAACGGACCCACGAGGGTGTCCGCTGCGCCGCCGCTCCTGACGCATGACATTCTCGTGCCTGATGAGGCGAGCTGTTCTTACCGCGACCTATCCCCATTCGCGCTGGCATTTGCATATTCTCCCGCGTGCCATCCGGCCGGCTGCTGCGGGCTGCCCTGCCCGCCCCGCCCTGCCCCGCCCTGCCCGCCCCGCCCCGCCCTGCCCGCCCTGCCCGCCCTGCCCGCCCCGTCCCGCCCTGCGCCGCCCTGCGCCGCCCTGCGCGGACGCGACTACGCCTGGAGACGAGGATCCTGGGCGGCCCCGCGCCTCCTTTATCCACTTTCCCCTAAACGCACACAGTCCGAAATAAATATATTCCCACGAAATTTAGCGAAATCGGCGCGCTTTGCCCAATAGTTGTCGTCGTGCTTAACACGTTTCGTCTCGGTTACGTTGAATGATACTTTTTTTCTGCGCGCTGAAGGCGCGGTAGCGTTTGTTGTTGTTTGTAGAGGAGCCGTAACCGCGAGCGGTGATCCGTCGGGAATATTACTGCGAGAGTAGCGTCGTCTCCCGGACGAAAACAAAAGGCTCGGTGTACAGCCAGGCGGCGCTGCTGATCTGACGCGTTCTGTTTATCGCCCCGTGTGTGTGTGGGGGGGGGGGGGCGCCTCACACATGCACGCGGTGACGCTGGACTGGAGCCGGCGGCGCCCCCGCGGATGCGATACAATGTGTGGCGCCACCCCGCCCCGGCCGCGCGCCGCGGCACAACTGCTGCCCGCCGTGGGCCGGGCGAAAGTTATTTTCTTCCCATTGAAGCGCAAGTAGAGCGCTCCATTGTGGCGGTGTGCACGGGGCGGGGTGACCGGCGGCACCGAAGGCACCGGCGGACGCCCCCCCCCCCCCCCCCTGAGCCCCCCGACCCCCGCGGGGACCCGCGCTTCCTTTCCCCTTTTTCATCGGCGGGCGCCTCGCCTCCGCCGGCCCCGCCTCCTTGACTTTGACTTCTCCGGCTGCACAAAAGGGCGGTCCTTGGCGGCGGCGAGGTGAAGAGACGGAGAGAGAAAGACAGATAGACAGACAGAGACTCTCGAGACGTGAGACAGCTTTTCAGTCAGCTGCCTCCGGGCGGTGACTTGAACGCACATTATCAAATATCTTTTTCGACGTTGTCGTTCTGGTAGGCATTTTTTCAAAGACTTTCAAACATTTCCGAAATTTCCAAAAAATATTGTATTAAATTAAACATCTATTTTCTTTCTTCATTATTTCTCTTCGTAAATTTGGTATGCCCCGGCCGTTGCCCCGGCTGCTAGCAGCGCCGCACAGCGCGGGCCCATACCATGTCCGGCAGCGGCCCGCGGCTCTGCCGGCTCCCGAAACCGTTGTCTTCCACTCGTGACTCCGTGCGCCGCGCCGGGCCGGGCCGGGCCGGGCATGTGCGATACGACCCAGATCCCGGCGCTCCCACGGCGCCGTGGTGGAGCCCAGCGCCCAGCGCAGCCCAGCGAGGCCCAGCGGGGCCCAGCGGGGCCCAGCGGGGCCCGGCGGAGCCGCAGCAGGACAATGGAGGAGTCCGGTCTCTTCTCCGTCGACTCGTCCTCGTCCTGCCGTCGGTGGCGGAGAGTACAGCAACGCCGACGCCCTCCCCCCGCCGGCCGCGCCGCGTGCGCCTCGCGTGCGCCTCGCGTGCCCACCGCGCCGAGCACCGCCGCCCGGACTGTTATTTAGAGCCCGGCCCCGGACGGCCGCTCTGCGCTTGTGCCGGCAAGACAATCACGCGCCCGGTCCGGTTTTGGTTACAAAAATTAACTCTGCGCCCGCCTCGGAAACCGCCCGAGGGGTTTACTGACCCCCGGTGGGGCGACATCCCGGCCGCGCTCCACCGGACAGGCGGCCGGGACGGCGACGCCTGGTGGGTAGGCAGCGCCGAGCCGGCATGCAGGCGTGCCGCGCGGGCAGGCCCGGGGGCAGCCCGGGCAGGCGCTCCCCGCGGCGCAGGGACCGGCGGCGGCCGAGGCGTCGTGTTGTGTGCTCCGGTTGCCGTGGCAACGCCGGCCGCCGCCGCCCCACCCCGCTCCTCCCCTCGGCCTGCTTTCGGCCTTGAGTCGTGCTGCGGGCGGGGCGGGGCGCGGCGGGGCGCGGCGGGGCTCGGCGCGGGCAGCGGGGTGCGTTGCGTTTGGTTTTGCGCAGTGGCCACGGCACGGCACGAGCCGGCCGCAGAACTCTTTGTCTGCTTTTCCGTCGGTGTGCAGTGAGCGTGAGGGGGCGCGGCTGGCTCACTGAGCTTTCCGGGCCGAGGTTCCCGTTCTGTCCGGCCGTTTAGCCTGACCGGCGGGTCGGCGGCGGCGGCGGCCTCAGCCTGACCTGCTGTCCGCCGCCGCCCGCCGCCGCGGCCACCCGCGGCCACAGAGTGCCACAGAGACTTCATAATGAGGACGAAAATGGGTTGCGCGGCGCCGCGGGGGGCGGTCGGGGGCAGCCAGTCGATACCCGTGGACCCGCGGACGTCGCTGCGGTCGGTGGAGGAGGCCGAGAGCACCGAGAGCCGTTGCTGATGGCCGGCGGCGGCGGCACGGGGACGGGGTGGGGGGGGGGGGGGGCAGGACAGACCGCAGAGGCAGGCGGCCGACGACTGCGCCGCGGTTCACTGAACTGTCCCGGGGCGCTGTTGCTGCTCGCCCAGATGGAGTCGGGTGCCGGCCGGCGGCGAGGTCCCCTGAGGACGGCCGGACGGCCGCTGCGAGGTCCTTGTGAGCTTGTGGTCGTGCCGGGGGTGCCGGGGGTGCCGGTGACGCGGTGGCGGCCGGAAGGCTCCGCGGCTCCGCTCGCTGTAAACACATTTATCGACCTGATCGCCGTCGCCGTGCGGCCGGGGGGTCGGCCGCGTCTCACTCGAGCTCATGTCAGCCGTCTCCGTGCGCGGCGCGCGGCGCGCTGCCTGGCGTTTGCCGCGCTGTAATAATTTGCCAGCTCGGGCGCGACGGCCGCCGGCCTGCATCCGTGCCGGCAGGCCGGGCAGGCCGGGCAGGCCAGCGCATCGTGGAAGGACCTTGACGACTGCGCTGCTCCGCTGCTCGCTCGCTCTCGCTCGCACTCACGCGTCCCTCATTTCCTTCGCTCGGTATTTATTCTCTTTTCCGGGTGCGCGCCGCGGTGGCCGCCTCGCCGCCGCTTCTGTTTTCTGCCGGCGTCCTCAGCCGACTGTCTCGTCTGCTGCCGCCGCCGTTGATGATGTCCTGCCGGTGTCCTGCCGGTGCCCTCCTTGCCCGTCCTCCGGCCACCACGCCCCCCTTCCCGCGAAAGCTGCAGCCGTTTGCGGGCAGCGCACGCAGCCGGTCGCTGCTGCCGCCTTGGCCTTGCCCTTGCGAGCCGCCGTGCCGCCGTGCTGGTGCAGGAATACCGGGGCCGCTGCACCGGCTGCACCGGCTGCACGGCTCGGGGCCTGGCCTGGCGAGGCGGTGGATGCCCGCCGGCACCGCCGAGGCACGAGGCGGAGTGGAGGTGGACGGGACGGTCAGCAGCAGGCGCGCTGCCGCTTCCTGGGTGCGGGCTGCAGCCGGCTTATCTCGGGGGGCCGCCGGACCAGACAGATCGCAGCATCTGATGAGAGACGCGAGGCCCCCGAGGCTCAGAGAGCAAGCGCCCCCTGCCGCCTCTGCCAGCCCTGCCGCCACCCGCGGGGGCCGCGGGGGCCGCGGGCGTCACGTGGCTGGTGCACGGCCCGGTGCGGCATCGGCCTGCGTGAGGCTGTACACGGAAGCGGGGAGCCAGCCGTTTGGGGAGGAAGTCACACTCGGCCGTCCGCGCCGCTGCCGTGACGGCGGAAAATTAAATTAGCGGGCTTTTTGGGACGGAAAGCGCGCGGGGGCTCGCGGCGCAGCTCGCAGTGAGCGTGGCGCGATGCCTTGAACCGGACCAAGGGCGCGGGGCGGGGCGGGGCGGGGCGGGCGGGCGGGCGGAGAGGCAGCGCCAATGTCACACTGCTTTTTACCGTTGCCTGCACCGCCGCGGCCCCGCGGCCCTGCGGCCCTGCTGTGCGTTACGTCGCCTCTGGGCGCCGCTCGCCGCTTCCGTGCCAGCAGCCGTGCAGTGCAGGGGAAGGTCGGCCCGCGCGGCTCCACTCCGCGCGGCTCCACGCAGCTCCGGTGTCCGCTCCCGTGACGTCGCGGCCGCCTCGCCCCGCCCGGGGTGCCGCCGATGCCCGTGCCGGTGTGTGTCGCCCCGGAGTAATCAGATATCCGTCTCCAGAGCCGCTTCCGTGTTTGGCTAGCAATGCGCGTAGTTTATTAAAGAAATGATTACGTAACATGATCTGGCGAAAAATCATCGCCTTGTCGGGTACAAACACAGCGACAAGAATGTATTGTGTTCCGGCAAGCGGCCATGGACAGGGATGCCAGGGCCAAACACCGCGTGTATATGAGTATCAGCAGCCGATGTGACCTGTTCGGAGTCGGGTCGAGCTGCGGGGTGGGTGTCCGTGGGCACCGCGGGCTGCGCGGGCGCCGGCCGCTGACGTCACCGCCGGCACCGCGACCAGCTCGTATTCCTGGCGCATTTGTTTTCCACTCCTCATTACCCGCCCGGCCAAGTGCGAAAGACGCGGCCGTGCAGCTGCATGCGTGGCGTGCACGGCGCTCCGTAACCATTATGGCGCAGGAGAACGCCTCTTCTCACGGCAGTAAAAAATGAAATAAAATAAAATATGACGTTCCTCACGAATCTGCTCTTTTCTTGTTTCCGCCAGGTCATGCGAGGTGATGCCTGAGGGAGCCCAGGGGGCCAGTCCGCTGGGCCAATGGCCGCACAACCTGAGCGCCCCCCTGGCCTGCCTAGGCTGCACCGTGGGCCTCTTCAACATCTCGAGGTTCGCCGTGCTCAGCGTGCAGTTCGGAGGTGAGCGACACTAGCGCGTTACGAATACATTTTAAACAATAACACAAAAAAAAAAGGTTATGTAGATAGAAATTTCCCACGTGAAACACGACTGACGTCGGCCTCTCGTTCCGCAGCCAACTTCATAATCCAGTTCCTACTCCTGTCCGCCGTGTTCGGCATCCCGTTATACACCTTCCAAGTATGCCTGGGCCAGTTCCTGGCGGCGGGCGCCGTCGACATGTGGCGCATCTCCCCCGTCTTCCAGGTAAGCCTCGCCGCCGCGCTGCTCCGCGGCCGTGCGGGCGCGCGCCCCCCCCGCCTCCATGCAGTGCCTCACCCTCGCGTCGCCGTGCCCCTCCGCAGGGCATCGGCATCGCGCTCCTGGTGTCGCAGGCCCTGATCGGCGTCTACAGCACCGTGGGCGTGTCCTGGATATTCATCTACTTCAGGGACTCGTTCATCACGAAGCAGGACCGTTACCGCTGGGCCGAGCCCTTCGATCTCTACAGAGCAGGTGCAGGTGAGCTCGGCAGGGAAAGGCGGCGGGCAGGCGGCCGGCGCCGAGATCACGACTGGACAACAGGTGGCACGGCGCCCCGCTGTCGCCGCCTTACTCCAGTTTACGGTCCGGGTCTCCGGCGCGGCTTTCGACACGGATCCCCGTCCGTGGAGACGCTTTCGGTCCGTGGCGACGGGCTCTGCACGCGTGCACGCCCGAAGCCGGCAGGGAGAGGGCTTGTGTGGTGGCGCCACGAACCATCAATCAAATTCGCAGAGTTTACAACCAAATAAAACGAGTGAGTTACTCAGTGTGTGGTACCCGCGGGTGCCGTTCGCGCCATTTCCCCTCCACTCGCTGCCCCGACTGCTCCAGCGGTGTGGAGGGGGGGCTCCGGCCGGGCCGCTTCGGCCACGCATGGCCGGCCAATGCCCCACGTACCAAAAATCACACTTGCTTTGCCCGCGCGGTTCGTCCGCGATTTGTCCGCTGCCGTTCTTGTTTTTTAAATGAGCCAGGAATCAAAGGGTCAGTCACACATTGCAGTAGGTGTGGTTGACCCGAATCACACTCCGCGCGGGCTGCTGCGGCAGTGGTCGGTCTGAGGAGGAGAGAGGGGGGAGGAGGAGGGGGTTTGCCCGTTGGCTTGCTGGCGGAACTCCGATTGGGTTCCGTACAATAACAAACAGTTCTCGTTCATATTTGCCTCGGTTTTCGATCCGAGAGGTCAGAGAACGAATAAAATGACCCAGAGCTCCGCACCGCCGCGCCGCACCGAGAGCTCCCGGCCGGCTCATCGGCCCGCGAGAGCGGCGCTCTATTAATTAAGCATGCCTCCCACGGCTCCCCACGCCTTATCGCGCTGTTTGTGATTTCAGACCAAAGAAATTACTACAACGCCACGCCCAACCTGGCGCAGACCGTGCCCGACTACCTGAGCGGCGTGGTGCTGCAGCGTCACAACCTGGCGCAGCCTGAGAACTCCTTCGGCCACATCAAGTTCCAGGTCGCCTTCAACCTGGCCGTCGTCTGGATGATCGTCTTCGTGTCGCTGAGCAAGGGTGAGGGTCTCGGCGTGGAGGCGGAGCGCCCCGCTGGCGGCGCCCCGAGGAGCCGCGTGTAGTGACCAGGGCCCCCCACTGTCCGCAGGCCTGCGCTCCTACGGCAAGGTGGTGTACGTGTTCTCGGTGGTGCCCGTGTTCGGCATGCTCGTGCTGTGCACCAAGATGCTGGGCCTCATGCCCAGGGACTCGCACCACGAGGTGTTCCCGGAGACCGAGTGGACCGAGTTCTTCATCAACTCGAACGTGAGTGCGCGGCAGAGCGGCGGCGGCCCCGGCGCCCGGCTGACTCTGAGCGGCGGGCGGGACTGAGCGGCGTCCTGTTGCAGTGCTGGGTGGCGGCCACGACGGAGGTGTTCATGACGTGGGGCCTGCTGGGGACGGCCGCCATGCAGATCGCGTCGCACAACAAGCAGAAGAAGTTCCTGCAGCGCGACTCGTGCCTGGTGATCGTCTTCACCGTCTCCATGCTGCTGCTGGCCGCCTTCCTCGCCAACATGTGCGTCGCCCTGCTCTCGGCGCACGGCTTCCGCTACGACCCCAGCTCCTTCGGTGAGTGCCTCGCGGGGAGGGCCGCGCGGCAGAGCCGGGCGCTCGCAGCAGGGCTCAGGGCGGCGCCTAACCTAACCCTCCTCCCGCCCACAGAGCAGAGGGACACGTACCAGTTCCTGAACCCCGCCGACCGCTACCAGCCCCTGAGCCCCTACGGCACGGTGCGGGTCCGGATGCTGCCGCACGCCTCCTACGTCATGGGGGAGCGCGTGCAGCGGCTGGGCTCGGCCGGCTCGGGCTCCAGCACCGTCCAGGAGAGCGGCTACCAGGTGCTGCGCCTCGCCACCGAGCTGGTGCCCGCCACGCTCGCGCTGCTCGGCGCCGACCAGGTCTCCCCCTTCTGGGCCGTGCTCTTCTACTTCGTCCTCATCCTGTTCGGGATCGCGCAGCAGGTACGGCTCCCCGCCGCCGACAAGCCCGCCGCGCCCCTCTCGGCGGACGGGGACGGCGCCGCCTCACGGCCCCGCGCCTCGACTCTCTGTTCCAGCTCGCCATCTGGCACTGCGTCATCACGGGCATCATGGCCATCAACGCGCAGAGCCTCAAGTCCTGGGAGACGACCATCACCTTCTTCTCGTGCGCCTGCGGCTTCATCCTCGGCCTGCCCATGACGACGGAGGTGAGCACCGCGCCGCCGTGGCTACTCCGCGCTGACGGCGCGCGGGGTAGCGCCGGGTACCGCTGAGCAGGGAGTAGTAGCGACCTAACGCCGTGTCTCCCCTGCTTCCCTCCCGCAGCGCGGCATCTTCGTCGTGTACTTCCTGGACTACTGCGTGGGCAGCGGCTGGTGGCTGATGGTGCTGCACCTGCTGCAAGTGGGCGCGGTGCTCATGGTGCGCGGCCGGCCCTACAGCGGCGAGAACATCGCCAGCACGCTCTTCCACAAGACCACGTCCTGCCTCATCGCCTGGGCCGCGCCCATGCTCACCTTCACCTGGAACGTCATCCTGCCCGTCATACTCATGGTGAGTCCGCGCGGCGCGAGTCCGGGGCGGGGGCGCCGCCGCACCGCTGATGCGGGCCGATCGGCGCGCGCGTGAGAGGGTGGACCGCATTCGGCGCTCCTCCCCCACCCACAACCCGCACTCTCTCTCTCTCTCTCTCTCTCTCTCTCTCTCTCTCTCTCTCTCTCTCTCTCTCTCTCTCTCTTCCCCCCCCATCTATCTGTCTCGCTCTCGATCTCCAGCGAACTACAGATAATCCTGGGCGTGCCGATGCGCTGGAGGGCATAGCAATGAGGCGGTGAGGGGGGGGGGGGGGGAGAGTAAAGACCGGTCGTGAGTTTGAGCCCCGCCCTGCAAACGCGTCCCACGTTCCGCGTCCAACCCCCCACCCCCAGCCCGCCCGCCCAAGTCTGCCTACCCCGCTCCCCACAGGCGCCCCGGAGCGCCCGCGGACCGCAGGTTAGGCCGGCCCGCAGCGCGGCGCGGGCGGGCGCGACTGTCTACCCATCAGGCGGCTCACGGCTCTCGCAGCTGCTAACCCGGAGGCGCGCGTCCTGTCCCCGCAGGTGGTGTGCATCACCGTGTTCAAGAGGGGCGGCTCCAAGGACCTGTACTCGTGGCACACGTCGCTGGGCTACGACTACTGGCCGCTGTGGGCGCGGGAGGTGGGCGCCATGCTCCAGCTGCTGCCCATCCTCACCGTGCCCGTGGTGGCCATCATCCAGACGTGCCGCTACCTCTCGTCCGGGCCTCCCGACATCTTCGACGTGAGTATGCACGGCCAAGGGCCCGCCGCTTGTCGGCCTGGGAACTGTGGTCCGAGGACCTCGGTGACGACCTCCTTGTTGCGCAGCGGATACAACTCCTGTACCGTCCCCCGGCCGGCGGCGACGACGGCAGCGACGCGGCCTCGCAGGCCGACGCGCCGACGACGCCCCCCGCCAGCTCCAACTCGGGGTCCCAGGAGAACGCCATCGTGGAGGACCCGCCGCCCAAGTACACGCCTCCGCCGTCGTACACCACGGCCACGGGCGCGAGGTGAGTGCGGACTGCGGCTCCGACGGCTCCGACCCCGCCGCTGCTCGCGGTGCCCGTCCGGGACCTGATGTAACTTCTGTGTCCACAGGATCGCCAAGATGCTGCGGCAGAGCTTCCGGCGAAGTGTGCGCCGGATCCAGCTGGCCGTCAGCAGCGTGGGCGGCCCGCTGGGAGGCCCGCTGGGCCCGCTGGCGGCGCTGGGAGCGTCGGGCCCCGGCCCGCTTCCCGAAGCCTGGGTTAACCACTCGAATCGCAACTCTGCCGACATGGCCCCGGACCCCGCCCCCTCGCCCGCGCCCCCCGACTACGCCGCCGTGCTGGTGGAGATCAGCCAGGCCTCCCTCCAGGATGTCACCATCGTCGTGGACGAGGACGGCGCTGGTGCCCAGGCCGCCGCCAGCGGCCCCGACGTGACCATCTCCGTCGAGGACACCGACGGCGCGGTGCGGCCGGCGGCGGAACCGGCGCAAGGGCCGCCGGGCGTCGACTTCCTGCGGCCGGTCGCGCCGTCGGGGCGGCAGCATCAGAGGACGCACTCCTCGACGCTGACGGCCGCGGACGTGGCCAGTGTCTTGAGGTGCAGCGTCCGGAGGGCGGCGCCGGGCCCCTCCGCCAACCCGGCCGCGCGGAGTCAGAGCATGTGCGCGCCGAGGACCAGGACGAGGGCGGCCGACGACGCCGCGGCGAGGCCGGCGCCGAGCACCAGCAGCTGCAGCTGCAGTAGTGAACCCGATGGCGGCGACAGGCAGCTCGTGTTACGGACAGCGAGCCTGGCCGCGGGCTCTCCAGGCCACCCGGGCTCTTTGGGGCCTCCGGGGTCTCCGGGGCCTCCGGGTCAGTGCGAGCGGGACGGCGGCGACGTCCGTCGCATGATGGACGAGGACGGCAGCATGGTGTAGCTGTAACTGTCTCTCGAGCGGCCGGGTCAAGCTCACCAAGTAGGCGTCTGTGAATGCTCCAGACGTGCAGCGTAGGGTCGTGCTCCAAAATTGATGTTGACTTCCATAGGAAAATATTTGAGAACTACCTGTGTGTCTGGGGACCTTCAGCTGATGTCTACTCATGAGTGGTCTTGTTTCTTTATGGTAGTTCGCTATGGAACCCATAAGAATTTTGTGCTCTGTATGTGAGTATAGTGTGGTCTGCATCTGGACCACACTGTACGTTTGAACGGTCGTGCTAGTAACTTCTGTGAAGTTTCCTTTTTATTGTGTACCTGTGTGCATGGAGTCGAAGAGGGTGTGCCTCTGACCAATATTCCAGTGTTTAGTCACCTTGTGCATTGCTCCCTTAAGAGCCTGTATAGTAAGTAATGAAGGAAGGAATGTGTAAGTTTTATTTATTTCTCTGGACAAATAATTTGAATTGATTGTGTTCCAATCCATCATTTTGCACTCTGCCCCTACCTGAATATTATGACATTAATGTCATGGCATGAGTTGTGAGAAAATTTTGATAAATTGTGTGCTGCAGAAGTATTGCACCATGCCCTGTGATATATAGAGGAATTTTTTATGGCAATTTTATTACATTTCAAAATTTGTAAAAGCGGTGCCTATCACTTGCAGGCTTTTATATAATTACTACATACAAAGTTATAGATTGTGTACACAACGATTGAAGGACTGTGATTTTATGTAATTTTTTCTTCTAATTCTGACATGATTTGTGACCATGAGGGGGACTGAGAAGTACCCGTCGTCTCATTAGCGAGATATATTGCAACACTGCAACACTTCCAATAATCACCACATTGCCCTGAGATGCAGAGGGTATTAAGACTGCCAATGTTAATTGCTTTGTTGTATGTGTGCCCAGACTTCCCAGTTCTGTATAGAATCTGGTTGACAATTAAAATGACCTAAATGTAAGTCTTGTTTTAATGGAACTGCCAAGTCAATTAGCATGTATGAAGTTGGAAGTTACTGCTGCGTAATGATTCCTTTGAATTTTTTGTATTATTATTTATTGATGTATGTGGCTAGTGGTTCCTTTATATTTTGTTTATATTAAGACAGATTTGATGAATTAGAGAACAGATAGATAGAATCAAAACATTAGAAATTTAGTTAGTATTGGCAGTTGAAAGAAATTTAATGTTTGTAAGTAGATTTTTTTTTGAAACTAGTATTGCCAATCTTCATAAAATGTGATAAAACTACCCAAAAATATCTCAAGTATTTGTTTTAAATGTGCAATAAACTTGTCTGATGGCAGTGTGCAATAGAAATCTCTGTGCTTAAGATTCTCTGATTTGTAAGTGATGTGTTTTAGGGAGCGCAATCAGCCCGGTGCTTGCTGTTTCTTCTGTGTTTCTCAAACTAGTCTGTTCATGTGAACCAAAGTCACACGTTCACACAATGAAAAATAATAAATAATTTTAAAAGACACCTTGCTTTTTGTTTTTTTGCCTAGAAATTTATTGACACACAAAATGACAAAAATTTATGGGAATGGTCGAATCAGTCGCACATTAATCACATAATCTCTTGAGTTAAGTACACACAAACAGAAGGACGGGCTTATGAAATATTCAGGTACTGAAAATCTTTTGTTTTCTTTTCATCTTGCCTCAGCAAACCAAAACAATTCAAATATACACTACACTTGACCTAAAATTAATGAAAGACGGGCTTTGGGCTGACGTAGTCACGGGCTCACTTCTTGCCGCTCTGCGTGCTGGAGCTGGAGCTGGAGAAGCATCCTCCTCCGGGCAGTTTCCCGCGGTTGCTGACCGCCGTCGACGGACCTGGAAGCAGCAGGGCTCGGTCAGCGGGGCCGCCAGCGCCTCCGGCCGCTGCTTTGCGCCGCCATCAGCGAGTGCACCTACCTGGAGGGTGCGACTGCGACGTGGAGCTGGACGTGGCGAAGCAGTCGTCGTTGTTGGCTGGGGCTGCTCCGGCTGACGCGGCGGGGGCGGCGGCGGCGGCGGCATCGTCCTCTGCTCCGAAGGCGCCTCGGAAGCCCAGGGAGGGCGCCGCCGCGGCCGCGGGCCTGGCGTTGACGGCTACCTTGGGATGGGGGAGGATGGCGTTCTCCTCGGTGCACGTCTTCGTCTTGCAGCGGCGCGTGACGCCCGAGCCGCTCCTAGTGGACAAGAAGAGGACTGTGTGGAGGGCGAAGGGAGAGAGCCGAGGCCGACCTGACCTGACACGCACCTGACGTCGAGAAGGCCGGCTCCGTTCTCGTCCATGTTGACGGGCTCCTCGGCGCCGTTGCCGCCGTAGTTGCCACCGTAGTCACCGCCGTGGCCGCCCTGCGACCCGGCGTTCGAGTTTGAGCTGGACTGGCTCTGGCTGTTGCTGTTGCTCTTGGAGCCGCCGTGGCCGCCGCCGTAGTTCGGCTGCTGCTGCGGCACGCCGCCGTAGTTCGGCTGACGCTGCGGCACGCCGCCGTAGTTCGGCTGATGCTGCGGTACGCCGCCGTAGTTTGGTTGCTGCGGGATGCCGCCGTAATTTCCGCCGTGGCCGCCACCGTGGCCGCCCTGCGACCCGGCGTTTGAGTTGGAGCTGGACTGGCTCTGGCTGTTGCTGTTGCTCTTGGAGCCGCCCTGGCCGCCGCCGCCGTAGTTCGGCTGCTGTGGGATACCACCGTACCCCTGGTCATAGCCTCCGAAACCCTGCTGACCACCGAACCCTTGGTTGTAGCCGAAGCCTTGGTTCTGTCCGAAGCCTTGGTTCTGTCCGAAGCCTTGGTTGTAGCCGAAGCCCTGGTTCTGCCCGAAGCCACCGAAGCCCTGGTTCTGTCCGAAGCCTTGATTGTAGCCGAAGCCCTGGTTGTAGCCTCCGAAACCCTGTGGAGGGAAACCGTAGCCCTGCTGTTGGTTGAAGCCCCCGAAGTTTTGCTGCGGAAAACCACCGAAGTTGCCACCTCCGGACGAGCTGGAACTGGAGCTGGAACTGGAGCTGTGGAAAGAGAGGGCGGTGTGATTCACATACGAGAAGTCGCCTTTCAACGAGTACACGCCGGACCGGGCTTCCCGCGTCCATACAGCATACCTGGAGCTGGAGTGTCCGCCGCCGCTGTTGTGGGAGGATGACGTAGACTGCGAGCTGGACTTGCCGTTCGCGCCGCTGGAGCTGGAACTGGAGCTGGAGGAGCTGCTCGAGCTGAACGTCCCGCGCCGCAGGCGGTTGGTTCGCTTATCGGCGTCCTCCTTGTCGACGCCGGCCTCCTTGTCCTCGTTGTCGCTGCCGCCGTGGACTTGGCCTCCGAGCACCCACCGCAACATCTGGTCCCCGTCGTCGTCGCCGTCCTGGGCGTCGTCGTAGTAGAGAGGAGAGTCGCTCGGGTCGGACGCGGCCGCCTTCAAGGAGTTGTCTGCGATGACCTCGTCCGCTTGGCTCGCGGCGTCGAAGCCCGTGGACGGGTCTGTGGACACGCGGCCCGGTAAAAGGACTGTGCCTGCGCCCCGCACCCGCGCTGCCGGGGTCGGACGTACCTTGTTCGGGCACGGACGCGAGGCTCAGCACTTGCAGCAGCCGGAGCAGGTCGGGCACGCTCATGATCCGGGCTCCGGGCTCCCCGTCGTCGCTGACCTCCTGCTCGGTGCCGGCCGCGTCGGCCGCGTCAAAATGACCGCGTTCGCCGCCATCATCATCGTCGTCGGCGTCCTTCTCGCCGTCGTCTGGAAACCGAGAGGCGACCCGATCAGTGCCGTCAGCCCGGGAGGTAGGCAGCGGCGGCGGCCGCCGCACGCGGCAGCTCGGCGGGACAGCCTACCCCCCGGCGGGCGGGCGCTCCCAGGCCGCAGCAGCCGCAGCAGCACAGCGGACGCCCGGAGTTGTTCTCCTGTTGTTTGTCGGGCGACATACGACAACAGGGCAATTTGTTTTTCAGCCGGAAAGCGGGAGAGGGACTCGAAGAGGTCGTCAATCTGTCATCGAACCGGGAGTACGGACGGGGGGCTGCTCCCCGGACACGGCGCGCACGGGCCGCGGCCGGGTGGCGTCACGAGCTCCGTAGAGTTAGGCCAGTACAGGGCGCGAGGACCGCCGTCGCCTCGCCTCGCCTCGCACAGTATGGCTTTACGACGCCAGACTGCCTCCCCGCCCGTTGCCCGGTTCTTCTGTTCCCACCTCGCGGCGGAGCTTTCAAATCGCTCCTTTTTTCCCCCTCGTACAGCACCGCTACACTATGCCGCCGCCGCTACGCCCAGGCGGGCGGGGCTCGGGGCGGCGGAGCTGTTTTGCGGTCTGGAACCTCTGACCCAGCCGCTAGAGCCGAGCCGGCCAGCTCGGATGGGACGGGATGGCACTCGCGGCACTCTAGCCGCAACACTCGGCCAACCACTCCGACGATCGTTAGCACCCGAGGAAGAACTCGTGTCGAAGTAGGCCCCCAATTCTCCGCGTTGGATCAAACAGCGCGAAAAAAAAGTCCTGCTTTGGTTGGTATTGGTTGTGAAGGACTTCGGTATATTATGTTATTTGTCGTGGGGCGGCTGGAAAATCACTGCGCCGGAGAACTCTGCGAGGCGCCTGAAGACAGGAACTGGGAGGAGAGTGCCTCGGCCACCCCGCCCCGTGGGGCCACCCCGGCCGGCTTCCCTCGGCACTCCCTCCCTCCCCGCCCTCCCCTCCTTTCCTCTGTCCGCGTCGAGGGCCCCGCGGACCCCAGCAGCGGCTCCTTGTACGACTCACGCGAAATGACGTCGCAGTTTCAGGCGGACGGGACCAATTATTCCGGACGCACTTTGCGCAGACAAACCAAGTGGCCGGTGGTGGGAGAGGGGGGAGGAGAACCTGTTCCCGCACCGCGGCAGGCTCCGCCGGGCCCCGCCGGGCCCCGCCGAGCTCCCCGACGTACACTCCGCGGCAGCGGCGGCCCGCCGCAGCCACAGCCCCGTCCACGTTCTGCGAAAGCCTAGCGGGAGGGAAGCCCCGGGTTTTTCGAATCCAGACCGGTCGCCGTTTTACTTATTTCCGCGTTGGCGACGAATCGAACGTGTTATTTATTGTTTGCTTATTTGTTGTTTCTTTTCATTTTGAAACATGCGCGGTGTCAACAAACGGGTTCAACGGCCAGCCCGACCGTGTGCTGCTGCAAACACGCACGCACGCACACACACGCGCACGCACGCGCGCACTCCGCGGGCCGCGGCCGGGGTGGCGTCGTCGGGCCGCGTCGCGGCAATCAACAGCGGCGCCGCGTTGCGCCAGAGAAGAAGTGGCCGTCGCTGAGAGACGGCCTGCCGCCGCTGCCTCTCTCCGGCTCCCTCACCCCCGCGGCTCCTCCGCCGCGTCCCTGACGGTCCCCGAAGGTCCCCGACGGCGGCCCTCGCGCGTCCGAGCGGCCGGAGGCCGCGGCCGCCGCGGCCGCCGCAGCTGCCGACCGCCCTTATGGAATCACCCGGACCTGCCGCCGAACCGCGCGGGGGCGTTTTATTTGGGCCCGCGCTTTGGAGAGGACGGATGGGTGGTTGACGTCAAACGTCACATGTGGAAGCGAGCTGCGCGCTGCTCTCTCGCCCGCCCGCCCCGCCTCCGCTGGATCGCGGCGCCGCGGCCGCCGCCGCACGGGTTCCCGGGAGCGAATGTTATTCCAGAGAGTGCATCGGCGTAATTACGCCGCGACAGCGAGCGGCGAGCCGAAATGGGCGTGCAGCAGAGCAGAGAGCACGCCACTCCGGGGGGGCGGTATGCAAACAGCCGCGGACTACGCGCCGTGCGCCCGCCGCCGGCCCGCCGGCCCTGCGCACGCTCTTGTGCATCTGCCGAGGCAGCCGAGGGGTCTAGCAGTCGCGGCAGACACGGCACCACCGTGTACACCAACGGAACACGCGGAGCTGCGCTGTCGGGGCGAGCAGAGCAGGAGGTCCAGGATGACGCCGCCGCGGCCTCGCTTCCGCCGCAGCCAAGGCGAGCGAGAGGAGGACGGAAAGACGAGGGAAATTGGGAGTGAGCGACCAACCGGCGGCGCGGTCAGTCGCTGCGAGCCTGTCGCCGTCGTGAGACAAAAGCCGTCGTTTTACATTTTATTTCATTCTCCTTTTTCCCAGGAGTGGGAGGCCAGAGTCCCCGCTTACGGGGATCCCTCGGCGTGGTCGCGGTGCACGAGCCGCACCGCCGTCCGATAACACAACATCCTCTGGAATAATGTTATGGTCCGGACGGCCGGGGCCGGGCCGGAGGGGACTTGACGTCATGGGGGGCGCCCGCCAGGTAGGCAGCCGGCGGCGGCCGCGGCGGTCGCGCGGTGCGGAGACGTCGGCCGTGACTGCCGTGACGCAGGCGCAGCAGCGAGCACCGCGAATTAGGTTCTCTGTGCCGAGAGCGGCCCGCTGCTGGCGAGCACACGATGAGCCCCCCCCCCCCACACACACACACGCCAGGCCAGCCCGCAGCCCGCACGACACGAGTGCACGCAGCGGCATTCGCTGCCTGCCCGCCAGGCGCCATGGGCGGTCGGATGGCCAGATCAGGTTGGCGCTTCCGCAATATTGTCGGCGTAAAGTAAAGGCTGAAGCGGCGTCCGCGGGCTTCCCACTCGTTGCACTCGACTCACGGCTACCAACCTTCAGGAATACCGGTTGTCGCCTCGGGGAAGTCCGTCGCCTCGGGGAAGTCCGTCGCCTCGGGGTACTCCACCGTGTCGTCCTGCTCCGGCGGCACGCGCCCGTCGAGCTCTCCGGACCGGCTCAGAGGGATGACGGCCAGCTTGGCTGCGCCGGGGATCCCGTCGGCGGCCTGCACCTCGGCCTCGGGGGGCGACGTCGCCGACGGCAGCGCGGTGCCGAGGGCAGCGAGCGCCGCCACCAGGAGGGCGGCGATGACCGCGCGGGTCATCCTGAGGTGGTGCGGCGCGGCGGCAGGCTAAGTCTCGGAGGCTGGTGGCGGGCCGGGTTCGAGTCCACACGGTCGGAGGCTCCTCGCAAGACTGGCTGTTGCTGCTGGCGGTGGCGGTGTGTGTGGCGTCGGTGTCGGCGCCGGTGCCTCCGCCTCCGCGGCCCGCCAGGCCCGCCCGCCGCCCGCCCGCCGCCGGCCCGGCACGGTGAGTCCTCCTCCGGCGCTGGCCCCGACCAACCTTGGGAGCGAGAGGCGGCCCGGGGCCTGGGGCCTGGGGCTGGCCGGGGGACGCCGGCGAACGCCGGGGGGCCACGCCACGGGCCGCGCCAAACAGGCCCAAGACTACGACGGCCGGCCGGGACTTCCCGCCGCACGGCACCGCGACGCCGTGAGGCGCCTCATGATCCCGGCTGACGCCAGCTGAAATGGGAGCAGTGCCGCGAGGCGCGGATCCGGTCCATGTTCGGGATTCCGACAAGAAGGGGAATCATAATAATGAAAATTCTGCGGAGCATCAAAGCTACCCTATGTCATTGCCAAGTCGTCCCTGGAATTGGGAACAACCACAGCGCCATCTAGCGGAAGCTGTCCGTACCACTGCACCTGTGAGGTAGTCGACGGGCGCCGTCCGCAGCGCAGCCGAGTGTCGGTGTTGCCTACCCGTAACTCTATGGCGCTCCAGGAGGGCAGCCCGCGGGGTGCTCCTGCTCCACCGACCGGCCCGGTTGTTTTGTTTGCGGCGAGCTTCAGCCCGTCGAGGGTCAGCGCCCGCTGCCGCCGCTGCCCTCATCTGACGCGGGCGGAGGCTGGGGGTGCCGCTGGCGCCGCGCTCTGTTTGCTCTCTGCGCCCGCTGCCCTCGCAGGCCGCGTCGCGGTCGGTTCAAGGACCGGGCCATTGTCTTTTACAGCGCGGGGCGACTGGAGCTGAGACTTGCCGTCGTCAACAGGCCCCCCTCGTCGACACGCCGAGGGAATTAAATCGGCTGACAGCCCCGGCCAGGTGCGGGACACCGCGGGGTTACGGGGGCTGAGAGTCAGCATACGTCACGCGAGCGCCTCCCCACCCCCCCCCCCTCCCCGCCACCACCGGCCACCGGAACCGCGCCGATGCGGAGGAGCCCTCTGCCGGTGATTTGCAAATCTGAAAGGGGGGAGAGGGGCTTTTGCCAGCACACAGACGGATTTAGACCGAACTTGTTATGACCGTTGTAACTCCACAAACTCTTTGTGGAAACACTTTTTCCTTTGAAAGGAATTCTTGAGGTCTGAGACTGGACATTTCCCCTCATGCCGCGCTTCACCCTCCCGTGTCCCTGGAGGACCCGACCGGCACGATGGCACACCGGACAAGGAGGACGGGGTAGACAGGACAGCTTGCCTCCTTGCAAGAGCGGTTGCCTGCCGTCCAGGGGCTGTCCTGGGTATCCCATGGCTCTAGCCAGTTGCACACAAGGTTCTCGGCTGTGCTTTCTGCTTCCTTTCTCTCATTTGATGGTAATGCAGTTAGATGGTGGGACAATGGTAAAAAGGAAGAAAAAAAAACTGTTCTAAATTTATTATTACTAAAAGTCTGGCAATTTTATTAACATTTGGTATCACAGCCGGTTACTCTGAGCATCAAGTAAATCGGAATCAAGGAAAAACAGACCTAGTTCTCCACGGCGAAATAACTTCACAAAATGGGTGGCACCACGCAAAATGTCAGGTCTCTGCACAAGACGTCCTGTGTGAATAGAATTAACAATAAGTTACTGGGACCAGTAATAGAAAAGTGGCGAGGATGGTAAAGATTGTAATCTTACCCGTCGCTGGGTCTTTAAATTTTAGTATAAAATTCTGTTTCACTGCTATGAAAGCTAAAACTTCCACAATGTTGTCACAAGGTTCTTTCAGTCCCAGTATCTCTACATAGCTGAAAATTAATTCTCTAATAAATAAAAACATGTTCTTCAAATGCTAAGTGTGGAATTATGTTTTTTTCTTACCTAAAATATTCATTTTTATTCAACCAGTACAGTAGATAATCGGCAATATTTGTTATGCCAACCAAATGATCCTGCATACTTGCTGAAAAACAGTAGTACCCACAATCAATCATTTTAAAACGAAACACAGTAAATAAATATACAAAGCAAAAATGTTGGAAACACTAATATGCCTACCACACAATGCAAGACGAAACCCATCCTCTACATCTTTTACTTGGGGTTCTAAAATACCCGGTGAGTCTAGAAGATAGAGTGGTGGCTTGTAGCAAACTTGTATTTTAGTTAGCACAGAGCGTGTGATACCTGCAATCGGCCCCACTTTTGTTGCCTTTTCTAAAAGAAAAAAACATTTTAAAAAATTAAAGGAATGAAAGTTGGTATCATATAAAATTAAAACTGACATTTGCAATACTTACTCTTCTTGGTGTAGTAATTTCTAAGTACATTGATCAGTGATGATTTACCGACATTAGGAACCCCAATGATAAGCAAATTGAAAGCTTTTTCATCTTGCCTATTGTATCGATATACATCCTTGAGCTTATTGGTAACAGCAGGGATCACCTAGACAAAAGAAACGTCCAATGAAAAATAATCTAAAGATTAGAACTTCACTTTCAGCTATACGTACATCTGTGACTCCAAAACCTTGAGGTGTGCGGCAATCAGTGAAGATTACATCAGAAGTGTAGGCCCCTTTTTGTAAGGCATTTAAGATTCGAGGCTGCATGTCTTTTTCTATAAGATCACACTTGTTAAGCACTAAAATGTGCGGACGAGCACCCAACAAGGTGCTTTTAAAGAGTTCATTTCTTCCAGAGAAAGGTATCTGGAAATATATTAAGGACTACAAATCCTGTAGTGAAACTGTCGTAATTTAGTGCAGTATTATCTAAAATGCATGTGACAGCACGCGTTTACAAAAATGATAAGGCAATGAAAAGGATACACGAGCATCATGTACTTCAATAATGCAATCTACGTTTACGAGTTGTTGCTGTAGCTGTTTGAGACCTGCAATCAAATAATGCATGAAAAGAGATGATAACCTGCACTAAATGTGTGAGAGCTAGCAGACGAAACCCGGTACCTTTGCCCATGTGACCTGGAAACCACTGCAAAATATTCTTTGCAAATGCTTTACCAAAGCTCGATCTGAAGCCTTTTACAGCAGACATTATTTACTTGTGAGTTGAAAGTAAAAAAAGGACTAGAGAACCAAATTTGTTGTGATTGTGATATCACAACCACAAGTAATGTTTCAAACGTCGTCTGCTAGCGTCAGTGGAGCCAAGCCAACAAGATATTAAAACGTGGATTACAAACCAGATTGGAAAATTGATAAATCATCTACTCATGAAAAATATGCATTCCCGATGCGAATGTTATATTTTTTTTACAAGATATTCAGATTTGACTGATGAATGCATTTTTTTGTCTTCCGCCGACACATTGTAGCATGGTAGGCCCGGAATTCATTGCCACCCTTCGAGCTTCAAACTTAACAAGAAATGTAAAATCTGTTCTAAATTTACGCATTACATGTTTCCAGTCGTTTCATTAAATAATCTCAACATTTTCAGGCAACGCGATCCATACAAAAAAGATTGAACTCAAGAAGAAATGTGTAAAAAACTACAGATATTATGTTTTTCAAGTACTCCGGTGAAGCAGTCAGAGCAAAGTTTAAATACTATTATATGCGATCGTTTTCGCCCCATAGCTCCAAGAAAAGAGAAAATTTTAAAAATACCCGCGTAATTGTGGTGTGATTTTCTACTGTTGAGGACAAAAGGCTGCCGTGCTCGACACCGACCGCGTCCTCGACTTGACTAAGGAGTGCTCTGGCATCCGCCATTAGAGCCCCTCTTCCGAGCCGAGCCGAGGGATCTACGGTGCGGAGGCCTGAAAAAAAGTGGGAATTGTGTGTCCAGACCGCGGTGGGAGTGCTCTAGGAACTGTTCCAGCACGGATTATTTACCACAACGTAAGTAGACAAAGTGTGTACGCCCCCGCATCCCCGGGCGACGCCCATTTCGGTTTGGGTACGCGGTGAGAGCCGAGCTGCGGAATACGTCGGGGGACAGGCAGGGACGGGGGTTTTGAGTGACGCATTGTATGTAGGAGTGTCCTTATCGCCTCGCCATCTTGATACTTGGCACCCCGCGCCGCCGGTGCCCGTTCTCGGGGCGTCGCGGCGGGGTCAGAGGTGACATGCACGGCCCTGGGCCTGGCGACTGGGCCTCGCTAGGCGGCGCCCGCCGCGGTCCGTGTCCAGGGTGTTCCATGCGGGGCCGGGCAGGGGACGGGCCGGGACGGGCCGCGGAGGCGAGACTGTATGTCGGCGCGTCCCGTTCGACTCCCGGCCGCCCCGTCTCGCCCTCGGGTGTCGCCGCGGCTGGCCGCGGGGTCTGGGAGATGAGTGGAAAGGGCTCGCGTCGGCTTGCATGGCGGGCCTGGTATTTTCGGCAGTGTATGACTCGCGGTGCGCCGTGCGCAGCGGGCGACCTGTCCGGGTGCCGTGCCGTGCCGCGGCAGCGCAGCGGCCGGGTCGGAGGCGAGGCTCCTAACCTCACTTGTTCGTTGGAGGCAGAGCTGGGCTGGGTTGCTGGGTGCGGGCCGACCGGGCGAGGACCGAGACTGTGCTTCAGCCGTGCAGAGTGGGGCTGAAATAATGGTGGACGCATTGTATTGTTTCACGGTGATCCCTGACTCTAGTCCCGCAGCACCCTCAATGTCAAGCATTGTCGAAAGAATGTGTGTCGAACTCGCATGACATGGGGAGATTTGTATGCGGCCCACTCCGGTTTGAATTTCTGGTGTAGCTGCGTTGTCGCACAGGGTGATTGCAAAGGTACGCTTGCAACTTCCGAAGTTTTTAATGTTGGGGATGTGCTTTACTGCTGCATTGTTAAGTTCTGCTGTTGTCTCTTTAATTTCACTTTAAACATAGTTATTGTGTGTTCTGAGAATTGATTTTGCCAAGGCAATCTGAAAATTTAGTTTTAACCCTCAGCTGTGAGAAAAATACATGTATTGTGTTTTTATTTTTTAAAATTCATAAACTTAATTTGACTGTACACAATGTTTCCACTTGGCATGCTATGTACACTTTTCACAATTTCCGCAAAGGGAAATGTGTGTATTTTTGTTGCTTGTTCAAACTGTCTGTCCAAGCAAATATAAAAATGGGGGTGGGACATTTGCCTCTGTGTATGGTGCCCTAAAATTTTGATGAACCGCCCCCTCCGGCGGGGCCGTCTTCTATCTCTTTCGCTCCCCTCCCCCCCGGGGTGTGGCGCCGTAGCTTCTGCCCCCCTCCACCTTACCGCACGTCGCAAGGGAGAGAAAGACAGCACGGGTGCTGAAATGTTTCGCACGCAGTTCGTGGGACGGAGGGGCGGGTTGGACGCTGAAAAATGTTTCGCACGCAGCCCCACAGCGGGCGGAGCCACCCTTCTCTGCCCCCTCCCTCTCCCGGCCCCGCCCCCACCCTCGCGGCCCCACCCCTTTCTACTCCCCTGCCCGGCCCCGGCAGCCCCGGCCGGCCGGGGGGGAGGGGGGGGGGCGCGGCGGCGGTCGCCTGCTTGTGAATTCTCGGCATCCGCCTCACCCCCCCCCCCCCGCCCGCCCCGGACGCCCCCTTCCCGCGGCCGTTCCCCGGCGCTGCTTGGAGGCGTCTCGTTGAATTTGATGAATCTAGACGGCGTACTTTTCCCTCGATTTGTAGAACGCCGGTAGAGATGACGGGCAGCGGGCGGGAGCGGCCGACTGGTGGGCGTCGGGCGGCGCGGGAGGAGAGGCTGGGAGGGGGGGGGGGGGCGTACGCCTCGTGAATGGGGTGCCGATACAATGAGGTAACGCATGCGTCGCCGCCCGTGAGTGGGTCCCGCTGGCCCCGCCGCGTCCGTACTACGTGTACGTCGGTGGAGGGGGCGGCTCTTCTAGTGTCCGGCCGATGGTGGTTTTCCGACGCTTACCTGGCCTAAGGCGGCGAAAGACTTTCGTAGCCGCCTAACTTTCGTTTTCTTCTCCGCGATTGTCTCGTGCCCTTGTGCATCCGTTGGCAGGCGGCGGGCCCGCGCTGTCGGTGGAGGAGGAGGGGGGGGGGGGGGCGTTGCTCCGAAGACGTCGGGGTGTCATCACCTGTTCAAACAGCGCGCGTCCCGGCCTCTCGCCTTGTGCAATTGGCTTGTGCTTCTTGCCGGTGCGGGGCGTGGCGGTGCCGCTGGCCGGCGGGCGCCACGTGGTGAGGCGGCGGTCCCGGTAGTGAGTGGGGCCCCGGTCCGGCCGGCCGTCGGCCCCGCCCCGCCCCCCCGCGCCGGCTCGGCTCGGCTGCCCCCCCGGCGCTTCGTGGTGTCGGCTCGACTCGGCCGCCTGCTGGGCTCGGCCCGGCCCGGCTGTGGCCGGCTGTGCCCGCATTCCAGGCTTTCTGGAAAGGTGGCCGGTTGTGCCGGACGGAGGCGATACGAGGGGCTTAGCCGCCTCTCCGCCGGTCACGCGAGGCGACCCCTCGGCGGCCGCGGCCCCGCGGTGCCGCAGAGGCCGCCACCGTCGCGGGGCCCGCCGCCTCGGAGCCCGAATTGAGTGAGCCGGACGACAAATCCCGGCGGCCGTGCATCTCCACGCCCCCCTGCGTCGGTGGCGCCGGGCGCTGCGCATGTCCACACAAACACACACGCGCGCGCGCGCCCGGTCCGCAGTGCCGCACTGGGCCCCCGCCGGTCCCCCACCACCCCGGCGCCCCCGTATTTGCATAGGGGGTGCACCCCTGGCGGCGCAGCGGTCGGCACCGCCGCCCCTCCCCTGCGGGTGTGACGCCCCGCCCGCCGCCCCCGCGCCGGCGGCAGCCGCGGGCGCCGCAGGGCGTGGCGGAGGAAGCGGGCTGGCAGGTGTCAGACGCGGCCGTCCAGGGCCGCGAGATGTCATCTCCGAGTGCCCGGGACAGAGGACGGAGACGGGCAGGCTCGCTACACCGCGCCGGGGGAGGGAGGGAGAGAGAGAGAGGGGGGTGGGCGCCGACCGGTGTGGGCCCCGCCTCGCCCCGCCGCCGGCTCGGCTGCGCTTCCGGCGGTTTCGGCCGCCGCACAGCGACACACGCGCCGCCGCCGTGACCCACATGTGTTTTGGGCGGCCTCGGTGGCGGAGCGGGCACTGCGTGTGTTTGCTGCTGTGGCCGAGACGCCGCCATTGTGCTGTTCCCGGGGGAGGGGGGGGGGAGCACTGCCAGGGGGGAGGGTATCTGTCGCGAATCGCGCGGATCCTCTTAGTGCGCCTCGACAAGGCGTAAGCCGCTTTTGCTTCCCGCCTTTTCCATGGCGCCCCCCCCCCCACCCACTGGGGCTCCCGTCCTCTGCTAATGAGGGCGCCCCCCCGCAGCGCTCGGGCCCCCGCCTTGACCATATCAGCCCCCCACGATCCGGACCCCGTTGGACACTATTTTTGACCGTGTGTTTCGGCGGTTCCGGCCTGTGCCCGCGCCCGTATTATCTGGGAGATAAGGCAGGCTGGGGCTCGGTGTGCCCCGCCGCCGGGGACCGCCGGGGACCTTCGACACGAGGAATCGAGTGGCGCGCCCCCCGTCCAGGTTGAGGACGGGCCCCGGGCCCCCGGCGGGCCACTGGACTGGCTGGCGGCCCGCGCCGCGCCGCCCCTCCGCACTTTCCGGCCGTGATGGAAGCTATTTCGGGCGCGGCTCTGGCCGCCCCGGCAGCAGCGCCCAGCAGCGCCAGCAGCGCCACGGCGCGGAGCGGAGAGCTGCCCCGCTCCGCTCTGCTCTGCTCTTCTCGGCGCGGCCGCATGATTTTTTGAATTCAATCACCGGCCCGCGCTCGCGCGCTCTCTCCATTTTGCCGCTATCGCGGTGGATGTCGCGGGGCGGGGCAGCCCCTTGTTCCCGGTCGGGGAGGCTGCGGCGGGGCAGGGAGGGCGTCGGAGGGGGGCGCGCCGAGTAGCGGCACCTGCCGTCCGTCTCGGCGGCCACCAACCGGACTCCCCGTGCGTCTTATCTTTAGTGCCTCCTTTCTGATTGGACCTGGGTCCGTGGCGCTGCGTGGCTGTGACCGGCGCGGCGGTCGGGCCCCGGGGGTCCCGGGCCTTTGCCGTGAGCCGCCGGCTGCCGAATTTCGCCCCCCCCCCCCCCCCCGGGGTACATATTGGTCCTGGGCGGGCGGCGGGCGGGGCGGCGGAGATGAGGTGGCCCCCGCCCCTTCCGGCCCGGCGCCGTGGACAATCGCGCGGAAAGTGATTGAAAATGCAAAATGAGCGGAGAGGCGCTTCGGCGGCGGCGGCGTCGGACCGGCGCTTTGCACACTTCTCTGGGACTCGAGTTTTCCCTTCCAGCTGATTGGCGCGTAATCGACTTCGATCTTTCCCTCGCTCCCCCCGCTCCCGAAACGCTTAGTTTCCTCGGTTCCACCGTTCCGCGCGCGCACGCCTCCATGCCGCCCGCAATTTGCGTCGTTAGTTTTGACTCGTCCCCAAAGTCGGCGTGTCGTCCACTTACGGCCCTCGCCTCGTGCGCGGCCGTGTGTGTGTGCGTGCGCGCGCGCGTGTGAGTGCACACCTCAGCGAGAAACCCGGGGCGCGTGTGCGGGCGGTGGGCCGACGAGCCTCAGCGACGGCTGATGTCTACAAAATTATTCGCGTGGTACCGACAAAACCCCCTCGAGGTTCACCAAGCATGTCTTGTTTCTCTCAAGTGCCCCCCCCCCCTCCCTCGATCGCGCTTCGTGGTTTTTCTTCCACGGAACTGACCTCAGGGGTTGATCAATGCTTTTTCTCGTGTGCCAAAATTTGGGCCGTGGTGGAGGGGAGGGAGGGGGGCGGTCTCTAATTTTTCTAAGTGAAGTTTCGGCTGGCCTTCGGGGTGACAGGGCCCGGGCCGCAGCTGCCGTGTGATTGACGCGTTGACGGAGCATGTGCCGTGCCGTGTCGTGTCTGCCCCGCTGCTGCTGCCGCCGCTCGGCGCTGCTCCGGTAGCTTGGGTGGCGTCTTTGTTAATCGATATTGGTGTGTAGCGCGGCAGACGCGGAGCGGCAGTACGGTCCGCGCGCTGTGCTGGGCTTGTTTGCCCCCCCCCCCCCCCCCCCCCCGTCCCTGCTCCAGTGTCGCCCCCGAGGGGGCGGGGCAGGGGCGGGATGAGTCGGGAGGGGAAGGGCTTTCTGCTCTTGCCCTTTCCTCTCGGGGGCAGCGCTGAGCTCGGCCCCAGCGGCCCAAGCCCAGCCTGGCCTTGTTTGTCGCCACTGTGAGCTCCATGGGATGTCCCCCTTTTTCCCTCCTTTTTTCTCTTCCCTCTTTTTCTTTCCCTGCCCGCCTCGTGCTCGTCCTTTCCTTTTTGACCGCCCCGCGGCTCTTTGACAGAACCGCTTAACTGGACTGGGCGCTGTCCTTTATGGGTGGTTGAGGCGTTGTTGGCCGCCGGGTCGCGCGGCGCCTTTTTGGGGGGCCTGCTTCTGCTTCTCTGCTGCTCTGCCGCGGCGCCGCGCCGGCCGCCTTTGCGTGCCCGAGAGCTTAGGCCTGTACCGAAATGGAATAACCGCCGCCGGCGGGGATCGAACCCGCCGCGAAACTGCGATGCCCACGCCACGGCGACACTGCGAGAGGGGGCGGGGCTGGAGAGAGTTGGGTCGCCCTTGCGACCGAAGGCCGCCGTGTCCTGAGCGGCCGTGTCGTGCGATATCGGCCCCCCGTTTTCCACGACGCCCCCCCCCCCCCCCCCGCCTCACTCCTCTAATGATTGATGGTTTGTTCTTCGTGTTGACGGGCGAGTGCCAACCTCGACGGCCTCCTCGCAGCCTCGGACCTCATCGGGGCCTTTGTGTATCGACCTACGGTGGCGGCGAGGCCGGGGCGGAGGCCTCCGGGCGGAAGCGGTTGCGAAGGGGTGGGCGCCGTCGGACACCTGCATCTCTGGGCTCCCCTGCGCTGGACCCCGAGGGCGGCGTGGCGGGAGGGGCAGCCCCCTGTAGGCTGTCACGCGGCGCACAGAGGACGGCTTAGGGCCGGCGGGCCGCGCTGGATTGGCATTAGTCGCGTACGCCCCCCCCCCACCCCCTCGGTTTAATTAGTTGTGGCCTCCTCACTGTCCGTGCCGGACCCGGCGGGCCACTCCGCACTCGCTCTCCGCCCGCTGCCGCCCCCCCTGCGGCCGCGCCGGACCGTGCCCTCCGGGGAGGTCCCTTCAGCGGCTCCCGGCCGCTCTGAGTGGGGGCAGCGGAACGCGAAGTTTGGCTGGGTTTCCACGGGGCTTGGCTCTGGAGTGGCGCCGTCGGTTTCTCCCTCCCGTGTCGGCTCTGCCGGCCCCGAGGACGGCTAGACGCGCGTCGCGGTGTGGCGTATACGTGGGCGGTGGACGTAGGCTCGGCCAGGCCCGGCTCCCCGCGTCGAGTGGTGTGCTTGCCGTGCAAGTGGGACGGATTGCGAGCGGCGGGGCACGGCGCGGCAGGCTCCGCGACGCGAATGGTTTGGTTGTCCGGGTCGGGCAGAGCCAGGCAGGGCCAGGCAGAGCATGCGGGGCCGCGGCGGCGGCGGCGTGGGCGAGGAGTTGTGGCCGTCTGTTGTCTGGCCGCGCCTTGCCTTGAGCCTCGGCGGCTCGGTTCGGTCGCGGCGGAGTTTCCATGCCGCCGCCGTGAGGCGGGCGAGCGGGATGGAAAGTGGATGAAGTTGTTTTCATTTTTGGAGTGCAGGGCGGCCATCAGGAAGGGCGGCTGGCTATATTGCGGGGCGGCCGGGTTGCGATTGAAAGAGTCATGCCACTCCGCGGGCCAGTCAGTGGGTTATGGGCGCGTGTCGTGTCGTGGCAGCTGCCGGCCGCCGCGGGGGGTCGCTGCCGGGCGCCGCGCCTCGACGCCGCACGCCACTCTGGCCCCACCCTCACCCTACCCCCTCTGCCGCAGCCCGGTCGAGTCGAGTGCTGCGTCCGGCTGCTGCTACTACTGCGCCGCGTGGGAGGTTGCTGACCCCCTCCCTTATCGCCCCCTGCTTCCGGCCCGCACCCTCCACCCCCGACCTGCGGCCCGGCCAGCCCCGGCCGGCCCCGGCACGGCGCCCACCCCTTGCCTTGCCTCCCTGGCTGTGTGAGGCGTTTGCACCGCGTCCGGCCGGGTCCGGCGCGGTGCTGCCCTCCTGGCGGGCGCATCTCGGCGGGGGAGGGGCGCGGCGCGGCGCGGGCGGCGTCCGCAGGGGATGGTGCAGTGCGGCCCCGGGCAGGCCGACCGGCCGGCCGGCTGAGTCAGCCACTTGGCATTCCTCGCCACTTCCTGCTGCTGCTGCCGCCGCTTGGCTTGGCTTTCCGGACCCGGGGTGTCGCCATGACCGCCGCGGCCCCCGCGGCCCGCGCCACCCTGACGTGTCTCTCCGCGCGCCGTCCCGGCATGGGGAGCCGCCCCCCTCCTCTCCTCCGGCGGTGCCGCGGCCGCGCCGGGGGTTGGGATGGCGCTCGATACCCCCTGCCCACCCCGCCGCCCCCACCCCCACCCCCACGCCCGCGCCGCAGCCCTGTCCGCAAGGCCTTGCCGCACCGCGGCCGGGGAGGGGCGGCGGCCGTCGCGGTGCTCGCGAGGCCCCCCGAGCCGCGCTGCCGCTGGCGCACGTGAATGTCATGAGCGCATGCATGGGCCGCTGGGTACAGTCGCATGCGAGTGCTGCACGCCCGGCCCCTGATCGCACAGTGAGCGCTGCCTCCCTGCCGGCGGCGTGCGGGCGGTGGCGGTACTGTACAGGTGTACAAACATGCGAGAGCCCCCTCCCCTCCCCCCCCCCCCCCCGGCAGACGCTGGGCAGCGGCGCCCCCCTGCATCTTCCCCCGCGCTCCCGCCCGGCTCCAGGGGCGGCCTTTCCTCTTGGCGACGGCGGTGGCCTTCGGGACGACGACGCTGTGGGTGACCCGGGGGAGGGCGCCGGCCGGGCGGGGGGCGCTCCGCCGTGTCCGAGCCCGGGGCGGCCCTGCCTAGTCTGGGCGGCCTGCAGATGGTGCTGGTTGCCGGCCGGCCGACCGGGCGGACGACGTGGTGGTGATTGCTCTGCTCTGCTCTGCTCTGCTCTGCTCTGCTCTCGCCGTCGCGGCGCGGCTGGACTCGTCGGCCGGCGGCGTGTGTGCCACTGTCGTTATATTTACAGCGGCGAGGCTGCGGAGGCTCGATAGTCTGAAAATAGACCCCTTTCCCCCGCCATGCGCCGCCACGCCTCGCCACGCCGCGGCGCTCCGCCGCCTCGCGGGCCGCGGGCCGGCAGCCCGCAGCGCAGCCGCGGCCCTGCGTGTGACGCCCGGCAGCGCGACAGCTTCAGGGCACGACCTCGCGCACTGAGGGGGGGATTGGGGGGGGGGGGGGGAGCTTGACCCCCTCTGGGCTGGCCATCGTAGCCGTCGTGGGGGTTGCTGTGGACCGCGGGCGTCGGTGGGTATGTGTACCTGCCGGCCGGGTGACGGCGGCTGCGGCTGCGGTGCGTGGGGGCGAGCTTGTTGCTGAAGAGAGGGGATGGCGACGGCAGGATGGGGCTCTAGCTCTCTGCGCCTTGCTCGCGGCTGAACGAAAACGATCGATTGGATTCGTCTGGTGCTGCCGCCGCCGAGCCGCTGGCAGTGGCAGCGGCAGCGCCGTGGCACCGCCCCCTCCCCTGTCGCAGTCCGCGCCCCGCCCAGCCCCGCCCCGCCCCGCCCCGACACGCCGCGCCTCGTGGGGCCGGCGTGGTGGCGTGGCGTAGCGCGGCGTACGCCCTCGCCGCGGACTCGGCCCGGCCCCGGCTACGCTGCCGCCGCCGCGCCACTCCGCCGCTGTGCCGCCACAGGGGAGGACGTCGCCACGGTGTGAACGCGAGGCGTGCGCGCACGGAGGGCACCGGAGGGCAGTGCACGTGTCGGGTGACCCGGGCCAGCATGCGCCGAGTGCTGCCGCCGCTGCTGCTGCTGTAGTGGTGCTCAAGTGTGGCAGTCGTTGTGCTCCGAGGTGCGTGTGCGTGTTCGTGTGTGCGGGGGAGGCGAGGCGAGGACCGTGCCGCGCCGGGCCGGGCGCCGGGACTTGGCCGCCGGCCGGCGTCTCGGTGGTCGGATTCCGCCTCGAGGTGTTTTTCTGGCGGTGACCGTTCATTTCGGGAGCGTGCGGCGCGGCGCGTGTGCCGTCGCGATGGTGTGTGCCGTCGTGTGTGTGTGTGTGTGTGTGTGTGTGTGTGTGTGTGTGTGTGTGCGCGCGCGCGTGTGTGTGGGGGGGGGGGGGGGGGGGGGGCACGGGCAGCGCTGAATGGGGTGGACGGACGTCTCGGCTCGGTACTGAGCCCGGGCCCTGCTGTCAGCGTCCTCGACGCTTGCTGAGGCGGTCTGGCAGGGCCTCGGAACAGCTAATATTCCGCAGGGGTGGGGTTGTGTTGTCTCCGAGTGTGCTTTGTCGTGTACTACCCCCCCCCCCCCCCCCCGCTCATGACGTACCTCCTGTTCCGGCCCGCGGACGTAAGGCAACGGATCAGGCTCGTGAGTCATGTGCCGGCTGACACGCGGGTGGGGGGGGGGGGGGGGGGGCAGCAGAGGGTTTCGTGGAGGTAAACACCTCTGTCTCGTTTACAATAACCGGACGGGTGGGTGGATGAATCAAGGTGGGGTTGGGCCGTGGAGGGCGGCCGTCTTCGACGGTGGCGGGGCGTTGCGTGTTGCAGGGCTTGGCCGTTCTGCGCGCCGGCACCGAACCGTGCGTGTGTCATTTCAGTACGAGGGGTGGGTCTCTTGATCGTGAAAACAGCGTACCATGATTAAAAATCTATTTCCCTTTAATATCACACTTCCTTTTTTTTCCTTTATTTTTTTTTAAGGGCGCACGTGATATTTGAGAGTTGGGTTCTCGGTCATTGTGCGCCCTCGTTACCGGTGTCGCTTCGTTTCCGCGGTTTTTGTCTGCCACCACTAACGATGTGCTTGTTTCTCGTGTTGCAGGCAGGCATCCTCTGGTGTCTGAATCGACGGTAGTCCCGTACCTCCCTTAAAAAAAACACACACACACAACCGCACAGACATGTCTGTGGACAAGGAGGAACTGGTCCAGAGGGCGAAACTGGCGGAGCAGGCCGAGCGCTATGACGACATGGCGGCCGCCATGAAGGCCGTGACCGAGACCGGCGTGGAGCTGTCGAACGAGGAGCGGAACCTGCTGTCGGTGGCGTACAAGAATGTGGTGGGCGCCCGGAGATCGTCCTGGCGCGTCATCTCATCAATCGAGCAGAAGACTGAGGGTTCGGAGCGCAAACAGCAAATGGCCAAGGAATACAGAGAGAAGGTCGAGAAGGAGCTGAGGGAGATCTGCTACGACGTGCTGGTGAGTGTGAGCCCCCCCCCCCTCTTTTCTCTTTCTCTCTCCCTCTCTTCGCTCCCCCTTTTCCCTTCTTTTCTCTGCGTCGATCCGTTTGGGATCGGATCACGGCGATGGGGGGCCCTCATGAGCCCCGCGGCGCGGACCCTGGGAGGGGATTTGGTAGGAGGAGAGGGGACTTTAATACGCGCGCGCGCGCTCGCTCTTGTGCGCGTCTGTGTGACCCACATGATTGCGTGAGAGGAAAAGGGAAGAGCAATGGAAGGGCAGGGCCGGGCCAGAGAAGGACATTGGTTCCGGTTCCGCTCCATTTCCTGACCTCATGGCGGCTTTGCCGGTGCGCGTGGTCTAGCTGGGACGCAATACCGACCCGCCGCCGACCCCCCCCCCCCCCCCCCCTCCCCTCCTTTATGACAAGGCGACCCTAACGGTCATGAATGAATGAATGTAGAAGCGTGGTATGTAGTACGTGTGTACGCCGGCGGGATGAGGGGGGGGGGGGGGGGAGTTCAGGTGGCGAGGTGTGCAGTGCGGGCGGGCGCGCGTTACAGGACGGGAAATGGAAAGAAAGGCATCGGAGGGGGCCGTGTGGCGCCTGGCGGTGGGCCGCCCCGCGCCGCGCCGCGCTGCACCACCGTTGCGAAAGGCCAACTGGACGGTGACTGTCCCGTCATGCCCACTGGGGCCTTGACTTGGCGGGGGGGGGGGGGGGGGGGGTCCGGCCGGTGGTGTTGTCGGTTGCCGGGTTTCCACCGGCGCGGCGCTGTCCTGCGGTGCACTGCACCGCCCTGTCGCTGTGTGTGGTGTGTGTGTGTTGATGGGGACCTTCAAATGTCAGTCGGCGGCGGCGGCAGCAGCAGCGTTTGGAGGCGTCTGCTTGGGGTCCGGGAGCCGATGGGTGGGCGTGTCCCGTTGGGGTCCGGTGATGTCACGCACCCGGGGCGGGGCTGTGCGGCTGCGCGGCTCCCTGTCGGAGCTGGGCTGGGCTGTGCTGTGCTGTGCCGGGCCGGGCCGGGCCGGGCTCCCCGACACGGGGTGGCGAAAGGTGAGGCACGCTCCCCCCTGGACCCGCTGCCGCTCGCCGCTTGCCGCTTCGATCCGGTACGGCTGCCGTCCGCGTCTCTCGGCGCCTCGTGCCGCCGGTAATGAGGCCCCCGCCGCGCGTCGCCCCGCCCCGCCTCGCCCCAGAGGGATGGATGCCGCTGCCGTGCTGCCGCGGGCCTCGCACGAGGACGAGTGATTGGCAATTCCTCTGGGGCGATGAGCGGCGGCGGTAGGTGGCAACGCCTGCTCGCGGAATTGTGAGGAGGAAGGGGGGGGGGGGGGATTGATGCGAGGTGGCGATGAGAGCGGTTGCGATTTGTCTAGGAACTCCTCGTCACTTCGTCGTCTTTTCGGAGGCTGCCGTGCCCCTCCTCCCCTCTCCCCGTCGGGGCCCTCGGTTCCGTCGCTGCGTCGCTCCCTTAGCGGTGATCGATGTCGGCCGCGGCCCGCGGCACTTGAGACTGCCGCCGGCCCGCGCCGCGCCGTGCCTCGGCGGCCCGGGACTCTTGAGAGCACTGCGGGTAATGCTAAATGGCGTTGCTGCCGTCGCAGCGGGGCCGCCGCGCCGCGCAGCACAGCACGGCGGGCCGGATAAGGGGATCGAATGCAAAGTGGCGGTGTCGCTGCGTGACGTGACGAGACGTGACGCGGCACCGGCTTCGGCACGGCGTCGGCGTGCGGCCTACCTCTGTCACGACCGGCCCCGCCGCCGCCGCCGCCGCCGCCGCCGCCGCTGCGCCTCGCGGGCGAATGACCGTCCGTGCGTCATGGTGCTGAAATGACACCGGCATGTGGCAGGATAGGCTTATGCCGTCTTGCCGTTTCGCCTCGCCTCGCCTCGGGACGGATGGCTCGGCGGGTCGTGGCTGTCGATGTGTCGCGTCGCCCCCCCCCCCCCCCCCCCGTATACGCCGCGCCGCGTCATGGAGGGCGTGGCCGGCGGACCCGGCGTGGAAAGGGATGTCCGTCTGGCCGCGCCGCTCTCGCCGCCCCCCCCCCCACCCTCTCCCCTCGCTGCCGGGCCCCCGGCCCCCCCGCTACGCAATGGGCCGCCACGCCCCCGCCCGACACTGCTGGCAGCGGCGAGCAACAAGTCTAGAAGCGCGCGCCGGCCGGTAGAGCCCGTCTGCCTGCCCGCCGGCCCCGCACACGCTCGGGACGGGCGTAGACGTGGAGGCGGCGCGCCGGCTGACGCGTGCGTGTGGGGGGGGGGGGGGTCACGGATCTGTTATAGGTTTTTCCTCTCGGCCTGGCAGCGGCTGGCCGCCGGTATTTGAACCCGCGCCGCGGGAGTTGGATTCTTTCGACACCTGATCGGTGTTTAATCAGGCGGCGGGGAGCCTGCTGCCTGCTACGCCCCCGTCACGGCGGCACGCACGCACGCACGCACGCACGCACACCGCGTGGCTGTCGGCTGACGCGCCGTGCACTTCCGGCGAGGAGGACGGCGATGAGTCGGCTTCTGCTGCAGCGGGGCTGGTTGGTGGTGGTCGGCCGTGGCGGGGCGTGGCGGCGTGGCGTGGGACGCCGCCTGGCCCAGTAACAGCTCCGCTACGCCCCGCCCCGCCCCGCCCCGGCCGTCGCGTAGGAGGCGTGTCTTGCCGCGCGGCCCCCGGCTGGTGTGCTGGGCGCTCCCTGCTGCCCGTGTCGCCGGAAGGCGGCCGTGCTGCGTGGGCCTGCGGCTGGAGTTGCGGCGGTCTGCGGCTGCTGGGCCGGCGCGCTGCTGCTGCCGCTGCCGCCGCTGCCCGCCCTTGACCCCCCGGCCGCCCGCGAGATAGGAGGGCGGCGGGCCTCTCGGGGCAGGCGATGACCCGTTTTGTGTACTGCGGTATCAATTATCCATCGCCGGGGGGTCGCGGAAGGGCGTTGGACCGGTGCGGCCGCCCGGACGGCGTGGGTACGGCGCCCTGCTGGGTAGGCAACGGCGGCGGCGCCTGCGCACGCGTGCCGTGCGGGCTGGCCTACCCTGGCGTTGGCGGGCGCCTGGCGCGGGCGTGGCGGGGGCCCTTGCCTCGCGGGCGTTTGTGTTTCTGGCGGAGGGGTTTGGGCGGGTGGAGGGCGGCTTCCGCTGCGGCCGCGGGTTCGGATCCCGGCGTCGCTGGCGACACTAGGTCTGTTTCCCGCCGCCGCCGCCGCTGCCGCGGTCGGCCTGGAGGTCGCCGTCGGTCGGCGCTCTCTGCTCTCGCCGCCCGCTTTGCAAGTGCAGTTTTGGCAGCGGTGTGCCAATTGGCGGCGCGGCCCCCCGGTTGCCGCGGGCGGCTGCTGTCCGTGACCTCGGCGGGGGCGGGCGGAGGAGGCCGCTGTGTGCATCACTCGGCCTCCCTCGGCGTGAGGCTTGTTTGCCCGCGTCCTCTGACGCCGGCGCGCGAGTGACGTGCCGCGCCGCGGTGTGGTTAGAGCCGGCGGGGCCCTGCGGGTCTGCGGGGGCCGCACGGCGCCGCGCCGCGCCGCTTCATTAGAGCGCCGGGGCGGTGCTGTGCTGTGTGCGGGCTGGCTGGTGCCGCCTCTCTGCCTGCACCCCTTTTCCTCCCAATCCGAGGGCTGGCGCTGGCCCGGTCATGCCTGGGCTTTTGGATGACGGCTGCGGCGTAGGGAATGCGCTGCCGGGCCGGCATGGCAGTCCGCGGCTCCGCAGCACTCGGCGACGTCGGCTCCTCTCTGCGGGGGGTGAGGGGAGGGGGGGGGGCGGCTTTTGGCACGGCGCAGTAGCGCACACGGCGGCTCGCTACGGCGCGGCGCGCTCCTCTTGTGCCCCTCGGCCCCGGACCCCTCCGCCCGGCCCAGCCTCGGCTCGGGACCGAACCGGCAAACACGGTGCGAGGCGGCTCGCCACGGCCCGGTCCGGTCTCGTAGCCGGCCCGGCTCCCTCCCCGCGATCCGCTCACCCCTTCCTCTCCCCTGCCCCCCCCCCCCCCCCCACTCCCGCACGCCGCGGCCCCACTATGTGGCGCTCCACCAAGCGGCATGGGCGCCCAGCACCACCGTGCTGTCTCTCTCCCTCGACTTCCCTCCCCCCCCCCCCCCCCCCTCGGTTGGCGACACGGCGGGGGCAGCACCCTCAGGAACGCATGCACGCGGACGGCGTGACGTCCTCCTCGGAGACCAGGATCAGGGACGGGATGGGGCGTGGCGCCACCTCCGGGCCCCGGTGCGCGAAGGGGGGGGGGGGCTGCTGTCCGCTGGAGCGCCCCCTCGCCAGTGTCCGTCGGCTATTTCTGCCCCATCAAAGCTTTCCTGTCCTTCCCCCCCCCCCCCCCCCCCCCCCCCCCCCCCCGAGCCCCCCGAGCCCGGGGCGGGCGGGCGAGCTAACCTGCAGAGCGGGCCGCCGAGCCACCCTCGCCTCGACTGCCCTCCCCTCCCCTCGCCACGCTGGCATTGCGTCAAGTTGTTTGGAGCATGTAGCGTTATGCCTCGCAACGTCGCCTCGCTTGGGTGACGTCATGGGACCCGCATGGGCGGGGCCGGGAGGGGCCGGGAGGGGCGCCGCGGCATGTGAGCGCCGCGTGCCGTGGTGCCGTGCCGGCCGTGCCCGCGCCTCGCCTCGCCTCGTTCACGGTTTCGGTTCCGATTTGGCTGGCGTGCCGGGCTGGCTGCCGGCCTCGGGTTCCGGACGCTGGGTTTCCGCCGCGCTTCTGGGCTGGAGGCTTCGGCGGGTGCGGCGGCGCGGCCTCGTGTCCAGGTCTTGGGTGTGTCCGTCGACGCCGCCGCCGGCGGAGCCGGCAATGACGCAGGGGTTGGCGGGTGCCAGGGTCCAGTCACCCCTGGTGCCTCGCGTGGCCTGGCCTGGCGTGCCCTGCCCTGCCCGCCCCGTGGAAGTAAGGGCGCACGGCGCGGCGCGGGGGCTGTGGGGGGGGGGGGGAGGAGCAGGGGCGGAGGCCACCCTGTTGGCTGATCGATACCCCCAGCACAGCACAGCGCCGCCCGCCCCGCGCCACTGCGCTCCGAGCCCACCTCGCCTCGCGGCGGCCCCCGCCCACCCCCTCGTCCCGCCGCAGACCACCTTCAACCCCGCCCTCCCTCCCCTCCCCTCCTTTTCGACACCCCTCGCCCGACGGAGTCAAAGTCCTGGGTCAGCACCCCGTTCTGGATGCTTCCATGAAAGCGGAGGGGCGGCTGCTGCTTGTCAAAGAGTTTCCACCAGCTGAATACGGCTGCGGCGGACCCGTATCCCTCGGCTCTCTGCTGAGGGGGCGGGCCGCCTGTCCCCGTGTCCCGTCATGTCCCTCCCGTGGTGGGGTGGGGTGGCGTTGCAGCAGCGATGAGTGACTGAGCGCCCAGCTTGCCGCCCTCGAACCTTCCCCTACCGACCAAGAGAAACCCAAGGTCGCTCACATGACATGGCTGTCTTTTGAAGCCTCGCTCCCTCGGGACGGGTGCCGCGTCTTGGTTACCCTAGCGATTTGCCTCTGACCCCCCTGTGGGTGGGGGTATGGGAGGGAAATGACAGGCCAGAGTTCATCTGTGTGATTTCTTGTGAAATTTGCTTGTCCCCCTAACATTTCCTGTTGTTCTGATTTCGTTTCTATGGCGCTTTGGCGTTGGAAGGCTAATTGGATTGTTCTTGTGCTTTGCAGGGTCTCTTAGATAAATACCTGATCCCCAAGGCAAGCAATGCCGAAAGCAAAGTTTTCTACCTCAAGATGAAGGGAGACTACTACAGGTATCTAGCCGAGGTAGCACAAGGTGAAAACAGAAACAGTAAGTATCTTTTGTTTGGACTAAAATACACAATTTTAAAAAATTTTGGTCTTACCTTTGCAGTTGCTTAAGATTTTCCATTGTAAAATATCCATAGAGTTTTCTCATCCTAATCTGTTAACTTAATATACACTTGATTATTTCTTACCCCGCGTGCCTTCCAAATTCTAGGTGGAGCCTTTTTTTCCCAGCCCTGTTTTGCAGTTCCTTGAAAATGTTGATTTCCTCTTTTATAGCCGTGGTAGACGACTCCCAGAAAGCCTACCAGGATGCATTCGAGATCAGCAAAGCCAAGATGCAGCCCACACACCCAATTAGGCTTGGCCTAGCACTCAACTTCTCAGTGTTCTACTATGAAATACTCAACTCCCCAGACAAAGCGTGCCAGTTAGCCAAACAGGTTGGTTTGTTCTTCTGGTCCCAAGATCTTTCATTTTCCCTCTAGTTCTGGTAGATGACATTAAAATTAGTTCAATTTGCTCATTCCAAAAATAAATTCCTTTTTTTTTTTTTTTTCTTTATTTAAAAATTCACTGTGGAAAGATCTTGGAGCCCTCTCTTTACAGGTGGGGAGTGTTGCAGTGGCAGAATCGTGGATAGGGTCGATAGATTAAGGCTCAGTGTGGACATATACCTTTTGTGATGTTTACAAAGAATGATTTTTGTAGCCGTGGTGGATGATTCCCAGAAAGCGTACCAGGAGGCGTTTGACATAGCGAAGTCAAAGATGCAGCCTACACACCCTATCAGGCTTGGCCTGGCACTCAACTTCTCTGTGTTCTATTACGAGATTATCAATTCCCCTGCACGGGCCTGCCATTTGGCAAAACAGGTATTGTGTCTGTCTGAGCCCCTATAGCCTTCTTAAGCTCCCTTTTGCTGGCTCATGCCCATTTAAGGCAAAGATTTGCAGAACACTTGCTGTATTTTTCTTAACTTACCTTGCTGAAAGTGTGCCATTATTAAATTGTATCTTGATTATATCTTAGCCCTAACACAGTGGATAGTTGACGTGTTTGCAATCTTATGTATTGTAAGTTTGACGTCAATAACAGTCTAACAAAAGTACATGTGTGATACGACTGCATGTTGTAAGCTTCCAACATCTGATCAGGACGGAAGCTTGCCAAAAGTATTCCCCCCATCCCCTGTTTTATAGTTATTTTCTGTATCGCTGTATTTGAACATAAAAACCGACCATCCCAGGCTCCCCTGGAAGCGCTTTCTGGAACTCTATTTACCATTCTAGACTCGAGTTTTGAAAGGTTCTGAGCCCTTTGTCCATGATCTGCTCTGTCCACTAACCCACATAATTGTGTTTTCTAGTACTACTCTGCATTCGTACTTTGAGAATTTATTGCTTTACATTCCGAATCTGCTTTTGGCATTTTCTACTCTTTTTAATTGCTCATATTTGTAAAGTCTTCAAAATGTATTTGTAATGTTAAAGCTAAGGAATGTATCACTAAATGGTTTTTGATGGTTTATTGATATTTAACATTTTCTTTTTCAAGGCTTTCGACGACGCGATCGCGGAGCTGGACACACTCAACGAGGACTCATACAAGGACTCCACCCTTATCATGCAGCTCTTGAGGGACAACCTTACACTCTGGACTTCCGACACGCAAGGAGATGCGGATGAACCACAAGAAGGTGGCGATAACTAAGCTTTCCTTCCTAATCCCCTCCATAATTAAGTTTCACAAAAAAAAAAATCAAGAAAACCGGAAAATGTCAGTCTTTGTAAGAAAATGTGTATTCCTCTTCTATGGTCCCAAAAGTCAATGTTCCCTCCCATGGCCTATGTTTCCTATCTGCTCTTTTTTACGATCTTGTATCTCAGTGTCTCCTCCTCCTTTCCCATCATACTTTTAAGCCCGTGCAGGCTTGATTGTATGTTGGCTTGCACTTTGACTATTAGTCGCTGGCTCTGAAAAGTTGAAGGCAGGCTGAGCAGTAATGGAAGGTAGGCCTACAGCAAACTCCGGCAGCTCTTTGTCTTTTATGTTTGGTTTTTTCCGAAACGCACTTTAAGTTTTAAACCTGTATATACTTCCTTCTACCTCCTTCTGTACGAGGTAGGACTTCTTTCAAGAAACAATAACTGCTGTTTTGACATATGATTTCCTTACGAACGCTGTGTCGAGGTTGTTAGTGTTCTTTTGATTGCACCTTTGGAGGCTGAAGAAGTATATCAGTGAGTGTCATATTTGTCACCCTTCAGTATATAAATGTAATTTTTTTTACTTTGTCCTTGTATGTGAATTTTAAACAGTTTGATGTTTCGGACCACAAAAAATAATAAAACATTCGTCAAAGATTGTACCTCTTCAGTGTTGTCTTTTTTTTTTATTTGTCCTGTTTTGCAAGAACGGGTGTGTGTACTTGCTGTCCCTTCCTGAAATTGTTCCTCATGACCTGCCTCAAACCGCTTACCCCCCCAAAATTTTAAAAATATCATGTTAATTGTGTGTGTATTGTAGTGCAAGGGTATCTTAAGGAACATGCTAAAGCTGGGAAAAGATGGGAGGAAGCAACCTTTTGAAGCTTTTTCACCATTATGAAGGAACAAGTTCTTGGACATGAGCCTTAATCCTACCTGGAGGAGCTGATTTTATTCTGTGTGCTGCTAGTTATTTGTATGTCAATTGTCCTTGGAATGTAAGTTTCTTCATTTCATTCTATGGAATGTTGTACTTGAGCTAGAACTATCACTTAAAACTCTGGAGTAGTTGATCTGGATTTGCATCGTCTTGATGTATTTATACATGGTTTATGCATTTTTATTATTGATTTATTTTTTATTTTACCTTTGGCTATGGAATAGTGTGCATTGCTAAACAATTGATGTCCAGAAGTAGCTTGTTTCATCAATTTTCACTGTATTCACAACCCAGGGAAGTTTGGAAAATTTTTACTCGGAGCTGGTTGGAGCATATTCGGAATCGCTTTTTACTGTGGCAACATTGTGTTAAAGAAATAATGGGCAGTGTTGAGCAAGTGTCTGTCATATTTCCATATGTATGTGTGAGAGCAAGTCAAGGGCTTCTAGATGTTCCTTTCTATGCCTTTCTATTTTTTTACACTTTTGTTACTGCCCACTTAGTGCAGATTTTCATCTTGGATGTACGAACCTTTAATTAATTAGATTAGTTTCATTTGTTATGCTCCGAGAAAGAAAGGGAGAGGAGGCTGTCATGCAATCTAGAACTGTCAAGGGCATCCTGAATACATTTAAACACACCCATTATTTCTCGGTTTTTACATTTTATTTACAATAAAATGTTTCTTTTATAGATGTTTTATTTAATTCATTGAATAGCCCCATTCATGTGATTGGACATTTCTGAGTTTTAATCACGTTCCAAAGCCCATTCCTCTTTTCCAAGACTTTCAGTCGCCTTTGAGTCAGTGTGGTGTAAACGCTGAAGTAGCTTGGCTGAACCGGCCATATAAAACAATGATTGTACACCATGTTTAATCATGTTATGGGCATTATACATTAATTTAATAATGTAACAAACATGAAGTGAAAATAAAACTTCAGCCAGTAAATCTGAACAGATTGCATTTTTTTTTAGCTTACTTTAAACTTTTGTGATTGCACAAGCCAGCTGTTAGATTGAATCTATCTGTACAAGTGTGAGGATGGGGTAGTAGGTGTGTATATGTGAGAGAGAATGTGAGTGGGAGGATGCCTGAGTGTGTGCGTGTGTGTGTGTGTGTCTGTGTGTGTGAACAAGATGATTAATCAGAGGATGCTTGCGCAAGCTAACTGCCTGTCTTTGCTGTCATGGTGTTGTAGTTGCTGCTGCTTTCATTTGGGTTTTGTTCCAATTTTGCTATTTCAGAAGAAACAGCTAAAGATCTCATCTGATCCCTTTTGGCACTATTCTTTCTTCAATTTGCCACTGTGCCAAAATTGTTATCCTATTGTCTGATGCACCCTTGAATTATCATCTTTTTGCTTTTCCTTTTCTAATTATTCAAATTTAAAATTTGTGTGATTGAGGCTGTTAGTTATCATGTAGTATTGATTGATGGAGCTATTATATTCATTTACCTACAATGGAAATGAGGTGTTTGTAAATAAAAGAAATCATAATAACATTAATACTAGTTTGGCTTTCTACCTTTAATTAACAATAATGCTGGTGGATTATTAGGCCGAGAAGTAGCAACGTATCCATAGCAAGCTTACAGCCTTCAGAAAACACAAGAGCTTTACAAATACACCGATTCAGGACCGTAGTATGAACACAGCCATCTTTCCAGCAATATTAGTTATAATGAACAACTTAGCTACAGAGCGAAGCCAAATACATTGACAATGCAGTGAGCTGTTTCATTCTCCCAATGCACCGAACACACAGCATCGTTACAGTTGTCCCAGTAGCAGGAACTTGCAGAATGCACTCCGGCTCCATTCTTTTGCATGATGCTGCAGGTCACTAAGCATAAGAAGATACGTTGTCACCTGCATTTATTCAGGCTCGAGTTGAAGATGGCAGGGTAATATCACAAAGTGCTTACTTGTATATTTATATGGTTTTTCAAGCTTGTTGAGATTTTTTATGCATTCAGCAGCAATAGTTTTTGACCAAGAAGAAGCATTTTCGTTGGAATAGGACCTTTCTCCTATAGTGTTGTCAATGCACTCATTGATGATGGCCATGACTTCATCATTGGAGAACCGTTTCTTGCATAGAAAAAGAAGTATAAAATAAACATCAGGGGCTATTACTTTTTATCAGAGGGTAAATGACATAATCACTGCTGTCTTTGAATGGACAGTCGAAAAAATGTGAAAATTCGAGCCGTGGTATTTGAACAAGGGCACAGCACTGCACATATTTTACTCACATCATCATCCAATTCTGTTGCCATTGCGTTATAATTTTGTGATTCAGGTAAATTATCTGGTCTCCCTTATATTTAACAGATTGTTGTTTTAGAAACCTCGGCAACAATCGTCGCTTACAGTGAGGGACGTCAGGGCCCTTCAAATCGAACATCCAAATAAGTCCGCCAGCTGATGACCAACATACTAAATTATGTCAGTCGCATGCTCATCTTATCCTGCGAGTTGATTGGGTCTGCCAAAGAAAAGAAATAATTGAAGTATACTAACCGTTTATATTTATCCCGGTTTTGATTGGCTAACAATGAGAGTCTCCTCAGACTGTTTTCAACAAATGGTTGGTCGGGGTGTGGTGGTGTGGTGGTGGTGCTGCTGCTGCTGAATCGATCCTCTCTCTCGCTCGACTCTCGACTCGCCGCCTCAAACCGAGTTGGGCTTGGGATCTTTCACTTTTCGGGGATATCACAACTTGTAACTTCTTCGGTTTTAACTCCGGCGGATTTTGCTTGTTGGTAAGTTTGTATTCCGTGATGGCTAGGAGCGAGGGCATTTCCAGAACTCTTGTCTGTGCCGCTAACATTGATAAAAGTTATATTTATGCCTGTCTTCACTTGCTGAAGTAGGCCGTTGCAAACGTAAGCTAACCTCCTCGGTCGGACCGGGACTGTTATTAACTACGGCCTAAGACTTTATGATGTTTCCCCCTAGTCTTAATTTGTGTGTACCGACAGTTTCTTCCATTCACTTTCGTTACATCTCTTCTGGGTATTCTAATGAGTTTCGACTTCATGTCAAATTGATTGGTGTGTAGGTCAGCCCAATAAAAATTGGTATTTGATGTTTGTCAGCTGAACATCCTGTGCTATTGTTTTCTTTCAGGCCCACACTTCTCTCTTGACGATTCACCATGGCTGACAGTGATGATGAGTATGATCGGAAGAGGCGGGACAAGTTCCGCGGTGAGCGCACCGAGTCTTACCGTGGCAGTGAGGGAGGCAGACGAACTACCAGTGGAGATGACAGAAGGCGTGATGACTGGATAGAAAGGTACAAATCTATTCTTACTACCCCACTTTATTCAGGGAAATATTTCACCGCTGTTCCAATCCTCCTGCTCTTAATAACAAATACCCCTTTCAGTGAGTTTCCTTGCCCCCTTCCCCCCAAGATTTGGAAACCATGTACCCTTTATTACTCATTTCACAGGTATAGGTCAATAAATGTAAGCCCCCCTTTTTTTAAAGATTTGTATTAAGTTATATTTCTACTGTTGCCTAGGGATTCATGGAGTGGGCGCAACAGACAACGGCAGGACTACAGAGATTACCGAACCGGTAGCAGCCGTGATCGGTACAGCCCCCCTCGTCAACATGACATATCTCCACCAATGAAGAGGATGCGTCCCTCTGAATGGTCTGTACTTTGTTGGATCCTTAAATTTGCTTTGTTTTAATTGATAAACGGATCTGCTTGTATAATTCTGCTGCCATGGGGTTCTTTTTGATTTGCGTATACAGTTCCACAGTTTTGTTTTGTTTTCTTTCTCTCTGCACTTTCAATTTTGGCATCTACCAGTACCTCCTGTTGCAAAAGTTATACCTGCTAATGTGCAGTGCTCTGCCTTAAAATCATTCTTATGTCTCAATCAAGCCCATGCTAAAATTATTTAGTATTATAATTGTTACAAAAGATAATAAAAAAATTGTTTGCTTTAGCTTTGCTTTTATTAAATCATTTTCAATTGATATAATTTTCTTCAGCTTTGCTAACAAATTGTGACCCAGTTCAGCTTTTTTTAACTTCCCCCTTACTTCAACTTAGTTGCTGATCTGTTTCATCCTTCCTTTTTATTGATTTACCAAGTTGGTCTTGTGGCAGACATGCGGTGCTTATCTTTTGGTCTGTTTGATAGAGGAAGGTTTGAGAGTGAAATGAAATGCTGATGGTTTTTTTGTGAACAGGAGAGGCGGATATGGTGGGGCACATGAAGGATATGGTGGAGGCAATTATGGGTCTTCCTGGCAACAGGGCTATAATAATGCACATAGTCCTTATGGCAGTGGTGGCTCTGAAAGGTGAGGTTTGACAGCTGTGACCAGAGTTAGAGGCTCATTGGAGGCTTCGGAAATCGAAATTGATTCGAACCTGTATTTGATTTGCCAATTGAATGTAAATTATGTTATGAATAGATTCATTCAAATTTTGATTGTTTGATCACCCTCTACCCTTTCAAGGTGTCACAGTGGTCAAATTGATTCAAGGGAGGAAATGGTGAACCCATTTTTGTTTTCATTTTCTGATGGTGATTGCTAGTTTAGTGTGTGTCAATTGTGTGCTGAGCACTGAAGTTTTTATGAAATGTCACATTGTGTATATATATACATTCTGCACTTATTGCTATCTTCAGTCTTCTTTGATCTTGCCACACTCTCGTTGTACACAATTCTTCTTATACTTCCATCTTTCTCCTTCCTTTGAAGTGGGTCATTTATTGCTCACTCCATTTGGGAGAACTGTCCAATTAAATTCAATGTAGGATTTTCTATGATTTTTATATTACATCTGTGTAATCCTGCTACTTCTCTTAAAGCATTTTTTTTTTTTTGCCCCTACCATGCAGGGATTCACAACAGCTGGAAACTCAGCCACCAATGCAGTCTTTCAAGCAGTTCCTGCAGACACAAGATGACAACATTTCTGATGAAGAAGCCATTCGCAAGTACAATGAGTACAAGCTGGAATTCAAACGACTGCAACTGAATGAATTTTTTGTTGCTCACAAAGATGAAGAATGGTTAGTACCAACTCTTAAAATTCTCAATTTTTTAAAAGTCAGAGCAGCAAATAGTAGATACACTAGTAGGATATTTTGCGAACAGTCAGCACTTGTCTGTGGCCCATATTTGTAATAAGAAGGTTGAGTGTGTCTTTTAATTTGTGTCAATCTCATGCGTCTCCATTCCTTTCTGCCATATGGTAATGTCAATTCAAAAGACCAAAATTTAAATCATATTTCTCGGTATACTATTTTATCAAATTTTCCAACAATTTCATTAATAGAATTTGAACTATACCTGTTTTGCCTAGATTTATTGGCAGCTTATAATTCTCTACTGGTTTTGTTGATCTTGCCTCATGAGGACTTATACTTTGTTATTGTGCTATTCTTTCATCATCATAAGCAAAAGATACAATGATGATCTACTTGAACTTCTGTTAACCTTGATAATTTTTCCTACAGCACATTAAGTTTTATAGAGAATCGAGAAGCCATAAGTTTTCTTGTGCTCTTTTTTGGATTCTCCACATCATGTGTTTATAAGTGAAATGTGTTGAAACCAATTATCAGCTCATATCGCAGTGCTACGTCAGCGTGTGAATCTTCAAGAGGACTGTCAGTTCATTGTTGTCCCCTCACTCATTAGATTTTGGAGACATCCCTCTTATGGATTCTCCCCGTAGGTTAGATAGATGCCATAAGCGCACAATGCTATGGCAAGAATCACGCAGATGCGTGCTAGATAGGTCCTACTCCTTTAACTGTGTATATATCAACATCTTGACCGGCACAGGTGAGAACAGATCCTCGCATCTCCCACTTGAACCTCTTAAGTGTTGTGGTACTATAAGGCACCGAAGAAATTTTTGGCTATTTCCCATATTCTGTTCTGTTCAAATTTTGCCTTTGCTTCTTATGATAGATGTATTAATATGTTTCATTTTAGCATTCATGAATTTTTTAAAGTGTTAAGTGGTAGAAGCACGCTTGCTCAGGACATTTGCTGGTGGTTTTCTTGTGTTTTTACCTCCTCTGATAAGGCTCAGTTTTAGGGAATAAGGTATTTGAAAAATTCACTTTAGTACATTTCAAAAACCTGCATTGTAGGTTTATACTAAGTGATTGCCATTTGGCTGAGGTGTTTCTTTCATGAGTCAAAAACTCATCATTTCTCTGAAGGAAAGAGGACTGTCCTGTTTCAAATTTGTACTGTCTTTACTTATACAAGCGTCGTTTCTTCTTTATCTCCACTTTGAATAGGTTTAAGATTAAGTACCATCCTGAGGAGGCAATCAAAAGGAGAGAAGAGCAAATGGCTGCTTTAAAAGTATGTTTCTTTTATATTTGTCAATATTTTCATATCCAGTCGATTCATTTTAAAGAGTTTAGTTACCGTCTTTTACCCTTCTTCCTTTCAGAATAGAGTCAAGGTGTATATGGAATTCCTGGAGAGTGGAAAATTAGACAAGCTGTCTGTTGACAACGATCAATCAGAACAACTTATCAATCTTCTTGATGCAGTTGTCATTCGTTTAGAGGGGGGGACAGACTTTGATTTGCAAGTCTTGGAGGAGTCTAAGTCGTCTAGTTCTCGGGGAAAAGAAGTTACCGAAAGTGTTGACTTAACTGAGTAAGTCTCCTGCTGTAACTCTAATACAAATACCTGGTAGATGCCTGTTCAGTTATGTTTATTGTGTCCTTGTTTTGACAGTGACAAGAAAAGTGATGACGGAAAAGACGCGGAAGGTAGTAATACAAAGAAACCAGCAGAGAATTCAAATTCTGGCACGGTGGCGCCTAAAGGTATTTAACTTTTCCCCCCCCAAACTTGCTGATGATTTTACTATTATGGTACCTCAATCAATATGTATACTGTTCGTTTATTTCTGCAGCAAAGAAACGCAAACGTGAATATGATTCTGGTAATGAGGATGACAGTGGCAGTGAGAGTGGGGATGATAGATCTCACACACCGCCACCGCCCGAGAATAGCAAGAATGGTAATTCTTTATTACTCTTGTAGGTTTTATGTTGTGGTTAAGTCTGTGTGAAACCAATCACAAATTCCTCTTTAATTTTAGGTGTTGATGAGGGTGAGAACCCTTCAAGTCCTCAAGCAGAATCGAAGGATGAGGAAATGCCCTTGGTGGTAAAAAAAGAAACTGACGAGCCATCAGAGAAAGATGAATCTGAGAAAATGGATACCAATGCACCAGAAAACTCAAAGGAGGAAAGTATTGAAAAGGATGGTGATGAGGAAGAAGAAAAGAAAGATGAGGAAGGGGCAAAAGCTGAGCAGGATGCCAAGGAAGAGAAAGAGGAGACCGTAGAAACAGCTGGAGATGGTGCTGCAGATGCTGATGCTAAAAGCAGCAAAGCTGATGACAACAATGATGAAGAAAAGCCAGAAGCAGAAGAGAAGGAACAGGAAGCTAAAAAGAAAGAACATCTGAAGCCCAGGCCCCTGCACCGCACTGCTTCAATCTTTCTCCGCAACCTTGCTCCTACTATTACCAAGCAGGAAGTGGAGGCAATGTGCAAACGCTATCCCGGATTTCTCAGAGTTGCCATTGCAGACCCTCAGCCAGATCGTCGTTGGTTTAGACGAGGTTGGGTTACTTTTGAGAGAAATGTGAACATCAAAGAAATATGTTGGAATTTGAACAACATTAGACTTCGAGATTGTGAGCTGGGGGCTATTGTGAACCGGGATCTGAGCCGAAGAATAAGAACTGTATCGGGCATCACTTCCCATAAGCAGGTGGTACGCCATGACATTAAGTTGACGGCCAAAATTGTACATAATCTGGATGAAAAGGCTGGGCTGTGGGTTAATGAAAACAGTACTCCACCTTCTGAAAACGTAGAGCCGAGTGACAAGGAAAGTACTGAAGAACCCACAGATAAGTCTGAAGCTCCAAGGACTGAGAAGCAGGACGATAGTCAGGTAATTAACTACTTTCATCCATGGTTTTTGAACGATTTGAGATGTTTTCTAAATATTTCTTCCTCTCCTCTCAGACCTTTGGATTGTTGTCAAAAAATCCGGTTTTAAAGAACATAACCGATTATTTAATCGAAGAGGCCTCAGCTGAAGAGGAAGAATTGCTGGGTCAAAGTACTGATCAGGAGGAGGGCCAAGTTGAAGAGGTCACTACTGTGGATAGGGATGACCAGCTGATCAAGGTGGGACACCGTATTAACCTGACGTGTGATGAGGTTGTACTTCTTGCTCCTATTAGGAATCTAACCACCTCTTTTCTTATGTAAGGTGCTTGACAAGCTGCTTCTCTATCTGAGGATCGTCCATTCTGTTGATTATTACAACCATTGTGAATATCCAAATGAAGACGAGATGCCAAACCGCTGTGGCATTATGCATGCAAGAGGCACTCATCCTTCAACTAAGGTACCTTTTTGTCCACAGTAGTACAGTATAGATTCTGAATGCTAGTCGCCTTAGCGCTTTTTATAAAAATATACTTTACTGTTAGGTTACGCAACAAGAAATTGGAGACTATTGTAGAATGTTTGAACAGAAGATAGCCTCATTCTTACAACCAGCATCCAAGATTACAGATGAAGAGTACTCAAAGCTTGGGGCCAAGGAAGCTGATGCGTATCCTTTTTCTAATTTCAACCATAAGACAAAAAATAGCTCAAGTAACACTCATTGGGTTCTACAGTTCTTGAATTGTGTATTCCTTAACATATTTTCTTAGGGAAGTTGAGAAGTTCGTACAGGCAAACACACAGGAGCTTGCCAAGGATAAGTGGCTATGCCCGCTTTCCGGAAAGAAATTTAAGGGGCCCGAATTTGTGTCCAAGCATATATTTAATAAGCATGCTGAGAAAGTGGATGAAGTGAAGAAAGAGGTAGGCTTTACTCCTTACAATATTTTAAATTTTAACCCCATGTTTTCTCATTACAATAAAAAAAATTGGGGGGGTTGGAACTTTTGCAGGTTGAATACTTCAACAATTACCTAAAAGATCCAAAACGCCCTCAACTGGCTGAACATCCATCGAACCGTCCTGACCGCAAAGGTGCTGGAGAGGGACCAAGAGACAACTTTTCTCATCCCCCTGCACCGTACCCACCTCAGTATGTATCTGAAGTTTTTTTGTTTTTTTTTTTAAGGGGTTAATTGTACAGGAACCATAGTTCATTGGTTAAAATATTGCTATGATTTAGGTATCAAATGAACTATAATGCCCCACGCCATGGCAACTTCCACTATGGTGGTGGTGGCGGCGGCGGGGGTGGCGGAGGTGGAGGCGGCGACCGCGGTGGCGGCTATGGCTCATACGGCTCATATGGTCATGGAGGTGGATACAACTCGCGCGGTAACCGGGGAGGATATAACCGAGGGGGAAGGTATGTGTTTGGGTCATTTACTCATTATTTGCTTGTATAGAATGTGCGTTTTTATTTATGTATTGCGTCTTCTCATAGGGGTGGTGGCAGTGATTACAGGCCAGTCATCCACTATCGGGACTTGGATGCCCCAAGGGAGCCGGATGAGTTCATATAAGACCTAGTGCCAAGGTGAGGCACTGCACGTGATAGGCCAGCAAGGACTTGCATCACGTCACTAGCGTCTCCCAATGCTCATAATCGGATGTTTTTCTTTCCCTCTTTTTCTCACGTGCAGTCATTTCACACAGACTTTTCTTTCATTTTAATTAACTTATGATGTAATGAATTTGTAGTATGTTTTATTCCTCCATACATGCATCTGTATGAATTCAGATTCATAACTTTTGTAAATTGTTTATCTTTGAAGGTTTGCAAATCAATTCTTCAAAAAGCTCATTCATATTCTGTACAGGATATTTTAAATAAATCATCTTTGAAATCACTGAGTACTGTCTGTTTACTTTTGTCCTTTCAATATGCACTTTATTCAATGAATCAAATCATCGCATTATCAATTGAAAGAGTTACACAAAGACATTTGACACTTAAGCTGACACTTTTTGGTAAAAAAATACGTGCCAACTACAGTGGCTCAATAAATTAACTAAGATCACAGCAGGATTAAGACCTAAAATAGAATAGCCTTTCTAGGGATCAGGTTCCGAGCATAAACTCTGGTAGTGCTTAACATACACATCACAATGTTCTCCTTTAGCAAACGCTGTGGTCCCTTTCAACCTCAGATTTCTTTGCTCAAAAAACTTGTAGACTCCAATAAACACATTAGGCTCGCCAGTAGCTTTTGCTGCATCCAAAAATTTACGAGCAGAAACTTGATCAACAGATCCAACACTGTGCACAAAGCGCAACGCTGGCAATATTTGCTGCTTTGAAAGCAACACCTCAATTATCTCTTCATTTGCCGTTGACAAACGTTTTAACATGTCCAGGGCTAGTTGGTGGGCTGCAGGATAAAGACTCTCGAGTGAGAGCAACAAACATGCCAGAGGTTTAGAGTCAGAAACAACATGATACTGCAAAAGCTGATGAAGTTGATAGTAGGCTTCATGTTGTACTAGAGAATTGATAAGGAGCTCATATAAGTAATGTTGGACTGGAATGTGATAGTCAGTCAGAGATCTAATATATTCCAACAAAACCCACACTTCGAATTTCCCAGAATTTCTATCTTCAGAGTCTTTCGCTCGTTCAATAAATTTGGAGAACACATTTGTGTACATATCTGACTGATCAATAACAATACAATTTTTGTGAGCAGTGGCTGGTGGTTTGGATGGAGATACACTTAGACTAGATGATGCAGGAGTCCCTATGTGGCCCTGCAATTCTGATTGCAAAAAACTGCGATAAACTTCATTCAAGTGGTCAAACAACTCTGCCACAACAACAAGATGTTTGTGATTTTGTGGAGTAGGTTCAAGAATTTCCTGCAAAACCTGAATTACTACAGGTTTAGAATCTGCTCTCTTCATTAAAAAATCGACAAGCAGACACTTATCATGAATCATAGTCAACAGAGGATGGAGATTTAATTCTATTGTCCACAAACAGCCTAGTTTGGCATCAATAATTATATTGGGCTGAAACACAACCCAGTTCGGTGAATACAGTTCACAATTAATCTGTGTGGGTTCAGTGTGAACAGGACTTGGAACAGGGGGCAGTGACAAAGTAAATGGTTTAATGGGTTGAAGACCAACAACAGGTTGATGGTACGTGACCATGCCATCAGTCTCCCCACACATAGCAATATCAAACATTAATGACTTCTTGGAGGCCTGGTGGTGGACAATTATTAAATTATCAACCACATTAATGGCAAAACGGCCGCTCAAATCCACTCTCAATACATGAGTCTTTTTAGCTGTCATCATTTTCACTAGAGTGTAGACAACTACTTCAGCACCAGGTGAACCTGCTCCTCGGGGATTGTGTCTTAAGATAATGATACTTGCTTCATTGTACAACACAGCCAGGGTGATATCGCGCTCCAGCAAGCACAGTTTTGGAGTTTTAGGGATAACCGGTATTTCCACATCAAACCGTGACAATTTATTAATATTTCCCTGCTTGACATGTAATGGATACATTTGGTTTCCAAGTGCGCCAGATGAGAGAAGGACAAGGCAGGTTTGAGGACAGTAAACAAACCAGTTGATCGCAAGGCTAAAAGTTTTCTGGCCCTTCAAACTCCTCTTTTCGGGAATAACTTGAAAAAGCTCCGCTCCGTGGTCTGTTACGAAGAGAATCTCACGGTTGTTGGTCCACAAAAAGCCCAGAATGACATGATTCTTGCCCTTGCAGCTCTGGGAGTATTCGACAGCATCCATTTCGCTCGACAAAAAGTTGATGAATTCAACTGACGACTTGGACCGCTGGATGGCGAGGACCTTCTGGTCGGGCGAGAACTTAATGGAGACCACGGGGCCCTTGTCTTCCATGCAGAAGTCCGTCGACGTCGCGGCCGTCGGCCCTTTGACAACGACGCCCATAACCCCACCGGAGCGGACGGCGAACACTTGCTTGTTCGTGTCATCGAAGAACACGTTTGTGACTTTGCTCACGGAGTCGAACTTGACGACCGACGAGGACAGCTCCAGGTAATGGCCGGCGCCGTCCACGACACCGTCTTCCTCCATCCTCCACTCGGATCACCAAACAGCGACAGTGGAGATCTCATCAACAGAGTGCGGGGGACGTAAGGCACTGTCACTGCTGCCCGGGCTGCGTTCGACGGGGTACCTCGCCACCTCCCCTGTCTGCGTCTGTTTCGAACGCGTCCACAGAGTTATCACGGACACCACCCGCGGCCACACCGCACCTCCGCACGCCCTGCACTGGCATCACACCACGCACCCGACTTCGGTTTCGTTCCAAACATTCCACGAGCCCAATGAAAGGAAACGGCTCGAATGCTTCGGGGGAATTCCACGCGGTGGAAACGCCGTTCGTCGTCGTTCCTTTCAGGTTGGCACCCCTGAGCCCGCCATAAATACGAACCGTATGGCGTGAGGCGAGGCACGTGTTCAATACGTCCTGCGCGGGCGAGGTGAGGCGCCGAGCCGAGGTGTTTGGACCAGCCAAACGTTCCGATTTGAGTCGCGCCAGATTCTTTCGCTCTTACTCGCTCTTGCTGCCGCACGGCACGCCGCGGGCGGCCGGGGAGCGCCCGCGGACCGGGACGTCGGCAGCCCCGGCGGGCACCTGTGTCGTGCGTCGTGCCTACACCGCCGCCAACGCCGAGCTGGTCTGGCCCTGTCAGGCCGTGGCGGCTATTGCCGAGCCGAGAGCGGGACAAACTCGGAATCCGCGATTCTCTCTTTCGGCAACCAGTGTCGGCGGCGTCCCGGCGGCCGCGGCCGCGGCCCCGCCCCCCTGCGTCCTGCGTACTACTACGCGACGCACAGCGCACAGCCGAACAAAAAGACCCAGCCCGCTCCCTCCCTGGCTTGTTGACTGCTGCACACCTTCTGCACTTACCTGTACCGCAACCTGTCTGGCTGCCTGCCTGCCAGGGCGGCCGCCGCCCGCCGCGGCCTGCCTGCCTGCCTGCCGTCCGCTCGCCCGCCGCCCCCTCCCCTCCCCACACTCTCAGGCCGACCCCCGCCGGCCGCGGCCCACCTGTCCTCCTCCCCGCCACGCCCCGCTACCTCGCCGCTGCGTCCGAAACGCCGTCGGCGTCGCCGCTCTTCGTCGCGCCCGGCCGCACCCCGCGCCGCGCCCTGCGTGGGAGGGGGGCAGGTGCAGCGCCGCGGACGCGGCCGCCGGCGCTACGTCACGGCCACGGCGCGGTCGGCCGTTCGGTTGGTCGCCGTCGCCGAGCCGAGTCGACTGGAAGAACTCCCCTCGTGCACCGCGCCGCGCCGCGCCACGCCGCGCCACGCCGCACCGCTACCCGCCACCTCGTCCCGTACCCGTCAGAAGTGGCCAGCCCGGCCCGGCCCAGCCAGCACCGCCGCGCCGCGCCGCGCGGGCCTGTTTAGTTGTAGTTTAGGCCTTCCGCGGGCAGGACCAGGACCAGGGCTGGCGCGTCGCCGCGGCCGACCCATCCGGACAGAACGCGCCGTCGCGACGCGCGGACCGCGACTCAGACTGGGCGCGGCATGTGGGTGTGTTCGAGAGCGTGTGCGCCGCGCGTGTGAGTGAAGCGCGCGTGGAACGGCGCGTGTGGCGCGCGTGCGGTGCGCGTGCGGTGCGCCAGCCACCTGCCGGAGCGCACGGCCGCGACCCGTGCCCGCTCCCGGGCCGACCCCGACGCCGTGCCGCGCAATCTTATCGAGTGCGTGAGGGTGAAGGGCCGTCGCCGAGGCCCGCTACAGTCGCGGCCGCGTAAGCTGCGCCCCCGCCGCCACCGCAGCCGCCGCCGTGGACGCCGCCCAGGTTCGCCTGCTTTGTCCGTAGCCAGGCCAGGCGGGCCCACCGGTGGGGCGTAGTCTGCGGCAGGCGGGGCAGGGAGCAGGCGCCAGGCCAGGTCTGGGCGTCCGGCGGGGAGGAGAGGAGGAGACAGGCAAAGGCGCGCGGCTCGAATCAAAACATCCAAGATGGCGGCCAGGTGCGTGCTGCCGGCGGTGCTGCTGGCGGTGCTCGGGGCCGGCGTCGGCCAGGTGCTGCCGCCGGGGCTCAACAGGGGCGGCGTCTACATCCCGCCCAACCCGGGCGACGCCAACTACCGCACCTACATCTACAACGAGCGGCGCTACGGGTCCGCCTTCCCCACCAACTACAACCCCTACGACCCGTACGTGCGGGACCCGTTCCCCAACAGGAACCCCTTCGACAACCAGAACCCGCAGGGCGTGTTCAACCCCAACTACTTCAACCCGGACCCGAGCCTCATCAACCAGCCGGTGAGTGAGACAGTGTGTGTGTGTGTGTGTGAGAGAGAGAGAGAGAGAGAGAGAGAGAGAGAGAGACAGACAGACAGACAGACAGACTGAGAGTGCGGACGCTCGACGCCGTGAAAAGCCGGCACGGGGAAATCCACGGTGCCGCGAGCGCCGCCAGCGAGGGAGCGAGGCGCCGTGAGGGCGGGCAGCCCGCATGCACCGGTGCGGGCGGGAAGCGGCGGGAGCAGGCGGGAGGCGTGCCGGTGCCGGCGCGTCTCCCCGCAGCCGCAGCGCGCGGCGCCGCCGACAGCCAGTGACAGAAGCTCCCACTTTTCGGGCACGGCCTGACCGAGGACCTCAAGCGCCACAAGAGAACTGAGCCCCTTTGATGGCGGTACAGTGAGAGGAGAGGGGTGGCGAGGACGGCGGCGCAGGAAATGAGCAAAAGAGTCGGCCACATTCCGGGGATCGGCGGCCCGCCCGCCCGCTCCGACCTTCGCCTGACCCCTCCCGAGCAGCCGTTCCCGCTCTGCTCTCGCTCTCCTGCCCCGCCGGACAGTCTCCTCTTGGCACAAAGCGACAGGGCTGGGTCCCGGGTCCGGTGTCTCCGCGTAGCAGCAATAACAGTCGGCGTCACCGTCACAGGGCAGGGAGGGCGGAGACAATCACCTGACAACCCTCAGCAGCTGAAGCCGGGGCCGACCCTCCAGACGGACAGAGGCTATGCGCCACGGTAATCCCCCCCCCCTCCCCTTTCCGCCCGTTCTTCAGAACGCCAAAAAGCCACTCAGGGCCGGGGGGCCCCCCGCCGCAGGACGAGCCAACGCAAAAGAGGGTCCTAAGTAGGCCACCACCGGCCCTGTCGTTGTTATCTCACTCGCTCCCACAACCGACGCCGCCTCCTCGGCCACCGCGTCGTCTTTTCGTCGCACTCTTGATATTGAGCGGTCCGGCTCGGCTCACGCACCGGGGCGTTGCGTTGGGCGTGTGGCCGTATGCCGCGGCCCCGCCGGGCCCCGCCCTGTGTACGAACGGCACGCACTGGAACACAGGCGCGGGCCGGGCGCTGCCGCCACGCCGCGCCGCGCCGCCGCAGACGCCGTGCGATATCCCTCTTTTTCCCTCTGCGTCTCGCGGCCGGTCTTCGTAATCAGCGGCGGCGCCTCCGCACGGAGAGTAACAGTTTCAATTAGCACACAAGTTTGTCCCAGAAGGACGGCGGACCGTGCCGGGTGCCGGGGCCGGGTGCCGGGGCGCCGCAGCCCGCTAGGGGGGCCCTCGCCCTGCTCTGTTAAAACAACGCTGCGGTTCATGAATCCCACCCGGCAGACTCGTGCTGCTTTGTGAGCACAGTGTGCAAAAGCGACCGCGCTGAGTTCGTGAAAACTATCGGGATCCGAGACGGAGGCGCGCGCCCAAATGAGAAACAGTCGGGCCAACCTAACGGGTTATGGGGCGGGGAGGGAAGTGCTTCTTCTTTTTTTGTTTCGTAGTGTACGTTCCCACGTGCGCGTGCGATAGTGGGCCCGCCGCCGCCCCGCCGCTCATGGCGCTGCCGCTCTGCCGCTCTGCCGCCGCGCTTCCGGCTGCACCGCGCGGCCAGCGCAGCGCACGTGACGCCCCCCGTGCCTCTGAGAGCGCCGTTCGGTTACACTGCTGTCCGTCGGTTGGCAACTCTACACACTCCCACACGTCACTCGTTGAAGACGCGCGCAGCAGCACGTTTCTGCGTCAAACGTTTTTGTGTAAAAGTCCGGCGGACACTGCAAAGAAAAAAAAATCGAATTGACCAAAGTCCTTTAGTTTCCTCGATTTCTCTCCGGAAGCGCGTGCAGGGAACAATTGTATAACAAATACTAAACTATGAAATCGACGAAATATTCGCCGTTTCGGTTTTATTCCCCAGGCCAGATCTTTACACTGACCAGCGTTGCCACCGTACCGAGGTAAATCTCATGTGCCACATCGGACCATCGGTTCGCTTGGGACAGACTTTACGTAGACATCGTGGGCGTTTGCGTGGCGTTTGCGGTAGTGTGTGGGCGCGGCGGCGCGACGCGTGCCGTGCGCTATTGAACGGCCGTCTAATTTCATTTTAACGCACGGGAGCGTTGCGTCCCGCGCTGCCGGCGCAGCCCGCGCGGCGCCGTGCCGAGCCTCTGCCGGGCTGCCGGACCGTGTAGCGGATGGGAGTCATTATATATATTTCACCGGGCAGCTGGCGGCGCTGCCGGTGTACGCACCGCACGCCGGCCGTACTCCAACACGTTGACGGCCCTGGTGACCGGTGACTGCCGGGAGGCCGGAGGGGGTTCGGTACTACGTATGTTTGGGGAACCCGCCAGCCGCCAGGTGGCCTACGACGTGACAGTCGTGCGAAATTCGGGGAGAGGATGTGGCTGACGGTGGTCGTAGCGAGCCGCCCCGTGTCGGCGGCGTCCCGGGTCCTGCGGGGTCCTGCGGGGTCCTGCGGGGTCCTGCGGGGTCGCGTGGCGTCGTGCTGACGAGCCCGGACCACTCCTCCCCCCTCGGGCCGGCAGCGAGGCTGCTGGGGCTGCAAGCCATGGTGCGTGCGGCCGCGCGGCCCGCAGCGTGCGGCGGCTTGAGGTCGTCCTAACGAGATGTACCCGCCCCGCCAGGGCCGCGGCCGTAAGATAGAGGCTTCAATTGGACGCCAGGCGCGCTGCCGCTGCCGCGGCTTGGCTTTTATTATAACCCCCTCGCCCGCGTGCTGGGCTGGGGGCTGGCTGCCCGTCCCGTCCGTCAAGTTCAAGTTTGTGCCGCTCTGGGCGTCGGCCTCGGCCTGACGACGGGCCGCCACTGATCAAGAAATCATGTGGCGGACAACTGCTCGCTGCTCGCGCCCGGCCCCGCCCGGCCCTGCCCCCGCGCGCCGGCACACCGGCGGGGGAAGCGATTCTTCATGCTTTCGTCCACGAATCGGATGTGACGTCACGCGGGGTGAGGCGGGACGGGACGAGACGGGACGGCGGCGACAACGGGCGCGGTGAGTGAGGACGCGTCGGCGCTGCCGTGAAAGCAGGCGAAACGGAGACCAGACCGTACATGCCGTAGGCGTATTCACCGCTTTACGAAGATTGTGCGTGCATCCGCCTGCCGGTGACAGGGTGCCAGTGGTGCTGGCCTGCAGGCGTGCGGAGGCGGGCGCAACACTCCCCCCCCCCCCCCCCGCAGTGAGTCACGTGACGTGACGCGGATCGGACACGATGTGATTCATGCCGCGCTGCGCTTGGCTTGCGCCGCGGCGCCGCCCGCAGTCACGTGCTAAGCCAGGCCAGGCCAGCCAGCCCGCAGGCCGGGGTGTGGCCGGACAGGGCGCCGCGCAGGGCGCCGGGCCGGGCCTATCGCACCGCGGTGGTGTCCCCGCGGCCGCCCGAACGCGGGCGGAGCCTGCGGAGTGCGGCTGCCTACGTGATGTTCGCGGGGGGCGCGCCCTGCCGCCGGGGCATGCCGGGCCGCCACTCTGCCGCTTGGCCCTTCTCCCTCCCGCGTCGCGAGGTTCGCCAGAGTACACAACTTTTGAAAGCGACAGCGCCACGTGAAGGTGGCAGCGCGGCCCGCGGCCCGCGGCTGGCGGCCCGCCCCCCTCCGGGCTGGCGATGTTGCGGTCGACGCGGACGTGCCGCCGCCGAGCCTTTTCGGTGTCCACGGGGAAAGTGCAGGGCGGCCCGGGTCGCGGGGCGCAGCGCAGGACACGGGACACCTCTTTCGGCGGCCATGGAGCCGAGCGGCGCGACGGCGGCAGCGGCAGCGGCGCCGAGCCCGGCCGACCCAAATATGTAACGGGGAGTGCGGGGTCCCAGCAAGGGGGAGCTGCAGGTCGAGCGTACGGCGCGGAGCGGCCGGAGCGGCCGGAGCGGCCGGAGCGGAGCCATCGCGGCAGCGAGAGCGAGTTGCATAGCGAGTAGCCGGAGAGGGGCCCGTCGGGAGCTGCAGCCGCATGCACGGGGCCCACCGGGGCCGCCTCGCTCCGCACCGCGTCGGTCGCGGTGGCCTTGGCCGCTCTGCTGCACGCGCCGCCCCGCCCCGCCTCGCCTTCCCTTCTCCTCCAGTAGCGTCGCCCTCTGCGCCGCGCTGTAGACTCGCCGGCGACCCGATGTCGATTAAACGCTGGTGCTGCGGTGGCTCTCGGCCGTGCGCCGCGCCGCACTGCACTGCACCTCTTTCTTGTCCGCGCTGCAGCAGCGCCGCGTCCCTGGCCTCAATCCGCGCCGGGAGGGAGTGCTGCGCCGCGGCCGGCCTGGAGGCCTGGAGGCTTGCTGGAGGCCTGGAGCGCGAGTCATGAGCGCTGGAAGCTCCTGCGGCAGAGGAGGGCCTGCGAGCGCCGCGCTCCCCACGACAGCCGCGCGGCCGCCTGACCAGCGATTATTATGCGCACGAAGAGTGCTCGCGGTTATGCCATCGGACCCTCGCCAAGGCGGGCGTCCCAGCGCCCTGCTGCTTGCCACCTCTGCCGACTGATCCCGGACACTGTTTCTCGCACCCCCTTTCTCCCTCCGCCTCTCTCTCTTTCTCTCTCTCTCTCTCACTCACTCTCTCTCACTCGCTCTCTTTTGAATCACCCCACGAGTGCGACCGAGACAGACAGGCGACTAGCTGTGCAGGAGCGATAGTGAGTCACCGCCGTCCCGCGGCCTCGCTCGCCGCTAGTGTGTGACTGTGACTCTCCTCTGGCGGCCGCGGGTGTGGCGTGTGGCACCCGCCGGTAGCGGCGGCGCCGTGAGTCACCGAGAGGGGGTCAGTCGGTCCCGTCGTCCCGGCAGGAAGACGGCCATTACTGCACACGTCACACGCCGACGGGCTCACAGCGAAAATTCCGAACAAATTGAGACACGCATCCTCGCGGCGAGCCGCGCGGAGGCTGGCTGGGCCGGGGCTGGGCTGGGCCGTGTGTCCCCAGTGTCGAGTGTTCTAAGTGCATCTAAGTGCGTTTCTGTTAATGCATTTTGTTTGTTTCTCCCCGTTTGCTGACCGTCGCCTTCGCTTCTCCTGTTGCAGGGCGGCCAGCTGCCGCTGCCCGGCGTGCTGGCGGGCTGGCGGCCGGACCTGCAGGGCAAGATGCGGCCCGACTCGCTGCAGCTGGACCGCGACGTGCACGTGCAGACCACGTACGGCCAGGTGCAGGGCTTCAAGGCGTACCTGTACGACAACCCGGACCCGCTGTCGGGCTACCGCCCGGGCCAGACGCCCGTCGAGCGCGTGCAGGCCGTCGTCCACACCTTCCTGGGCATCCCGTACGCCCAGCCGCCCATCAACGAGGGCAGGTTCAAGGTGAGTCGCGGGAACGGCCGCCCCCCGGCCAGTGGTCCCCGTCGTCCTCCCCTCCCAGGGACTCCCGGCCATCGGCCGCAGCGCCTGCGAACCGCAGATAGGCAAACCCGCCGCACGCCGGTGTGTTGCGGGCCGGCACCAGCGCATACCTCGCAGGCGCCAGGCGCTACCGAGTGCTGCGCTGCGACGTGGCGCCCCGCGTCGCCGAGGATCTTCCGCTCCCTGGCACTCTGCCCCGGCAGTGCGTGGGAGTGAGACGGTATATGGGCCGCATACCGAGAGCCCGCGGCCCGCGGCCCGGAGGAGCCGGAGCTCGGATTGGAGCTCTCGGCCGTCGCCGCCGCCAGCGGAGCGGCCCTCCAGCCCTCCAGCCCCTCCAGCCCCTCCAGCCCAGCCAGCCGGGCCGCCGCCTCTGAGGTCAACGCACTGCCTGCTCCGCGAGCCCCCCCCCCCCCCCCCCATCGCCCTCTCCTGCTCGGCCCATGCCTGCGGTGTGGTGTCTGCGGCCGGCAGCAGGCGGACGCAGGACGCGCGCCCAGAAAAACGGCGCCCTTCTCTCCTAAGCAAGGCAAAAAAATTAAACAAAATATTTTTTTAAAACTACAAAAAATTATTTAGGACACCAGAAAGTCTAAGCGGGCGTTGAAGTTCCCGTCGCTCCATCAGAAATGCCACAAAGCCGCTCCACTCTGGTTTTTGCGAGCTCGGGGCGTTATTTCCGCACCTTCATCTGGTTTGAGTAAACTCCCCGCCCCGCGAGCCGCCCCATTCACCTCGCGAGTACAGTACGGCGGATCAATGAAGACGATTCGGAGCGGACTGCGGCGTGGCGTGGCGTCGCGCGGCGTGGCGCGGCCGTGTCCGCCCGGTCGGCACGCAGGGCTCGCCAGTCACGACACGGCGACGGGCATCGCGGCCAGCGTCACTGCCACGGCCACGGCTGCCACGGAGGCCCACCGGCCTCATCGGCCTCATCGGCCTCATCGGGCCATCGGCCCCATCAGGCCTGTCCAGAGCTGCGAACGCTGCGAGCGCCGCGCCGGCAGACGACGGCGACCGAAAATGGGGCTCCAAGTTGCCGTCTCAGCGTGCTGATGGGGCAGCGGGGGGAAGCACGGCAGGGCAACAGGCGCCTCCCGCGGAGAAATAAAGTGCATCGCACTCTGAAGTAGAGCACCTCCGATGGCGGCAGATGCAAAATAGAGCGCGGCACCGAAGTGACGGAAAAGAGATCAACAGACAGACAGACAGGCTGACGGGCAGACAGACCGGCGCCCCCTGCTACGAACGCAATCGCGGGCCGGTGTGGACGGCTACGCTATGGCCAGCATGCCGTCATTCCATGCGGCGGTGAGGAAAGAGAGAGAGAGAGAGAGAGAGAGAGAGAGAGAGAGAGAGAGAGCGTCTCTCTGGCGCGGTGCAGCGCGGAGCCCCGCGCGGCGAGAGTGGCGGAAGCTGCGTTACGACACAGTGCACTGGTCACCTAGACGGGTTTCTGCGGCAGTCGTTGGCGAACTCCTGGCCGCGTGGCTCCGCGGTCCCCCCCGTTGGCGTTGGGGCAGGTCGGCTCGCTGGCCGCGGCGGCGGGGAGCGCCTGCGAGTCCCGGGGTAGGCCGGCCCGCACGGCACGCGCGCTGCGCACCGGAGGCGGCTGCCTACCCCGCAGGCGCCCCCGTGCTCGGGCTGGCCGGGTGGGGACGGATGCGGCACTCGCCTCGCCTGCATGGTCTGCGTCCTGCTGTGCCGTGTCGTGTCGCTTTGCCCCGGCCGGACCCACCCGCCCAGAGAGACCACCCCGGCCAGCCTCCAATGTGTCGTCCGTCCGCTGCTCTCATGACGCGTCGGCGGCGGGGCTGCGTGGGACGTTAATGAGAAAATGAGAAGTGTCGACGGGGGTCGGTAGCGGCCGGGCGCAGCTCCCGCGGGCCGCGGCTGCGTGGATCTTGGTTGTCGTGCCGCTGGGTGTCATCGCTGTGCTCACTGGCTGGGAGTGGGCGGCTGTGGCGGCGCGTGGCGGCGCGTGGCGTGTGGGCGTGGCGACACCTACGCGTGCATTACTTGCGGCAGAGGAGAGGGAGGGAGAGAGAGAGGGGGGGGGGGAGGGAGGTACTTATCGGCCGCTGTATCCGGGGCCCGGCCGCTGCCAATAACTCGAACGGTCAAGGCCGCCTGCTAGGTCAGGCGGCCGTGCGGCTGTGGGTCAACGCGCCGGTCCCCCGATGCCGGCGCCGCGGGTTCGATCCCCGCTTGTGCTCGGCGCCTGCCCCCCGCTTTTCGGATTCGGAGGACGGGGCGGGGCGGGTGCGGGGCGGGTGCGCCGCGGGCCCGGCCTCCATTTGTCACTTATGACCGAAATTAAGGAGGAGGCGAAAGGGCAGCGGCGGCCAGAGCGGAATGGAGTGACTCGAGTGACGCGGGGCGGGACCGGCGGGAGCGGGACCTGCGGGGGCGGGGCGAGGCGAGGCGGTGTCCTACGGCGGCCGCCCAGGCTCGTTTCGCTCGCGAAGGAAAGATGACCGAACCGGCAATGCTGAAAAAGAGCGCAGGCCAGATCCCCCCGCTCACCCTGCAGACCCGAGGCTGAGACTGCCGCGCACTAGACTGCGCTATCGAGTCCAGGCCGAGGAATGATCGCCTACCGACGGACTCGCGAAGTCGAATATCCGCCACAGCGCCGCCGCCGCCGCCGCTGGGCGAGTCGTGCTGAGTCGTGCAGATGTGTGGTTGTAATAACTGTGAGTGTGTGTGTGTGTGTGTGTGTGCATTCCAGGACGCCCAGCCGGAGCACGTTGCGGTGGGCGAGGCGGGCTAGCAGCCAGGCACTACAGTAGCAGCACTCCCTGTGCCAACTGTTCTGTGTACTTGCCGTGTGGATATTCGGGATATTCTATATAGTCATTCGAACGCTCTGCGGTGCCCACAAACATTGCTGTGCGGCGGCAGCGGCGGCAAGGCTAGGGTTTGAGTGGGGCTGATGCGCGGTGTGTGCGCGCGCGGGCCCGCCGCCGCGGCCGCGGGGGCTCACTGGAGCGGTGCACCGCGGTGCGCGGTGCCCACTTCCGCCGCCGAGGGCTCTCCTCCACGCTGCGCTGGAGGCGCTGCAGGCCGTGTGCGCTCGGACGGTGCGTGCGCCGCTGCGCGGCGCGGCCAAGTGCATCGCGTCGGCACTCAGCCCGAGTCCCGGACCCCTGGGCTGGGGCTGGGACCTCACGGCCGCAGGCTCGAAGGCGCAGTTTTCTGCGATGCTTTCTGCGGCCGAGTGGAGTGCGGGCAGGCAGGGCGCCGTGCCCTGCCGTGCCCCGTGCCGCTGTTGCCACTGGTTCCACCCCGTTCTCTCGGCGCCCACCCCACTCCCACGCTGACATCCTAGACGCGCCGGCGCCGCTGCCGCCGCTCGCTCTGCCGGCGGCACGTGTAGGTGCACGGTGTACGTGTAGCTCGTGCACATGTGGCCGCGCACCGCGCGCTGCTGTAATGTATACACGGCAGCGCGCCAGCGGAAGGCTTTCTCCCAGGGAAGGCGGCAGTGGCAGCAGGCTGCAGGCGCTACAGGCGCTGCAGGCAGGGCTGGCGGCGGCGCTCCCGGGCCGCCCCGCGCCCGCCCGCCCGTGTCCTACAGTCCGTGGTCTCGCCGCGCCTCCGCCGCCCCCCCCGCCCCCGCCCCGGTGCCAGTTCTCACCAGGTCTCACACGGCTCACACCGGGTCCCAGCTGCAGCCTCCCCGCCCGCGCAGCCCCGCCCCTGGACGTCAGTGACCTTCCCTGACGGCCGGGGGTTTTCATGGAGTGGAGCCGAGCGTCTGCTGTGCTGGGCCGGATGTCTGCAGCCGCTGCTGTGATTGGACAGCAGACGGCGCCGAGCAGACGCCACGGCGGCGCGCCCGCACCCGCCCTGCGGCCCTGTGGCCCTGCGGCCCTGCACGCCCTCGGGCGGCGGCGCAGCACGGCGCCGTGATGGCGACTGTTGCTTATTGAGATTAATCGTGGTGCGTTCGGATGAGGGGCCGGTGGCCCTGTCGCTGCAGTGACGGACGGGCCCGGCTGGGAGTCGGGCCGGGCACCGGGCGCCGGGGCCCCGCTCCTCCCGCAGGACATGTCCCTCCCCGCCGCCGCCGCCGCTGCCGCCGCTTTTCCGGTATGAAAGATTCATGGCGCGGCGGTCTTGTGTTGCAGCCCCCTCGCGCGCACCGCGGCTGGCAGCTGATCCAGGCCGTGGACTTCGGGCCGGCGTGCCCCCAGCCCGTGCGCTACACCGGCGCCGCCAAGGGCGTCCGCGACATGGACGAGGACTGCCTGTACCTGAACGTGTACTCGCGGACGGTGAGTACCGAGCGGAGTGCCGCTGTCTCCTCCCCCCGGACCGCCCTCACAGCTTGCTTGTGCTGCCCGCAGACGGTGTCCGGACTCGCGCAGAAGTTCCCCGTCATGGTCTACATCCACGGGGGCGAGTTCTACAAGGGCGCCTCCAACACGTTCCCCGGCCACATGCTGGCCGCCTTCTTCGACGTGGTCGTCGTCACCATCAACTACCGTCTGGGGGCTCTGGGTGAGTGTGAGCCCCTCGCGGGTGCGGGTGGGGCCCCCGCTGCCGGCTCCCCGCGACTCTGCCTCTCTAAACTCTGACTCCCCTCGCAGGATTCCTGTCGACGGCGGACCTCGAATCCCCGGGGAACTACGGCGTCCTGGACCAGGCCATGGCCATCAACTGGGTGTACGACAACATCGACGCGTTCAACGGCGACCGCAAGTCCATCACGCTGTTCGGGCCGGGCGCCGGCGCCGCGAGCGCGGGGCTGCTGATGGTGGCGCCGCGGACGCGCGACAAGGTGACGCGTGTCATCGCCCAGAGCGGCTCCGCGCTCTCCGACTGGGGCTTCATCATCGACCAGTACCGCGCGCAGAACACGTCCCGCGTCTTCGGCATGCTCATGGGCTGCAGCATCGACTCCTCCTGGAGGCTGGTCGACTGCCTCAGGCGCGGCCGCAGCGCCTTCGAGCTGGGCAACGCCGAGTTCCACGTGAGTTCAAATTACAAAGCCGCCTTAAAATAAACTCATCATTTCCGCCTGCACCCGATATGGTTAACTGTAATGGTTTTGGTCGTTCCTTGTCCCGTCAGCCGGCGGTCGGGCCGTTCCCGTGGGGCCCAGTATTTGACCGAAACTTCACCAAGCCCAGAGACAACAAATACGAAGGGTGGAAGGAGAGGGACTGGCATTTCCTCAACCGGACCCCAGAGGCCCTGATAAAGCAGGGACTGTTCAACCGCGGTCTGAGCTACATGAGCGGTGTCACCACACAGGAAGCCGCCTATATTATATGTGAGTATCAGTAGCTGTACTAGAATCACAAACCGCAGAGCTAACAGCTAGACGATCAATCTTGTCTCCACTTCATATTTTTCAGCTCAAAACGAAAGTTTAGTATCAGTACATTATGAAGTAAACGAACGATTTATGGAGCAGAAAATTCGAGAGATGGTGGCACGGTTTAATTATACCTTAAATCCTGGAGGAACTTATGAAGCTATAAAATACATGTATACTTACCATCCTGATCCAAGAAACGTTACCCACATAAGGGACCAGTACATCCATGTGAGTACAAATATTGTTTATTTTTGGCATAACAGATTGTGCTGTAGGGAAATTACCAAGCATTCTCTATTTTTGTACAGATGATGTCAGATTACCTGTATCGTGCTCCTAATGACAAGATGATTAAACTGCTAGTAGAACAGAATGTTCCAGTATTCATGTATGTTCTCAATACAACTGTCGAAGCCTTAAATCTACCGGAATGGAGAAAGTATCCGCATGACATAGAACATTTGTTCTTGACTGGTGCACCATTTATGGATGTTGGTAAGTGATGTGTTCTTGAAACTACTGGGAGTTTTACATTTTCAATTTGTGTCTGCTTCATAAAATATTCCCCTTGCAGAATTCCTGCCAAAGGAAGCTAATTATGATCGGCTCATGTGGACGGAAAATGACCGAAATATGAGTTACTTTTTCATGAAGGCATTTTCAGATTTTGCCCGATATGGGTTAGTATTTTTAGCTTTACTTCAACAATAAATTTTTGTCATGCTGGTAAATTAATTTTTTTTTTAAATTTATTTTCTAGGATTCCATCTCACAGTCAGATCTTAGGATTGCACTTCGAAGTAGCTACACCTGGCCAGTTGAAATATTTGAACTTAAACACAACATTTAATTCATCTGTTCTGATGAACTATCGTCAGACTGAATGTGCATTTTGGACATCGTATCTTCCACATGTCATCGGTCATTTAGTTCCCACATATCCCCCAACCACTGAGGTAATTACTGTTTGTAATTCTTGTGCTAAAAAGTAATTTTTTTAAAATGAAATTTTTCATCATTTCAATTTTACTTTTCAGTGGTGGGAACCAAGACAACCACTTCAAATCGCATTTTGGAGTATGTCAGCCATCTGTCTTCTCCTCATAGTAGCTGTTGTTGCTTGTTGCATTCTTTGGAGGAATGCCAAGAGGTAAGTTTGCTTCCTGTCCACAAATTTTTCTTGTGTATGTAAATTTTAAATGTACATGGCAGAGAAATAACCAATCTATGTGGGGAAGACGTGCTGGGAATCTCTCTAATCAAGCTAATTCTAAAGAAAAATATTTTAATAAGTATTGCAGTCTTGTTTTCCATTGTTCAGTTAATTAATTTTAAAATTCAGTTGATTGAACATGTAAAGAACTCAGTGGGTAACAGTTGGTGGTTGTGTTACTCTTCCAAACTACCATCTTTGCTGAACGTACCACATAAAAAATGTAATTTTCTTGTTGGTTCTATGAAAAGATGAGAGACACATGGTAACATTGAGCACACTTCCATAGTAATAAGAAATGTAAATTACTAAGCCAATGAGAATCCTCTGCACCTTCATGTCAAATTAATTTTATAGGTATTTCAAGTGCAATCATGTCTGCTTTAAATTACGTAATGATTTCCTTATTGTGCTATCACCTTCCTTGTCAGATAAATTCTCAGACAGTGGCCAAAAGTTTGTGCCTAACCCTGGGGGAGCTTTTTTGCTTTATTTTGTGTGATAGTATCCATTTATGTGCCTTTTTGCATGTCTATATTATGGGTCCTCAATACCTGCCATTGTTCTGATGATTTGACATCCAATTAAAAGCATAATTTTCTTACTTGGGTAAATTTAAGATTCCCTATTCTATCTGTATTTGGTTCAAATTATTCTACATCATTCGTGTTTTATTTATTGTGCTGCAAAAGTGATCTTGACTTTGTCAAGAACCAAAAGGGACTTGGGTAAGAAACAGGCTGTGATAAGTCCAGTTTTCATTGTTTTGCTTGGTTTTAATGTATTTTTTGCAACACGCTTTTCATTTTTATAACAGTATTCCACAGAATGAAGTGGACATGTAAGCCACGTAAGTGTCACCAACTTGTTCCATCTTTGGGAAGCAGTGGTGTGGCATTGGCTCTCTCACATTTTGCTTTCACCTTTTTAACTTGACACAACTATGTTTTATTGTTATGCATAGCATTGCTGGCTGTTTCTGAATCACAAAGTCGATGTGCAATTTTAACAACTGCTTTTCTTGATATTTGACTAAACCCCTGCACTAGAAATAATGCTCATGTAGACATATTTACTTGCTTGTCTTCTCCTCTTAGTTTGGCACATTACATCCTGCTTTCCATGATTTTTATTTTTTTATTCTTCCTTCCGTCTTCCATATATTTTTTTAAATGTGGAACTTCAAAACAGCTCATATTTTAGAACTTTTACTTTCTCTTTTGATTAACAATCTGACTCCAGGGACACATTGTGAAATGAAATATGGATTAATTTGTTTAAAATGCATTTTACTGCGCTCATGCATTTTCTCTGCATGCTCAAGGATTTGCTTGGTTTTTCATATGAATATGTATAACCTTTCTTGTTTTATTCATTGAAGAGAAGCCTATTACAATTTAATGTGTATTGTATGAGAGGGGTTTAAACATCTAAGATGAAATTCCTTTTTGTCGTAATTTTTCCAACGTTATCCTCATATTCAAGGATGGGTGTTGTATGTTGCAGGCAACAGGACCGATACTACAGCGGAGATCTTTTAATGATGAGAGATGAATCTGAAATCACTGGACTTGGCGGTGCCTCAGAAAATCCCAGCCATCTGTATGAATATCGCGATACACCCTCTATTGCTGAAAAGCAGCCACAGCTCAAAGTGCAAATGCACACTCGTCCGGTACCTGCCGAACCAACTAAATCAGCTTCCGTCAAAACCGGAAGCAATCAGTCCTTAAAGGACTCTGTGAAGGACTCTGTAAACGGCTTCCCATCTGGTGAACCAAGAGTTGAGACGAGACCTCCGTTGCCACAGCCAGCTGCCTCTGTGCCAGTACCTGCCACGAGGCCAAGAGGTACTCTTAGTCGGACACATTTAGAAGGAGGAATTCCTCAAACAGAAGTGTAGTGGGGTCTCTATCACCTCATTAAATTTTAATTTGTTACCTGATAAAATTTTCTTTTCTGGGGGATTCCACCCTAAGTCATTATTTATGAACAAGATGTATCTAATTTTTTTTATGTGATGAAATAATAACATTTCTTAGGTAGATGCTGTAGAAATTATTGCTAAGACTCTTGTGGCTGATCATGTGAGCCTTTTAAATTGTGACATTTATTGTTTTATAACTTGGTGCAAGCCTCGATTTTCTCTGTTGCTCACAGCAATAGGCACTTCTATTTGTGTAAGGACTATGCACAAATAGAGGATGTAAATAAATTTGCTTTTGTATTTGATTATCACTGCCACCTGTATTGATCTCCAGTGTATGTATGTACGTAGAATTAAAATAATTCAGAATATCTAGGATATACATTATAGATTTTGCCTGCTTTGAAATGTAATCAGTTCTCATCTCATGTTTCATTTTTAATGTCTCTTGTAATTGACATTGAGCAGTGGTTGAGAGTCTGTAGTGTCCATGATTTACATAAATTGCAATCTGACAGTATGAAGTATTGTGTAGAATAAGAGTTTTCAAAGTCCAATGGCAACAAGTATGTAACTGTATGCTCTAGTTGTGCCATAAGTAACTTTTTGTCATCTGTTGATTCTTATAACCACAAATGTATACCTTTTGTACCAGGCACAGAGTGTAGCTCCACAATTGTACAAGTGAAAGCTATTCCGAGACAGGTCTGATGAGATGAATTAGAAGATGTCAAAAATCACTTAACATCCAGCCCCTAAGCCTGTGGTGACAGATGGAGTAGGGTTCTTCACACTGTCTCGGGTGAGGCAATGTTTTGATGCTTGGCATCTTCTCACATCTCTTACAGTCCTTGACAATGTGCTATGGAATCTCACAGTCATTAATGTAAAAGCGCATTCTGTTATGAGATAAATGACAACCAAACCCTGTTTTGAGAGATATCAAAACATACTCCAGTGTATGACTGATTAGGTAGCCATTTAAAAATGACTGAACACAGTTACCAAAAGTGAAGGCACGGTTTAGTTTCAATGCTAGAAAGATGGTAGAGTACACAGTACGAATTAATTCAGATACTTATCCCGTCATTGTCACAGTCATCGTTTAATGCTTTAATTCATTTCATAGAATGTATAGAAGTGTAGATGTATAGTTTGTAGATATCAACTTTTCTCATTGTATTTTTAGGTAAGTGTAATGTTCTATTTTGTGAATTTTGTAAATGGTAATTTATATCTTTATGTGCCCTGTGTGCCCCTGTCTTTTGCCGTCCAAATGTTTGTCATTTATGTTTGTTCATGTTTTGTACATATTTTAGTTTCTCTAAGTTATTTGTTTTAAATTCTAAGTGATTAGTGTTTTTCTTTTTGACATGTCATGTTTATAGCCATTAAATTATAAATAATTCATTCTGAAGGTGTAGTATTTTTTTTTATTAACTGACGAGAAAGGCAGCCTTGCCTCTTCTTTATTCTGCCAAAGTCAGAATTTATTTTAAAACTTTTGCCTTTTGCGGGAATTTGCGATGAACTGTGAATGTGAAAACCAGGAATATGTTAACTGTACTACAGTTGTGATCTTTTATGGTCTTCTTGGGTTTTTGAATATTTTAAGTTCAAATTGTTTTGAACTCAAGATCTTGTGACTTAAAAACATATGTTATGGTACCTGTACACATACTGAATGCTTTGTACAAATTTTGTGAACTTTTAAGGAGCGAGTCAAACTTGTATAGAAAATTCAGTTTACCCTTGAAATTAAACAATATTGAATACACCAGAAAGCAAGGCGTCATTGAGTACCTATCTATACATCCCCTTCACATGGGGACACCTCTTGGTGTCAAGTAATACACGCGAGCGAGAAATTCCACCGCCAGTACCGCTGATTGGCGCGCAGAGGGGGCAGAGGCGTGGTGCGAGGCGTAGCCCGGGCCGCCTACCTCAAAGGCGCCAACGTGATCTGGGCGTGTTCCTCGGCTTCTCCGGGGTCGTGACGCCGTTTCCAGAACAAGCAGACAGAGGCCGGCGGTGCCGCGGTGCCGCGGTGCCGGCGGTGCCGCGGTGCAGACAGACTGATAGCGAGGTGTGGGGAGGTATCAGGGGGAGTTCACCGGCACACTCACAGACACGAGTCGCTAACATTGCAGCGGGCCCGTCGGGATCTGGCCGGGTGCTCACGGCTATTTCCGCCGGGCAGCTGTCTGCTGTATCAAGAACGGCTAAAACAGGCACTGTGCCTTATCTGAACTACCACAGCAAAAGCACACCCATATTATTTTTTTTTAAGTCGGGGGAAAAAAATACTCATTGAATTTCGAACGTGTCGATTGATTTCTCTCTCGAGTGCCGGTCTTCCCCGGCCGCGCCCCGGGAGCCCCGAAGCTCGCCTCGGGCTCGGCTCGGCTCGGCCCGGGGCAGCCTGGCAGACTCGCTCTGCGTTCCGCCCCCGCCCCGCACTGTAAGAGGCCGTGCCGCTCGTTGGTGACAATACCTGCACACACTGTGTTAGCGAAATGCTGCAGGTGACGGCTTGACTGTCACGCACTAGTCTCTGACGACTTGTTGCAAATTCAGCCGGAGGGTCGCCGTCAAGTGTCGTTTCTTGCGTTTCTTTCTTTTTTTCGGCGTTCGCCATCATTATCAAAGCTCCACTGTCTTGGATGTGCCCAGAGGCCGCGCCGAGTCGGGCGGTTGGCGGCGCGTAGGAAAGAGCCGCCCGTCCGCACGGGCCTCGGCCTCCACCATCCCCTAATGGTCTCCCCCCCCACTCTGCCGCCGCCGCGACTCCGACTATATAAGCGAAAGGACCCGCTGACCGAACCGTGCAGTTGCCAACCACAGCATCTCCAGCCAACATGAAGGTCTTCGTCGCCGTCCTCGCCCTCGTGGCCGCCGCCGCCGCGGAGAGTGCCATCCCCGCTGCCGAGCCCGTGGTCGCCACCCCCATCGTCAACGAGGAGGCCAAGATCTTCAGCGTGCGGGGTAAGCAGGCCGGCGCTGTCGACGGGGGCCTTGGGTGCCTGTCCGGGGCGACCCGGTGACACGGCTCGCAGCCGCGGCCTACTATACAGTCCGGTCCCTCCCCGCAGCTGCCCCGCTCTCCGCTGACATCGAGCTGGAGCAGGAGAAGATCGACATGAAGAACCTGTACTACATGCCCTTCTACATGGTCGCCAAGAACGTCGAGAACAACAAGTTCGAGGCTTACCTGCTCAAGGAGTGAGTTTCCCGTGCCCCGTGCCCCGTGCCCCGTCCGCCCCGCCGAGCCGTGCTCGCTAACCGTCGCCTCGCCTCCTCTGCCCACAGCGGCTTCCGCAGCCTGTACACCCCCGAGTTCGGCTTCCTCCGCAACCAGATCATGTCCGGCAACAAGGCAGGCTTCATGCTGAGCGCCGTCCGCTACCTCGACATGCCCGAGCTCCTCCTGCCCCTGGAGGGTGTCAAGTTCCCCCAGGAGTTCAACCTCGCCAACATGTTCAACATGTACCGCAAGGTACCCACTGCAGCTGCTACTGCAGCCGTCCTTCTCCGTCCCACGCCGCGACGCCCAACTAACCCCTCGTCCCTCTCTTTCTCTCACTTTGCAGTCCGCCCTGGCCGCCCCCATCATGATGGTCGCTGACATGGACATCCTCCGCTCCTTCTCCCTGGAGAAGCTCTACGAGATCGGCTCCTTCTCCATGTTCGCCGACGGCGTCAAGATCTTCAAGGACTACGCCCGCACCGCCCCCGTCGCCAACCAGTACCAGCGCATGCTCAGCGCCGCGCCCCTGAGGTACAGCGTGGTCGCCCCCAACGCCGAGTACTACCCCTACTCCGTCGCGGCCGCCCCCGCCGCCGCCCCCGCCTACTACCCCAGCTACTACCCCAACTACTACGCCCGCACCGCCGCCTTCCCCTACGGCCGCATCTCCCAGCTGACCAGGAGCCCCGCTGCCATCAGCGAGGAGGCCGAGATCCCCGTCGGCTTCAACAGCCGCCGCATCCCCCAGATCGCCCCCGAGAGCAGCCCCAGCATCGTCTACATCGCCTAAGTCACGGCGTTAGGGCCGCGATGCGCATGTGCAGATAATAAATAAATGCATTTCTGAAAATGGCTGTTTTCTCAAAATCTGCCTTGGTATTTACGGCACTCAGTGCTCCGCACGCCTTTGGGGAGTTATACAATCCACATTACACCCGTTACCGTCTCGTCCTTCCTAGTGAACACATGTCTTTTCTTCAATCTCCAAAAATTATTTCTAAATATTTTAAACAATTTAGTACAGCATAAATTATTATAAATATTATCCGAAAGAATTAAGTCTTTGCACATAAAAAAAATCAAAAGGCTGACAAAGTTTGAGAAATATTTATTTTAATGCAAAAATGGGTGGGCACTACCTTGTCACAGGACACCGCCTGGAACCCTCCAGCTTAGCCTCGGGGTTCGAATGCGAACCGTAGTAACAGGAAATGTCCGCCGCTAAGACACAAGGCACGACCGAGGGGTACCCCAGTGCAGTCAGTGTACGCCTTTCAGTCCAGTCACTCTCCAGTCAAATTCCAGCCAATTTCCAGTCGGACACGTCGTGTGGCTACAGTGCCGGGAGCGCACATCAACCCAGCATGGAAGCTCAGTAGCCGCGTGGTTAGCGAGTCCGACCGACGGGCGGCTGGTCGAGGGTTCAACTCTTTACCGTTCCGTGCGTTTTTTCTGGCTCAGCTAAGACGACTGTGTGTAAAGTATAGGGGGTGCGCTACAACCATCGTCGTGGCTCTGTGGCCGCATGGGCAGGGTGGCTGACCAGTGATCCAGAGGTCGGCGGATCAAATCTTGCCAGTTCCCCAACATTTTTCTAGTGTCAATGCTTGGAAGACAGAGGGTTAAATATACTCCCGAACGTGGCGTCCGTATGGCTGTCTGAACGGCCGTGCGCGCAGCGTCACTGAGAGATGCAAGCGTTGGGTTTCAACTTGAAGATTCCCGCAGCACGGTCGGGCTTACCCCCGTTCCCGGGTCCGAGGTTCTCTCGGTCGCCCGGGGTTTCCGGCGGGGGGGCTCTGTGTCTACCGAGGAAACTTGGTTCGGAGACTCGGGTGTATGCTACGGGGGTACCTAGGGTTCGGTGCCTTCGTTTTCGCTCCCTGTGAATCTGGCAGTTAAGGACACGCCGTCGCGACTAGGGTTCGTCGTGAAGTACAGCAGCTTCGGCTGTGTACGATATAGGAAAGCCTACCTCCCCCTCAATCCGCTCGGGAGTGGCCGCAGTGCCACAGACCAACCAGCCAGTCGAAGGGAGTTGATTCCGGAAATCTGGCTGGCGGAAGGGGCTACATTGACCGTTGCGGAAGCGTGCCCCTGAAAAAGGCCGCTGCGTCTTGCCCGTGTCTTAGCGGCGGTCGATACCTGGTACACCGGTTCCCATTCGAACACCGAAGTTAAGCAGGAGGGTTCCAGGCGGAGGCCTGGGACGAGGTAGTGCCCACCCATTTTTGCATTTTTTTTTCAAAAGCATCCACAGATTTTTAAGCAAACCAAAAATATTTCCGTTTTGAGTTTTGGTCACGGTAGGAATGAGTGACCGGTAACTTGAGATTTTAACCTATTTTTGGGTGGGTGACAACTCAGAACACAGAAACCATAAATGATTGCTGATTTTTTTCCAGTCAATGGAAAAGTCTGGTCCAGTCACCAGTCAGCGTACACCCGTCCGTGAGAGGTACCTCTCGTCTGCCCCTGTTCGCCGCCAACACCACCGGCGCTGTCTACAAATCTGACTGCGACCGGGAGGGTTGCCGATTTCATCGACATATTGCGGGGACTCGGCACGGTTAGCGGACCCGCGGACGACTCCGGCTCGCATCAGGCGACACCGCGGCCCGTCTGCCGGTCCTTCTCTGTCAGCCTGGGGGCCCGGGGCCCGGCGGGGCGGGGTCCGCGGGGGTTCGCGGGGGTCGCCGTACAGCCGCAAGCCGCACCCCCCGCACGGGGGCACGGGCACCCTGGTCGCGGGGAGTTTCCGCCAGCCAGCGCCTGGAGCCCCGCCACGCGCCGCCACGCGTCGCCACGCGCCGCCACTGCCGCCACGGCCTCCTCGTGTTATCACGGAGGCGATTCGCGGCCACCGACGACGAGTGGCTATAAAAGGCGGGGGCCCCGCTGACCAAACCGAGCAGTTGCCGACCACAGCAACTCCAGCCAACATGAAGGTCTTCGTCGCCGTCCTCGCCCTCGTGGCCGCCGTCGCCGCCGAGGAGATGAACGTCATCTCCGGCGCCGCCCCCGTGGCCGCCGTCGGCCAGCAGCGCTCCGGCCTCGAGGAGCCGAAGGTCTTCAGCGTCCTCGGTGAGCACAGCACGAGGCCTCGTCACCGGCTGGGTCTTACCGACGACATGACGGCAATGCATTCTGTCTCTCTTTCCTACCCGCAGCTGCCCCTTCCTTTGCCTCTACCGCCGAATTGGAGCAGGAGAAGTTTGGCTTCAAGGCCCTGTACGACACCCCCTTCTTCATGGTCGCCAAGAACGTCGAGAACAACAAGATCGAGGCTTACCTGCTCAAGAAGTGAGTCTCCCTGGCCCCGTGCCCCGTCCGCCCCGCCGAGCCGTGCTCGCTAACCGTCGCCTCGCCTCCTCTGCCCACAGCGGCTTCCGCAGCCTGTACACCCCCGAGTTCGGCTTCCTCCGCAACCAGATCATGTCCGGCAACAAGGCAGGCTTCATGCTGAGCGCCGTCCGCTACCTCGACATGCCCGAGCTCCTCCTGCCTCTGGAGGGTGTCAAGTTCCCCCAGGAGATCAACCTCTTCAACCTTTTCAGCTCCTACCGCAAGGTACTGACCGCTTCTGGCCTCTTCTCTCTCTCTCCCTCCCTCCCTCCCCGCCCGCACCGCACCCCTAACCCCTCGACCCTCTCTTTCTCTCACTTTGCAGTCCCCGCTGGCCGCCCCCGTCATGATGATCGCTGACAAGGATGCCCTCCGCTCCTTCTCCCTGGAGAAGCTCAACGAGATCGGCGCCTTCTCCATGCTGGTCGACACCGTCAAGATCTTCAAGGATTACTCCCGCACCGCCCCCATTGCCAGCCAGCAGAAGTACAGCCTCATCCAGGACGAGGCCGCCGAGTACCCCTTCTCCGTCTACCCCACCGCCGGCGTCCGCGCCGCCTACCCCACCGCCTACCCCGCCGCCTTCCCCGCTGCCGCCACCCGCCGCATCCCCAGCTACATCAGCCGCAGCGCCTACCCCGCCATCGCCTCCGCCTACCAGGGGGCCGAGACCCTCGACGAGGAGGCTGAGATCCCCCTGTACCACAGGCGCATCCCCGCCGCCTTCCCCGCCACCGCCACCCGCCGCATCCCCAGCTACTCCAGCCGCAGCGCCTACCCCGCCATCGCCTCCGCCTACCAGGGGGCCGAGACCCTCGATGAGGAGGCCGAGATCCCCCCGTACCCCAGGCGCATCCCCGTCACCAAGAGCTCCCCCAGCATCGTCTACATCGCCTAGGCGGACAGCCGTGATGCTTGTTGGCACAGCCAGTCCAGAATAAAAATGGGCCGCACCCAGAAAGAAACTCCCCTCCTAGCGGTTCTCTGACCACCACCACCACCACCACCACCACCACCACCACCACCACCAATGTGAGGGATGAATCAAAGGAACACTAAGTCAACTCACCAATACGCGTTTTATTTTTTTAGAAAATACTTAAAAATAAACAACAGACATTTAAAAAATACAACAACGAGTGGTCGTAGAAAACGTCCAGCTTGGGCTCGGCGTATCTCCAAGAATCATTCAGTGTCTTAGATGTTATTATCTGACAACCCTCTGGGCACTTGCTCCCTCAAGCGCCAAACACCACCTCTATTATTTTCATTAAATTATACAGGAGTTCTTAGAAATATATAAACAAAACAAACACAACAGATGACATTCATGGCAAAAAGTAATCCTTTTTTCTTTTCGACGGATCCTTATGGGGTCTCTACATGCACCAACCCTTCTTTAAAAAAGGGGGGTTTTCTTTTGCCGTGTTTATTTTTTTGTGCGGGCTAGAGCACGATACTCAGTTTCGTAACAGTTACAAAAACGGTGGCACGAAGAATCATGGTGTGTTCGACGTCGCCGCTACTCGAAGCTCAGCCCGGTGCCGGCCAGGTTTGCCTCGGTCCAGGCGTCGAACTTGGCCACGAGCTCGTCACTCATGTAGTTCTTCCAGTCGCCCACCTCGCCCTTCCTGATGAAGGCCATGTCGGGGCGCGGCACGAAGTCGGGGCCCCGCCTCTTGGCCATGACGAGCTGCGGCAGACAGTGAGGCACCGGAGGCGCGCGTGAGGCGCGGGGGCAGTGACGCGCACGGCGGCGCCGGCGGGGCAGGCAGCCACACGGCGCGCCTGTGCGCGAGCCCGGACGCTGCCTACCCCGCCGGCGCCCCTCCGGTCCCGCAGCGCAGTGCGGGGCGAGGGCTTACCTCCAGGTTGACGGCCGGGTTGTTCTTCATGTTGTTGAAGCTGAGATAGTCGGCCAGTTTCATGACGTCGTCCTCTGAGAGCTGTCTGTCCAGGAACTTGGCCGTTCTTCTGATGGTGGTGGGAAGATCCTGAAGGTAAAATTGAAAATTTTTTAAAAAAGAAGAACTCAAGAAAAGATGTCTGTCTTTGCCGTTTCTTTTCTCTCTTGCCTTCTTCAAGTCTTCGTATCTGAGAAACAGCATGTTGGGCTCGTGCCTCTTTTCCCAGAAGCCCAAAATGTGGCTCCACATTGGACCTACGGGCGCTGAAAAATGCAACGAGGGTGATGTGATGGAAGGGTTCGTGGTCGGGTGCTGCGGGTGCGGCGGGTCGGCGTGCCGAGTCGATGCCTACCTTTATCCTGGAGGAAGAGCTCTGCGAACTCCTCGAACGAACCCTTCATGTTGTAGATGAGCCTGCAGTGGTGGTAGTACGAGACGCACATGTCCTTGGGGTTGCGGGCGACGTAGACGACCTGCGGGCCGACGGCGACACGAGTTGAGAGGCTGCGGGCCGGCGGCGGACTCGGGCCCCGCCGCTGAGACCCGCATCCTGCTCGCGATACGTACCCTGGGCTTGACGACAGACATCTGCTCCGGAAGCAGGTCCCACGGCAGGTGAGACTTGATGTACCTGGGCGACGCCATGTTCTCCACCATCTCCACCGTGTCGCCCAGCTCCTTGGCGAAGTCGTCCTCAGTGGCATCCAGAAGGGCGGTCAGTCTGCGAAGCACGGCGTGTGCAGTCAGAGATGGTTTGGGGGAACACTCGGAAGCACAAAGACAGTGGACAGGCACCACTCACTCTATTCGGGGTGTCCGGAACTGTTGGATGAGCTTCTTGGCGCGTTCAAAGTCCAGGTCGTTGCCGATGCACCAGACCATTTCCTGTGTCCAGGTGCTGCCTGCAACGGGCACGAGCGGGGGAGTCAACGAACTGCTGCCAGCCGCCCACCAGGCGCCCGCCCCCGCCAGCACCACTCACCTGTCCGGGGGTAGGACACGACCCAGACGTCGTCGGCGCGCACCTTGAGGCCGCGGATGCGGTCGCCGATGTCCTGGTAGCGGGGTGGCATGATGACATGGCCGGGGTTCACCTCGATGAGGCAGTCCTTGGAGCCGAACAGGTTGTCCAGCCGCTCGGACACGGCCGAGTCCAGGGGCTCGTACGTCAGACCCATCCTGCGGGGTCAACAGAGAGCACTGAGGTGGTGTGCGGACGCCACGGCAGCTGCGACGGCCGCGACGGCCGCGACAGCCACCCAGACGCGAGCCGAGTTAACGGTGCTTCCTGTACGTTTTCAGGTTGTACAGAAGTGGCGTTACCGGGGAACAGAGTGAGTGCGTTTGTGTGAGCAATGGAGAGAGAGAGAGGGGGGGGGGGTGCCGGGCAGCTGCTGCCGCGTGTGGCGCTGGCTGTGCCGTCGGTGCGTCGGTCCATATAACAGCTTACGTAACGATGCCGGGCCGTGACGGCAGGCCGCGGAGGGCCGGGCAGCGCAGCTAGCGACCCCTAGAACACCGGAGGGGTCTTGACGGACTCAGGATGCCGGAGTGCCGGAGTCCCCTGCGCCCGCGACACCCTAACGATCACGCTGATGCCATGCACCGCCACGGCCAACGCACCGGACACATACGCGAACACACACACGAGCGCGCACAACACTCCACACTGTGACAGCCGCCTCCGACGCTCGCAGCGGGTGCAGCGTCGTCGATGCCGTGGGGGTCCCCGGCGTCCGTCGGCACCATCGCCGCGGCCGCCTCCTCGAAGTACCTGCTCCTGCTGGTCGGGGGAGGCAGTCCTGAGAAGTCGTCCCGCGCTGCAGGGGGAGCACGGCGCACACAGCGGCGTCGAACGTTCTGCCGGAGCCAGCAACTTTCTCAGAGGGCCGCGGGGCCCGGATCACGTCCTACCTGCCCCCGGCCCAGGACCCGTCCCCCGCAGTCCCCCACGGCTCCTCGCAGCCCCCACCCCACGGCCCCCCACTCCACGGCCCCCCAACCCGCCGCCGCCGCTGCAGCTGCCAGTCCAAAGTCTGGACCAGGGAAAGAGAAAGCAGCCGACTGCCGATCGAGGTGGTCGGGCGCGGCGTCGGCGTCCGCACCGGAGGGCCCGGCCACCGGCCGGCGTGCGTTCCCGGAGCCTGAGCCTGCACTTCCCCCGCCGTCGGGTGGCCCCAGCCGGGACGCCGGATGGGTGGCCTGCCTGCCAGGCGCGTGGCAGCCGCGACGAGCCCGAGTAGATGGCGCTCGCCGAGCGGAGCGGCGATGAGCTGGACTCTCCGGCCGCAGCCGGCCAGGTCTCTGCCTCACCTCCGGTGCGGGCGGGTCCGGCGGGGCTCGCTGACGAGGCGGGGGCGGGTGCGCGGCACACGGCCTGTCAGCCACGGCCCGACAACCTCGTTTTCTTTATCGCCAACAACCCGAGGGTAGGGTCTGTGGGGGCTCTAACCCGGAACCCGGCACCCGGCACCCGGCACCCGGCACTCGCCCGCCGGCGGGGGCCACCGGCCAGGACCTGAGGGGGGTGGGGGGGGGGGGGGTCGATGAGAAGCACGCGCCGATTTGAAGACGACCTTCCTCCGTAACGAAAGGGACGTTGATTGCGTTGAAATACAAAAATGTCCCGTTACGTCCACTGAAAACATAAACAGACATGGACGCAAACGTGCCGTCCGACCTCCCCGGATCTCCTCCTCCCCCGCCCCCTCCCCTTCGCCGCCCTTTTAGCAAAGAAACATCCCTTCGGCGGTGGTCCCAGAGGGGAGTAGGGGTTGGGGGTTGGGGATGTAATTGAAGCTCGCTGCTGGTCTTATCCTCCTATATAGGGCCAGCTCAGCGGAGGTCTTCAGCCCACACAGCGGGGTGCGGGGGGCACCCGGTGACCTCGACCTCCGCACGGCTTTAGGGTGGTCCGGGGTTGGAGGTGGGTGGAAGCTACCTGAGTTCGCCGCGTCGGCTGAATTAAAAAAGTTCCGCTCACCACTTCCCTCTATTAAATTTCTACATACTAAAAGAGCGCGCCCCGGCGTCGCACGCCCCGGGGCCGGCAGAGGCTGGGGCATCCAGGCTGGCCTCTGGCGGGGTTGGACCAACTGGACCTTGAGATGGACTCGGGCGGCCGCGCTTCGCCGGCTCGAGGCCCGCTGCCGCTAAAGTGGACGCGTTTCACTGAGGGGTGTGTGCGGTGAGGTCGGGGGTAGAGGGCGGGAGCTGTGTCCCCGCAGACCGCGGAGGAGGAGGGGGAGGGGGCGTCAAAGGAGACGGCGGCGGCCGGCTGGCGGCGCGGGGCGGGACTCAGCACTCAGCATGCCACGGTCGCACCGCATTCAGAGTCACGGCCCGACGAGCAGCCCGCGGCAGCCCGGCCACGGCCCAACCTGAAGGCACTGAAGGGCAGCCTCCGCCGCGGCCGGGGAGCGAGGCGCGAGCACCACCCTCCGACGGTGCCGGAGGCGGGGCGGAGCCCACCGCCGCGCCGCGAGCTGGTACAGCCGGAGTCGGAGCCGAGCGCTGGCCGCTGCCGCCGCGGCGTGCCCCGAGCCCCGAGCCCCCCGAGCCCCGCCGCGCCCCCCGAGGCGGCAGCCAGCGGCAGCCAGCGGTGCGGTCCCGCGGCCCCGCGGTCCCTCTCCGCGGCAGACCGAGTCCAGTGCGAGTCGTGCGAGCCGGTCGCGTGGCGCACGTCGGCACGTCGGCGCCGCTCTCCGCGTGGACAGCGGCGGTGCAGCTCGCGGCTCGCGGCTCGCGATCGGGTCGCCGCCCGCGGCGTCCGCGGTCCGCCGTTCGCACCCAGGGGCCGCGGCCGCGCGTCGTGGTAGTGCAGTGAGAGTGCGAGTGGGCGGGAGGGTGTGCGCGAGTGCGTCGCCGGGAAGGGTCCCCGGGCCGGCATGCGCTTGAACGTCCGCGCGCCGTGGGGCGCGCCCCGCCGCCACCCCGCCATGCCGCCGCAGCCGCACCGGACCGCCGCCGTCCCCGGAGGCGTTGCCTACGTCGCCCACATGCCGCCGCCGCCACCATGAACACCAACTGCCTGGACGACGCCAGCGTGAACCCCGTCGACGGCCGGGCCTCGCTCGTGTTCCGCTTCCTGTTGGACCTGGCCGTGTCGCTGAGCGTCATCCTGGGCAACGGGTTCATCGTGACGGCCATCTTCTGCTTCCGGCACCGCACCCGCAACGCGCTGCTGCGCGTCTCCAACGTGTCCAACAGGTACGCCACACCTTTCCCCCCGTCTGCAGTCCTGGGGCGGAGGGCGCCTGCGAGGGCCGGGGTAGGCCAGCCCGCGCAGCAGCCGTGCGCCGCGGCGGCCGGCGCTGCCTACCCCGCAGGCGCCGAGGCTGAGGTGAGCACACCAAGAGGTGCGCGGCGTGCGCGGCGACCGCGACCCCAGATCCGCCGCGAGAGATATGCAGGCGGGTCAACAACAACTGTTTTAAAAGTAAAGTTGCCGGCCGTGCGCGCTTGCTTCTGTGTCCCTCCCGTCCCGCTATTTATTGACCGTTATCTAAGCAGCAAATCAAAACATAAAAATCAGCGGGGCGGGAGGGACTGAACTGCATCCGGCTGGCCGCCACCGACCGGGCCACCAGGCCGCAGCTGGCCGCAGCTGGCCGCGGCCGCCCTGGGCATCCGGTACGAAAGCCCGCCCGTCCACCGCACGGCCGCGGCTGCCCGCTGCAGCTGCAGGGCGCTGCAGGGCCGCCGAGGCATAATTCGGGACAGGCTGCCGTGCCGGCTCCGGCCCGGCTCCTCCGGCCGCATCGGCAGGGCCTGCCGGGCCTCGGCGCCGCGGGAATGCTCTCCGGTGCACGACGGCACACTGGAACAGGCGCCGCCCGCCGCCCGACCGCGTGAGAGGAAGTGAGACAAGTGTGCGGCTCGCGGGCCGTGGCACGGCACCACCGGCTCTGCTCCGAGCTGCAGCCGTCAGGCTGGGCACACCTCGGGAGAAATAATCCTGAGGCGACTCGGACCGGAACAGAGCAGAACAGCGCCGCCATTTCGGTACATGCGAACTCGTCCGGTGAGGCGAGGCGTCGCGGGTCGGGCAATCGGTAGCTTAGTTGTTGTCCTCGCCGGGCTGACCCCCGCACACACAGCACTAACACACACGCACACACGTGTCCTCACGCGAGTTCTCACGTGCGCCCGGACACGTGACCCGAGTCAGTGTATGTTTTCTTCCGCCTGCTAAAGCGGTGGCGGCCGTGCGGTCGCCGCCTGTCGCCGCCGGCTTTGCAAGGTAGCAAAGACGCGGGGGGAGGGGGGGGGGGCATTCAGCTTGACAGCCTATGAGAAATCAATTCCTCGTCCCCTCGCGCCTCCCGCATCTCACCGAGCCGCGAGGCGAGGCTCGGTGGACGAGACGGGACCATCGAGTAAACCAGTAAACGCCATTCCTGGCACGACCTCTCTGCCGCGCCGCCGCCGCGGCCGCCACCCGCGAGGCGTGGCGAGGCGCTGCCGGGATTCCCCAGGAGTCCCCCGGCTGCTTAAGCTCGCCACCGCGCATCTCACATCTCACTCCCACACTCTCGGCAAGTGCCATTCGCGTCCTCGTCGCGCGTGCGCATCGCACGTCACATATAAGCCCCCCGCGGTCGCGCAGTCCCCTGTTTATTGGGCCGCCCTGAAGAGCATCGTTCTCGCCGCCGCCATGTCGGCGTCGGCGCCCCGCGGGAGGAGCCGGTCATTACCGCAGCCGCAGCCGCGTCGCGTGTGTTCCGCTCCCGGGCGCACGCCCGAAAAGCTAGGGCCACTGCACTGGCACTGGGGCGCAGGCTAGTTGTCATGCACCCGACACGGGACACGGCCGCGCCCGGGATTCCGGGCCGATGCACCCCACGATACCGAAGCGTGGATCGCGTAGGCGAGCTGGCAAACCGCAACTGCAAGCGGCGCCCCGCGAAAGGTGCTTCCCCCCCCCCCCCCTAACCAAATCCTCGCCCCGCCTCGGACTGCAGAGGCAGAGGGTTGACCCCACCCTAATTAGTTAGTTAATGTTTGGTCCTCGCGCCCCGCACCTCGCGCCCCTACTAAACCCGTGCTTTACTTGCCCTAAATCTTCAATGTGGCAGGTTCGTGCTGAACCTGGCCATGGCGGACCTGTTCGTCGGCCTGTGCGCCGTGTACTGCCTCACGCCGTACTACCTGTGCAGCGTGGCCCGCCGCATGGACGGGTGAGTATCCGAGGAGTTCGGCGGCCCGCAGCCGGCAGGGGAGTGGCCGCCGAGTACACCCCCCGAGAGTCGGGGGGTCAATGTTGATCTTCACAGCAACGCAAACATTTCCAAACTTTTTCTAAAATTAACTCAATCAATGTAGAGAATTCGGGAAAATCTCTCACAGTTCATAAAAAAAAAACCGCCGAGAAATGACAAAAGTTTAAATTCTAATCTGCTGTCCATCCTCCTGGCCCGGCTCCAGTGACCGCTCGCTGTGCGTGCTGCGGTTCGTCATGCCCATCTTCAGCGCCATGACGTCCGTCAGCGCCCTGGGCGCCATCTCCGTGGACAGATACGTGGCGATCGTGCACAGCCTGCGCTACCGCAGCTTCATGTGCAAGAGGTGAGGCAGCGGGGCACCTTACCCCGACCTTACCCCGACCCTTACCCCGGGTAACACGACGTCGGCGTCCCTGTTGCAGGCGCGCCACCGCCATCCTCTGCGTGCCCTGGCTGTTCTCGGCGGCGGCCTCCTTCTCGCTGCTGTACTGGAACCACTTCGAGGAGGAGGCGGCGTGCTCGGACCGCGTCATCCCCGCGGCCTTCGTCTGCACCATCGGCGTGCCGCACTCCTTCCTGGTGCTGCTGCTGGTGGGCGTGGTGCACATGCGCATCCGCCGGGAGGTGCTGGACAGCCGGCTGCGGCGCAAGTCCATGGAGTCCGGCCAGTCGGCCGTGGCCGCCGTCACGGCCGGGTACAGCGCCGGCGAGGACGCGCGCAAGTCGGCGCGGGTGCTGGTCATGGTGGTGGGCTGCTTCTCCGTCACCTACACCCCCATGTGCGTGCTCTTCACCAGCCGCATGGCCGGCCTGCGCGGCGACCTCCTGGACCTGGCGTTCGAGCTCTCGTTCACGCTGGCCAACGTCAACTCGCTGCTCAACCCCTTCATCTACTCGTGGCAGAACGTGACGGTGCGGACGGCCATCAAGCACCTCGTCGGCTCGCTGCCCTTCCGCCGGGCCGGCTCCGCGACGGGGTCGCCCACGTCCTCGACGGCGGTCCGGGCCGTCGCTGTCCCCCACATCCTGCCCCCGGCGACGGCCGTCGACGCGGACCCCGACCCCAGCTGAGGCGGCCCGGGGCCCCTGTGCGCCGGGGCCCCGTACCAATGCGTCGCGACGCTGTCGCTGCTGCCCACCTCGCCGGGCCGCGGCCGGCGTCCGCCGGCGACCTGCGAACGCAGACTGTAGCCAACCTGGTGCCCCCCTTGTAGTGGCCGCCGTGCGCGTGCTAATGGACTCGTGGCCGGGGGCCGCGGAGTCAGGAACTCCTGATCGGAGCTTCGGCGAGCCTTTCGAGAAGCAAAATGTCTTGCCGCGGCGGCCGCGCCGGGACCGCTTCTCCCCGAGGCTCCTCCTCGGCCGCGGGGCTGAGGAGCCCGACAGACAGCCGGGGCCCTCATGTTTACGATCGCTTACTGTGATAGGACTGTTTAACCTCCGCCATGTGATTAGCGCGGCTGTTCAGACTGTTTGCAAAATACTTATCCTTAGCGGGTATTTGTTCGAGTGTCACGACCTGGTCAAGGAAATGGCGACTCATATAGTGATCTCACGCTTGCCAAGAAAACAAGCCATTCTCTTTGTGTGATACTTCGAGCCAAGAGTCGGGCTTGTCTCTCTCTCTCTGTCTCTGTCTGTCTGTCTCTCTCTCTGTCTCTGTCTGTCTGTCTCTCTCTCTGTCTCTGTCTGTCTCTCTCTCTCTCTCTCTCTCTCTCTCTCTCTCTCTATTTCTCACTCTCTGCGCGATTCGCTAGAAGCGCTTCCGCGTGTTGTGTTCAGTTGGTTATAAAACTAACTCATCAGTGTACCTCTAGTTTTCCTTTCCCAAGCGCTTTGTGATGCCTAATGTTGCGGCTTTCCACCTGGGTTGAACCGTGTTTCCCAGGGTTGCTGGTAAGTGCAGGTTCACCAGTAGAAATTAAGTTTCGCTGTCCAGTACTATTTGCGATTTTTTGGTGTGTACATTTTCATTTTATTATTTAGTTTATAGAGATTAAATATTCTGTCATAAAACAATGTGTCCTCTGTACAGTTTTAACATTATCGCCCATGATATGATCACAGACACTTTCGACACGCTACAATCGGGCGTTTGCGAGCACCGGGAACACAGGCAACCACACGTGCAACTATGGGTCTCGTCTGGGCGAGCGCTGTGCCGGCCGTGACTCTGCCGCTGTTCCGAGTCGTTTGGGGTCGTTTGCAATCCGTATCAATCCATCAGTTTGTTTGTGCGACGGGTGCCGCAACCTGTTAAGCACAAAACAAGTACCGTGTTCGCTGGCGGCTACTGTCCGCTCATTAGGACCGCAAGGAGGGACGGGGACGGTGAAGAGTGGAGTAAGGGAGGAGGGGTGCGCGAGAGAGACAGACGGTGAAGAGTACAGAATAGGGTGGAGGGGTGTGCGAGAGAGACAGACTAGGGACGGTGAAGAGTACAGAATGGGGTGGAGGGGTGCGCGAGAGAGACAGACTAGGGACGGTGAAGAGTACAGAAAATGGTGGAGCGGGCCAGTTAGTTAGTCAGCCGCGATAGACTGATTCTTCACAGAGTCGTCTGGCTGGCTTTTTCATTGGGGGGGGGGGGGGAAATAAATGAAACACGATGGTGAAACAGTTGCTGCGGCCTTGGGCTGCCTAGGCTGCGCTGGGAGTGAGGCGGCCAAGGACACGGCCTGCACACGGCCTGCACACGGCCTGCACGGGCTGCGCGGCTACGTGTCGGACAGGGACGGCGGCGGCAGCGCGGCGTCGACGGCCCCGCTGGCTCCGCGCGGCGTCGGCCGGCGTCGGCGGGCGGCCGGCAGCGACGGCAGGCTGCGGGCCCGGCGGCACCGCGTCCACAGCGCCACCATGTCGGCCTTGAGGGGGGCGTTCTTCCACGCGTACGTGAAGGGGTTGGCCACGTAGTTGAGGTTGGTCAGGCTGTACGTGAGTCGGAACGCGAACGCGAGCACCTTCTCGTCGCCGACCTGCATCTGGAGGGGCAAAAACGCGCTCGGTACACAGTCCCCGCGGTCTCTCTCTCTCTCTCTCTCTCTCTCTCTCTCTCTCTCACACACACACACACACACATACACAGGACTCACCATGCGGAGCACCATGACGACAACGACGGGCACGAAGGCGAGCGTGTAGCAGCCGACGACCAGCATGAGCACGCGCGCGGACCTGACGGTGGCGCTGCTGGGGCGGCGGCCGCGGTCCCCGCCGCCGGCACCGCCTCGGACCGAGACCCGGAGCGCCTCACTGCGGCCCACCTGCCATCCCAAATACACACGCACACACCGTTTACTGTCGTAGGGCCGCGCCTCTCAAAGTAGCCCCCGACCCCCGACGCGCTCTGCGCGGTCAAGAATAATGGGGCAGAATTATTGGGGGAATGCGTGTGTGAATGGGAGGGAATGTGGGCCGGGCACGCGGAAGAGCTATCGCCCTCGGCTGCCCTCGGCCAGCACCTATCTGCCATCTGCAGCGCGCTCTAATCACGGCATGCATCATCCCCTTTCATCGGCTCGGCTCGGCCTGGCGGGGCGGCGCACAGACGCGCACAGCTGAGCCGCACTGCGGCCACCGCATCACGCCGCGGCTCCGCGGCTCCGCGGCTCAGCGGCGCTGCGTTGGTGTTTTCGCTGGCCGGCGGGGCCGGGCTGGGTGGCCGGGTGGCCGGGCGGCCTTCGGTGGCCTTGCAGTAATGAATGGGCGTGAGGCAGACCCCCGGCCGCGCCCGGCCGCGCCCCCCGGGCGGTGCGGCGGCGGGTTCCATCTCGTCGCAGCAGCCGCCCGCCCCGCCCGGTCACCACTTTCTCATGTGCACTTTTATTTTTAGGAGACGGACCGTCTTTCTTTGGAGCCCCGACACACGGCTCACGTGGACTCGGCGGTGCGGCGCCTCTAGCCGCGCTTGCTCACCTCGCGCTGGATGCACAGCTGGGTGACGACGAGGACCAGGAAGTCCGTGGCGTTGATGGGCAGGCCGATGGAGAGCAGCCGCCAGGTGAAGAAGAGCGACTCCTCCGTGCACGCCGTCTCCGGCGGCCGCCACCGGTGGCCCACGGCCAGGGAGCACGTCGCCGCCCAGGCCAAGGTCCACGCCGCTGCGATCACGCACCACGCCCTCCTGTCAAAACAACGGGGACGGGACTGTTTCGTCTCCTTCGTGGGCGGCCGGGGCAGCCGCAGGGCGCCTGGGAGGTAGGCAGCCCCACGGCCGCCCTGCCGCGCGGGCCTGCCTACCCAGGACTTGACAGGCGCTCCCTGGGGCGGGCGTACCTGGTGGTCATGATGCACTCGTAGCGCAGGCTGTGCACGATGCAGAGGTAGCGGTCCACGCCGATGGCCGCTAGGGAGTTGATGGAGAGGAGGGCGGGGAAGATGATGCTGAGGCTCTTGGCGAGGCAGTAGGCGGGGCTGGCGGCCGCGCGGTGCGCCAGCGGGCACACGTTCTGCGTGAGGTGGTAGTGCAGCTGCATGGCGCCGCCCAGCGCGTCCGCCGCCGCCAGGCTCATGACCAGCATCTTGGAGGGGCGGCCGCGGCGGCGGCGCGCCAGCCCCGGCAGCACGGCCATCAGGATGAAGCCGTTGACGACGAGGGCCGCCGCCCCGATGCCCAGGTCGACGATGACCTTGGCCACCAGGAGGGTGCGGCCGCCGGCGTCGCCGCCCAGCGGGGACGGGTCCTCCATAGGGCAGACGAGCTTCTCGGACATGGCCGCCGCTGGCCGCCGCGGCCGCCGTCGCCCACCTCCAGCGGACCCCCCGGATCAGCCGGATCAGCCGGATCAGCTGGACTGCGGCCGCGCGGCCTGACCGCAGGGCCCGGCAGGGGGCGGCAGGGCCTCCCCGACCCACCGGGGCGGCCAGCCTGCCGCTGCTGCTTGCGATAAGTGCATCGCATGGGCCGCCACCACCGCGCTGTCATCGCCTTCCCGGAAACGTAATTGGGACCACAGAAATGGGGGCGGCCGTACTGAGGGAAGGGTGTGCGGTGTGTGGCCCATGTGGGGCGCGGGAGATCCGACCGGTGCGATAGCGGCGACGCGACACAAATAGAAGTGCAGTACGCGGTACATCAGCCCGCCCGCCCGCCCGCGGTCAACAAGTGCGTTTACCTTTTCCGGCCGAAAAAAAAACAACTCAGCAACTGTTTGGAGTACATTATAGGGACAGTTCGGAAAGGCGCATAGCTATACCACCTAGAATCACAGTATACTACAGGCGCCGCGCACTGCAATGTCTATGTGAAATCACGAGTCTGTAAGAAATGTGTGGTGCAGTTTTGTTTGCAGCGGTGCAGCCACTGGTTAGCATGGCGGCCGTAAAGCAGCTTCCTGTCGGACTATGGCGACGTTGGCACGCGTCCTGCTCCCCCCCCCCCCCCAACACACACCCTCCCACCTCCCCCATCGCTGGCCAAATAAACGGACCGGGCCAAAGGGGCCCGCGCGGCCGCAGTGCACGTCTCCGCAGTGACTCACAGACGTACGCCGGGCGCCGGCAGCCCAGGCTGTATGCGGCAGGCAGTCATCCCACGGGCGATAAACGTGTTGTCCGGAAAACAACGGCGTGCCCTCTGCTAACGCTACCCGGCCGTCGACGTGCGGTGGGTAAATAAGAATAGAACCAAACGCCCCCGGATCAGATTTTCTTTTCATAATTTAATTTGATCCTTTTTTAACTCTGCTTCACAATAAGTTAAACAAAAAGAAAATAAGATTACATTAAGATGACAGAAAGTTTCAACATCATCGCGACTAGTCAGTATGACGAGCTGTAAGCGAAAGGTGCGTGATGATGAACACGGTGGATGGCGGGGGGGGGGGGCGCGACGCCGTGTCCGGGCCGAGGCGGGCCGCGCGCGCGCTGCACCACATCACCCTAAAGCAGTCTGGTGGCCGGGGCGCTCGCATCATCGCACACGAAAACGGCCGTCGAGCAATGCCGGCCGTAGCGCCCCCCGACACGGCACGCCCGCCCGGCCCGAGCCGGTCCTGGTCCCGGCCGGTCGCGTGACGTCACCAGCCCGATCCCGCTGGAGCGGGGCGCGTCCTCACGTGACGTCATGTGACGTCACGTGACGTCACGGGGCGGCGCGGCGCGTCAGCACTCGGAGGAGCGCCGCGGGATGTACCGCTCGGGCCTCACGGGCACCTTGTTGACGATGAACTTGCCCGAGATGGCGGCGGGGGCGGATGCCGTCGAGGACGCCGACGAGGACACGGTGGCGGCGCTGCTGGCGCCACTGGCGCCGCTGGCGCTCAGGCTGGTGGCCGTGGCGCTGGCCAGGAAGGGCGGCTTGGCGCGGGCTGCGCCCCGCCGCCCGCCCCGCGCCAGCGTCTGCACCTTCTCCATGAACTGGCGCAGGGCGTTGCGCACGGACGCGTTCTTCCACGAGTAGATGAAGGGGTTGAGCATCGGGTTGAGGTTGGTCACCGAGGCGAGGCACTGGAAGGCCAGGTCCAGGCCGCGTGACCGTGTGCCGACCAGGCGCACCATGAACACGCACATGAAGGGCAGGTAGCAGACGACGAAGCAGCCGATGACCAGCACCACGGCGCGCATGGACTTGATGGAGCTGCTCTGCACCTGCGCCCCCCAGATGGAGTTGGCGCACACCTTGCGGCGGGCGCGCATCAGCTGGATCTCCTGCGGGGGAAGGGGGAGAAGGCCGTGAGGAGACGCCAGGCACCCCGACCACCGACACGCGTTTCCAGAGAGGCTCCACCCGCTCCCGCTCTGGAAGAATTTAAGTTCTCGAGCCTCGCTGGAAATGCCTCGGGTCTACCCCGCGCCCAGGCGGCCGCGCCGCGCGGGGTATCCCCCAGCGTCCGCGACCCCTCGGAAGTCAGTGTACCTAAGTCGTGCGCGAGCGATAAGATGACGCCAAATTAGCAGGCATTTAGAAAAAAAATCTCAGACGTCAAAAATGCCAGGATGCTGGAACAGAACTTCAGAAATCTCACCCGTATGACAATAAGATTTATTTTCCCCCATCAGTTAGTTACACAGAGACATTTTCCCCCCTGGCTAATACCGCTAGGCTCTGTCCACACTCGGGTCGATCAGCGCAAGACGGTCGTCCCCTCACGATCGGACATGGCCCCCGGCAAACCAGTGAGAAATGACCCTCTGAGCCGCCCGTGGTGTCGGGAAGATTTTGTTCCCTGGCACAACCCCTCCCGTCCCCACGGTGGACAGCAAAACCGCCCAGACACTTCATGGTCCGGTCTGACGATATCAGCAGCGCGCAAAGCGCGCAGCGGTTGCACGGTGGTGCCATCTGGCGGCGCCGGGTCGAACTAACCATGAGGTTTGGTGTCGAGGTAGTCGTGCAAGACCGACAGAAACGCGCAGCGCGAGAAGTCGGGTGACATTTGCACGGTGGCGCCCTCTGGTGGCGGCCAGCGGTACAACTCAGTTACAGGTGGCCGCCACCAGTGGGCGCCACCGTGCAACTGTCAGCCGACTTCTCGCGCCGCGCGTTTCTGTCGGCCTTACACGACTACCTCGACACCAAACCTCGTGCATGTTGCAGCCCGGCGCCGCCAGATGGCACCACCGTGCAACTGCTGCGCGCTTTGCCCGCGGCTGATACCGTCTGACCGGACCATGAAGTGTCTGGGCGGTTTCGTTGTCCACTGTGGGGACAGATGGGGTTGTGCCGGGTAATAAAATCTTCCCGACACCACGGGTGGTGTGGTGGGTCGCTTCCCACTGGCTTGGCGGGGGCTATGTCCTATCACAGGGAGCCAACCGGCCTGTGCTGGTCGCCCTGAGTACGGACAGAGCTCGGCGGAACTGTCTCTCTGTACAACTGATCGGGAAAAACTCTTATCATAAGGGCGAGATTTTGAAAAAAAAAATGCCTGCTAATTTTGCGTCACCATAGTTGCCTACGCATGCACGCACGCGCACTGCGGCTCGGCCCCTTACGTGGCGGATGCGGAGGTGCGCCACCAGGATGACGGAGAGCACGGACAGGTTGAGCGGCATCCCGATGAAGATGATGTGGCGCCGGGGGAGGACCGTGTCCAGGCAGGGCCGGCCGTACTCGAAGTGGTTCCAGAAGAAGAGGCTGCCGGCGCCCAGCAGCCCCACAACCCACGTCATGCTGATGATGGCCGCCGCGCGCCTGCGGATGGGGAGATGGGGTGGGCGTGAACAAGGGCGTGCGAGCGAGGGCCGCCGACGGCCGGGGCTCGAGGCCTGGCGGGGGCGGGGGTGGGGGGCGGCGCCGCCTGGAGAGCGCCGCCCGGCCCCGGGGCCCCGGCGAACACTCAGATTGCTGTCTGGGAGGGAAGTTCTCGCTTAACCCGACCAACTCGTCGTGGCAAAAGACATATTCTTATCTACTACTATGGGGACTGGATCGATGTCGGAATGCAGTGTGCCTCTTGCGGTCACTCCGCGCACCGCTCTCACAAACAGACGCACCGCAGACACGCGGACACACACACACACACACACACACAACGCATCTAGTACAAACACGGGAATCTCCGCGCGGGCACAGCGCGGACCAGGGCCGGGCTGAAGACAACAGTAATTAACACGGGAAACCCGGAGAAAGCCGCGGAGGCCGTCGGGGTGGTAGTATGGTGCTGTCTCTGTCGCACACTGATGCAGATGCTGGTGTGCGAGCGAGAGGCCGCGCCGCAGAGTCGATAGCTGTTGTCGCTGTCCGCGCGGCATGTCACCGCCGCGGTCCCGGGGCGGCGGGACCAACACCGCCGGCCACCCCCCGCCGAGCCGAGCCCGACTGGACGCATCCGCGCGGCGCGCTGCCGGCACGGCGCCGGCACGCCCCCCGGGTCCACTCACCTCCGCGTCATGTACTCCTGGTACCGCAGACTGTGGACGACGGCCACGTAGCGGTCGATGGAGATGGCGGCCAGGGTCGTCGTCGAGATCACGCCGGAGAACATGAAGGTGGCCGTCTTGAGGATGCACAGGAAGCGGTTCCGCGACAGGTGCTCCGCGACGCTGCACACGTAGTGCGCCACGAGGAAGAAGAGGATGGACAGTCCGATCATGAAGTCGGCCACGGCCAGGTTCATGACGAACAGGGAGGACACCTGGAGGCCAGAGGCGAGGGGCGCGTTAGTATCGTGGCCTCGCTCCGCGGCCCGCACGGCCGGCAGCCCGGCAGCCCGGCGCACTACTTCACCTTGAACCGCGGGCACAGCGTCTCCTTCCGACACCAGCGCTGGTGCAGCAGGGCGGAGATGGTGAGCGCGTTGCCGGCCAGCGTGAGGAAGCACACCGTCACGTCCACGGCGAGCTTGGACACCAGGAAGGTGCGGAGGGCCTCGTCGGCGGCGTCCTCGCCCGCGGCGGCCTGCAGCGGGCAGAACGGGTCCATGATGTCCATGGCGCCCATGGCGCTGGCCGTTCCCTCACGTGCCCGCCGCGCCCATGGGCCCTGTGTGGCCGCGTGCACTCAGTGCCCCGCGCACGGGGTGGGGTCCGCGTCACGCCGCGACTGCCGGGGCTGCCGGGGCGGGCTCATGGCAGAGGCGCTGGACTGCGCTGGGCGGCTGCTGTATCGGCGTTCCTCTGCGGAGGGCGGCGGCAAGCTCATCACTGGCGCGGCGCTGCACCGCACTGCGCGGCACTGCACGAGGCCAGCCCCCGCGAGGCGCGGAGCCGGGGCCAGCGGCGGCGGGAGCGGCAGCCCCGAACGCTCCCCACCACCACCACGCCGAGCGCCCCCGGCTCTGCAGGGCCCAGCCGCCCCATGCGCCATACGCGCCCCGCCGCGCCGTTTCATTGCTCGCTCCAGCAGATCAAATCTCATTTATAGTGCTGTACTGAACACGATGCAAATACAGAAATGAGTGACGTGTCGTGTCATCCGCCTGCACCCCCACGAAGAGTATGATTGAACGCTGCAGTGCCGCGGCGCGCGGTGGGCTGCCTAGCGGCCACGGGGCCACGCTCACGGCGCCGCCCCGCTGCTGCAGGGCCGGAGCGGTGGCGGGTGGTACGGGTGCTATCCACTGTTTCGAATGTCGTAAGCACACGTATTGTGCATGTATTTCTTTAATTTATCTGTCATCGTTATGGCGTGCGGTGGTCAGTGTCCACACTCACGGCGATAGGCACGGGCCGGCCGGCCCGTCACGACCGGACGTAGTCCCCGGCGGGGCAGTGTGGAGCAGTCCGACGCACCGCCCGGGTCATCAGAAAGAGTTTGGTTACTCAGCACAACCCAGCAGGCATTTTTTTTTTCAAAATCTCATCCTTCTGATTCGAATTTTTCCCAATCAGTTTTACAGAGAGACAGTTCCGCCCAGCTCTGCCCCTAGTCAGAGCGATCAGCACAAGCCGGTCGTCCCTTCACGATCGGACATGGCCCCCGGCAAATCGATGGAAAACGACCCGCTGCACCGCCCGTGGTGTCGGAAAGTTTTTATTTCCTGGCACAACCCCTCCCGTCCCCACGGTGGACAGCGAAACCGCCCAGACACTTCATGGTCCGGTCAGACGATATCAGCAGCGCGCAAAGCGCGCAGCAGTTGCACGGTGGCGCCATCTGGCGGCGCCGGGTCGAACTAACCATGAGGTTTGGTGTCGAGGTAGTCGTGCAAGACCGACAGAAACGCGCAGCGCGAGAAGTCGGGTGACATTTGCACGGTGGCGCCCTCTGGTGGCGGCCAGCGGTACAACTCAGTTACAGGTGGCCGCCACCAGTGGGCGCCACCGTGCAACTGTCAGCCGACTTCTCGCGCCGCGCGTTTCTGTCGGCCTTACACGACTACCTCGACACCAAACCTCGTGCATGTTGCAGCCCGGCGCCGCCAGATGGCACCACCGTGCAACTGCTGCGCGCTTTGCCCGCGGCTGATACCGTCTGACCGGACCATGAAGTGTCTGGGCGGTTTCGTTGCCCACTGTGGGGACAGTAGGGGTTGTGCCAGGTAGTAAAATTTTCTCGACACCACGATTGCTGTGGTGGGTCGCTTTCCGCCGGCTTGGCGGGGGCCATGTCCGATCGCGGTGGGCGGACTGGCCTGTGTGCCTTGGGTGTGGACGGAGCCCAGCGGTACCGAGTACGGGGCGAATCATAGTGTCTGATCAAACTGCTTTCGTTATTTAATTTTGCAATGAGGGAGAAAGAAAGGGCTGGAAGACCGAACACTGAACATGTAACCTCCAGCTAAGAGGTGGTGTGTGGTTCTCTCGTACAGTTTAATTTATGTGTGTTTGGTTTGCTGAAGTTCGTATTCTTTTTTCTTCTTTGCTAGGATATAGTGAAAAAGCTGTTAGTGCGTCCGGATATTTGTGCCAACATGCCTTTAGTAGGGGATGCAGAGGGGAGCAACGGATGAGTTTTTTTGGACGAAATATTATAATTCGAATACCATTCATCACCACATGGTGATACAAATTTAATTAAAGAATACTTTGTAGTTAGTTCATGCTGGTCCCTTAAAACTTAGTCCATAGTTAAAGTTCAAAGATCTCCTAAGCCACTCCTCAAAAATGAAGAGAGGTCATGCAAAAGTTTCATTTTATCCATCAGTCACAAGAAAAATGAAGTTTCAATAATGAACACAAATATGTGGTATCAAATTTCAGTACATTAAAAAGAACTAACACAATATCCTTCAGAACCTAACAAATATGAGAGGGAAGATTATGTGTTAAATACAAAAATAAGCAGAATCACTCTCTCCTTTAGGATTTCAAGTCTTCTGAACATCAATGTGAAAGTAACCAAACGCATAAGACTTGCCCGAGGTTTTTCTAATTCTAGCTATAAAACTGCACAAATTGTTTTCCCATCCACTGGCAATGCACTGACAGTTCAAAGTAGATAAGTGCCCTTACTTTTGATTATATAGTGCTCAGAAACTTGATGTTTAAGGAAGACCACCCGAGCAAGACTTTTTGTTTTAAAAAAGCTAACAACTTAGTTCCTTCAAGAGTGAAGAGCTACCATTCTCTACACTAAACAAAAACAAGTGCACTGTAATAAGGTGCACAAAAAATTTGTGTTTAAAGTCTAAAACTCTTAGCAATACCAAAGTTTTAAAATTTAATTTTAATTAACAAATTTAAAACATGGCATGTTCATCAGTCTTTCAAACTACACTCTACACAAAATACTGAATTCAATACTAATACATCAGAAAAAGAAAAATAATTCATTGATCAATACTTCAGAAAATACAATTAAAATTCTGAGGGAAGAGATATTTGATTTGGTCTCATGGAGAACTACAATACATGGGATGCATGAACATGAAAATGAGATCAAGTTTAATACAATAAACATTCCGTATCAAGAAAATATGCACTAGAGCAAAGTCATGGTCAGATGAATTTATGAAATTTAAAAGGCTAATGTAGCATCACACAGCAGTATAAAATGATAACACAATACAATAACTTAGATCTTAAAAGTTCCATTAGAGCCTACAGGAATGACCCTAAAAATACTGGGAAATGAATAAAATACTAACTTACTTCCTTAAAGTAAAAAGGAAAGGAAAACATAATCAGCAACAGGCAGTATAATATTGAGCAAGAAAATTGTAAAGAGGAAGAATATATGTAGTTATAAAGTCAGCTGAGCCCACAAGTGGTGACACAACCAAAACAGAAACTGGAAAAACCCTGAATTGAGACAAGCAAGTTCATGAACAGTGGTCTTGTGCTACATCAACCCACACACTTGTCAATGTAACATCAAAATAATGCAGTGACATTGGCACACTGCAGAAACCAACAATTTTCCTATCAGGAAAATGAAATTACAAGCACTCTCACCTTTAAATGACAACAACAACCAACAATTTATATAAAATAATCTCAATAATTACAACATTACTTCATGAGCACCATTGAATTTTTAAGTTCACGGGCTGCCAACAACCTTTGTAATTTCATTCACCTCTGCTCTCTCCAACTCTAAAAATGAGAGCATTTATCAGCATTGCAATAAGGAAAGATTTCGAGAAAATTCTAGACAACAAAGCTAAATATAAGCTCATTTAAGCGGTGGGCACAGTTGACTCCTAAGTATTGTAATATCTGAGTCAAAACTTCTCAGCAGTCAACTGATCCGACTCACCCACCGAGACAAACCTTCATTGGGACCCCAGATCCATAACATCATAATTGCGTTCCTTTTTGCACAAAATAGGGTAGAATAGAGTAAAATAGTATATGCCCATCAGTGACAAGCCCAGGGTCATGATGATGGCTATTATACCCCAAGCAGACATGGCAGGCCCGGATGACTTCTTGTCTTGAGTAGCACCTGGAATTAAAGCAATATTAATTTGGATGTAAGGGATTTGGAGGAGTGTGATGATCGTAAAGAACCATACCTTTAGTTTGTTCCAAGGCCTTTGGTGGTTCAGAGGCACTCATCACAGGCCCACTTCGTCTGCCATTTCCATTCGCAGCAACTGCTGGCGGTGGTGCCTTCTGACCATATCCTCCATAGTTATAGCTTGTGCTGCGGCCAGAGCTGCCCAAGATAAGGGTAGCACAAACTGCAAAAAAATCGCAGAATAAAAATAAAAGCTTACCATGTTTAAGAAAATAAAAAAAAAACATAACAAAGGAGTCATTTTAAACTTGCTAGTAGACAATGTAAGTTATAATGAGGGGAAAATCTAATTAAACTAAATAGAAATGATTCAGATAACCTGTTGCTGTACAAAGAGTGTACTACCAAGCACCGGCGACCACAAATAACAACAAACAAAACAGACGCCACACGCTGTTTTCGCAGAATAAGAATGAAAATTGCACTTACCCACGGAGAACACGAGCACGTGCACAGAAAACAGCCCCATGTTCCCAGATCGGGCAGCAGTATTTGCTCTACAAAGATGAAAGAGCTCGAGGGCTAATAAAAAAATGCCTCCGTCCAGCGTCCAGCAGCCAGGTCGCTGGATAATGGTGATGACCGGAAATTCCAATCGTGAGTAGTGCATGCGCGCGCCGCAGTGACAGAAAGTGCAACGCTGCATCCTGTGGCGCGAAATTCAAAACTGCTTCGGCGGTGGCGATACCCCATGCGAGCTGTGATGTAATCGACAGTCTTCTGTTGACTGGCGGCCAGTTTATGTTTTGCTTGCAGCTTGAAAGTTTGTACGATATTCGGTTTTCCCCTTTTCCCTTCACGATCTGTTTTCAGAGGACTTAGCGTTTTTTCAGGCACCGCTTCATAGAATCGAAGGGAGCTTAACTAACACCAAAACGTGAGCTGACAGGTCAGTTTAAACAATGCATTTGTCCGTTTATCCTGTCGGAATAACCTCACCTGATGTGTGTGTATTGATTTTCAGACAGTACTGATTACCCTCCGTCGCAATGAGTAAGAACGTTCGCTGTGTCATAAGCGAGTGTAAGATGCGCTGCCCTGCTGTTAAGTACCATCGGTAAGAATAGGAGTATCATTTAATTTACCTTTTGCTTCGTGTACATGTTATTTTGATCAATTACTCTACCAGATTTCCTACTGAACCACTCCTCTTAAAAAAATGGATCAAGTTCACCGGCAAGAGAGAGAGGCAGCCTAATTGGTCACCGTCAAAGAATCACGCAATCTGCTCTGCTCATTTTAGAAAGGAATGTTTAGATTCTAATCACGTTCTTCATCCCAGAGCATATCCCACATTAAACGCCCCCAAGGTAATTGCAGGGGGACTTATGGATATTATCACTTGCCTTCTGGATTTTCACTTATGTAACGTGGTATTTCCTAGGTGAAGAAGCATTATGACAAAGCCACTATAGATGGCATAATGTTAAGCTTAGATCTAAAACCAGTACCCTCAAAACCTGCTGCACCTGTACTAGTAAGCATATTATTTTTGAATCTCATTAATTCTTTTTAGACATAATCAGTTTAAATGCAACCTCTGATTTATTAATTTATTTTTCTAGCTTGGGCAGCCTTCTAGAGGAGTCAGAGAGTGATCCAGATTCACCTCCTGGTAGCCCGGGAGTATATCCATATCCTTACATTGATGAAGATGCTATAGAAGTGACCACGTCTGATACTGTAGCAACTGTAGTGACTGAAGATATTGACGATACTGAAGATTTTGAACGCCCTGTAAGCCCCATGGAGTATTTCACTTTGGAGCAGTCGGAGTACTCCAGGGTCCCATCGCCGTCTGCATGTTCAGAGTCATTTGCGTTTGTAGATGTGAACGAAGACTTTGTGGAGGAAGAATTCGGAAAAGGTGAGTATTCTGCAGTCATCTGTATTTGTAGATGTAAAGAAAGAGTTTGAAAAAGGTGTGCGAAAGCACGCATTCATTTTAAAGTTACATTATTCAAGTATGGTTGACATTGTGGAAGCTTTTATAAACAAGTTATGGAAGCTGGATTGTGCAAGTCTTTCGAAAACCAATAGGGAGTGTGTCACTTGAAGATTGCTCTGTCGCCATCTGTCAGGGAATTTTCATCAAGTAGATTATCGAGTGGTAAGGTGTTCCGGAGGCAGGATATGTATCTTTTAGACAATGGGGAAAAGGTTACCTCATGTGGTGGGGTTGGTTGGGTTCCGGTGGTTTCACGACTCGGGCGCCACTCCAGTGGGCAGTCCTGACTCCAGGGCGTCCAGGGTGACGGATCCGGGGCCGCCTCCTCCGGGCCCTCCTCCGAGCCGTGCCCGTGCCCGTTGTCCGTGGCCCGCCCCGGGTGCAGCCGCCGCAGGCACAGCCTCGTCCACCGGCGCTGAACGCTGAGCGGGAGCAGCCTGGCAACGCGACAGCCCAGCCCCAGCCGGGTGGGAGGTTTGGCGTCGACGCCCTGCAACAGCTGCGGCCGCGCCCGTCCAGGGGAGCTCACCGGAGAAGCCTCATCCAGAAGACGAGGCAGCGCGGGGCGGAGACGGAGTCGCGGTCGTGCAGGACGCCGTCGACGACCTGGCGGGCCACGGCGTCCAGAGTGTGCTGACCCCACCTAGGGAGGGCAGGGCGGCGTCACGGGGGTGGGGGGTCCTGAGTCGGCCGAGGTGAGGACGTACTTGGCCCAGTAGGAGACGCCCCCGAGGTCCAGCCGCGGCCGCGGCGGCAGCCACGGGTACACGCACGTGGCGCGCACCCTGTTGTGGGGCAGCGAGGCCAGCTCCTCGCGCAGGCCGCGCACCATGCCCGCGACGGCCGTCTTGGTGGCCACGTAGGGCCCCTCCAAGGCCGACGGCAGGATGCTGCTGGCGCTCGAGATGAAGACGACGTGGCCGAGGTTGCGCACCACCATCGGGGGCACGAACACCTTGAGCAGCTGTGTGTGTGTGTGTGTGTGTGAGGCGAGGTGCCGAGAGGCGCGAGGCCCGACCGGCAGCAGCCGCGTGCGTCGCGCACCCACCACGAAGTGGGGAGGACGTTGGAGTGCCACAGGGCCTGCACGTCGGCGACGGTGAAGCGCAGCAGCGGCCGCAGCGGCAGACGGCCCGCGCACATGACGAGCACCCGGACGTGCCCCACGTCCCGGCGGAGCACCGCTGCCCCGTCCACGACTGCCGCCTCGTCCGCGACGTCGACGGCGAACCCCAGCGCGCGGCCTCCGCGGTGACGCACCTCGTAGACCTGCCGAGGGGCTCCGAGCTGACACACCACCGTACACCGGGGCGCGGCGGCGGCGGCGAGCACGCACCGTGTTCATGCAGCGGTCCTGGTCACGGTCCCAGCAGACGACCAGGCCCGCCTCCAGGCCGAAGCGGACCGCCAGCCGACGACCGATGCCCCTACCGGCGTTGGTCACCTGCGTGGGCCAGGTCCCGCCAGGTCAGGTCACCGGGCCTGGAGGTGCGGCGCGGCGCCGCCCTCCGCTCGGCCCCGCCCCGCCACCCTACCAGCACCACGTCCCCGCTGATGTCGGTGCGCCGGGGAGGGACCACCATCCTGAGCAGCGCCACCAGCAGCAGCGGGACGGTGCTGAGCGCGCACCACAGCACGAGCACGGCGTCGAGGGCGAGGCGGGCGAGGGCCCGGGCCACCGCCGCCGCACGGGAACCACTTCGGGAGCCTCCGCCCGGCGGGGACCATGACGAGGAGTCACTGACGGTGGTGACGGGGGTCCTGGCCAAGAGGCTGGCGGCGCCGTACGTGTTGGGGAAGGCATGTGCGGGCCTCTTCCTCCCGGCGGCAGCTCCTGGCGTGGCGCGCAGCTCAGAAGGCACCGCGTTCTCCTTCTGTACTTGTACTGGGTTCAATCTAAAATCCGAAGCTGGGTCGTTTTTCTTCTCGTCCTCTTTCTATGTCTCATACGGTCCCGGACACGTCGTTTTGTGCTCGAAATCCCAAAACAGCGATTCGTCAACCACTTGGTTTGTGCAGGGGGTTTAGGAAACAGATGTCTTTTGGTCTTCAAGGTCTCTGCCGGTCTCTGGCCTCTAAATCGCCCACCTATAGAAAAGCACAAGTTCCATTGTTGGGTGGGAGGTGAGGGAGTGAAAGTCTGTTGTGCTTAAAATGTTTCTTTACTTCAGAAAAAAAACACATACATATTATGCCACACTTGATTTCCTTTTGAAATTTCACATTGAATCATGATTCTTTTAAAAATCCCTTACTTCTTTAAATTAAAAACTTCACTTAGTGAACAAAAGGCTGGCTATCACAATTTAGAATGTACAGGGGCTCCAAACAGAAAATGCTATGAAATATGTTATTGCACTCGGGATACAGATTAGCTCATATGGGTTAAGTACACATTCTAGGGATACACAATCCCTCAGCTGATGTCCAGATCTAGCCTAAAAACATGAACATATTCTACACTAAGGCTCATCACCTAAAAAGTGACATGGTGCAGAGTGACTCTAAAAAACCATTATCATTAGCCCATGCAAAACCGTACATTCAAAGAACCAACTTAATTTGTAACTAATATCAACAAATTCTATAAATTAAATGATATGACAGAGTGCAATACTAGATAAGTACTGGATGAGACAATGATGACCACATCAGAGTACATATAAACAAAATGTGACAAAAAACTGTGATGAGTAAGTTTGTATGAAAGCACAAATATAGTTGAGACGTACCTGCAATACTTAGCAGTTAAAATTAGTTAAGTATTGCTTTGTTATTCATACCAAACCATCACAACTACTATGAATAAATCTCTCCTTTGCACACCAATTCTAGCGGGATGAACTACTCTCATCGTTTGCACCAAAATTTAACATCGTTTCAAAACCAAGGCACATGTTTGAACCTTACGTCTCAACAATATTATTTAAGATAGCAATTTCATTATAGTTTGTAGTTAATAATGGCAAGATCAGAACATTTGCTTACAGGCTGACAATATTAAATATAGATAATTAAATATACAACATAAATAGGAAAAATAATCACAATAAATGCTTTGTACAAAAAAAAAAAAACTAACTAAACAATTGTGGAAGGAAACCCACCATGGAAGTTTAACAATCCTCCACATGAGTATCTCCATGGTCCAAGGTATTATCTAATGGCAAGAAAGCAAGGAACACACTTTATCTGACCAGGGACAGCTGGAGTAGGAGAATTTATATTACATATTTAAACTCATAAAAAATGAAACAGTCCAATTGAACATTTTTGGTTTGTGCAGATTAGTTTTTAGAAACTACACAAATAAAATATAAATTTGAAAACAAACATAAAATTGCTTCAAATCAAGTGCTTTTGCATGGTGCACTTGTATCACAGGAAGCCTACCATGAAAAAGCACTGTGTTTCAAACAAACTTTGATATTGTGCGAAATAGAATTATGATAGATAATAATGCACGACAAAGATATGAAGTAAGTACATTAGGTACAAAAGCTTTCTACTGATATGATTCAGTACTTCAAAGACAACCTTGTTGCTAGACAAAATATTCACCAAAGGTAATACAATATCTATGGAAGCACAACAGTGCTTGAATTGGAAGCACAAAATTTTAAGAAGTCACATTTTTTTAATAAACAATTTTCAAAAGTAATTGAAATTTCAAAATCTGTCCCTGAAATCCATATTCCTCACCAAAATTAGCTACTTAATCAGTTCAAGAAGTAAGGTATGGTCGTCATAAATTTGTGCAATTGTGGATATGTCATGGGTAGTTGGCACAAACTAAAAAGTCCAAAATAAAAACAACACAAACAAGAGAAGAAAACAACTATCAGTCTGATACAAATACTTTCAGAAATTTTTTCCAGTGGCTTTGCTGGACACCATAAATAAAATAAATAAGTAACAAATGTCAAATGAGTAATCCCACCGCTGGAAATAAATAAAAGTGAGATAGCATGTAACTAGTCTTCTATAACCATCTTATACCCTAAGTACAAAGCTGTCATTTCACCGTACATAAAAACTGTTTAAAGCAGCATAAATAGTTTTAAACACGGTTTGCCATAAACTAGGATAATATCGGAAAATCACCATTGACTAAAATGGAAGCGGTTCCATCACCATCATCAAAAGATATGGTTATCTTCACTCCAATTTAAATTTAAGCACACACAAATACATCCTTCTACACTGAAGTTTCAGAGTTAAGGCGGAGAACAAACTTGTTTGACTTGGGATCCACAACTTCCTCTATAAGATTGAAATGTGGAAGTTGCTTCACAATGCATAGAAGTGACACATCAGATTGCCTTAGCTGGAAACTTATTCCTTGTCTCAAAGGCCTTGAAAGAAGTTCTTCACAAACCAAGGACCAGGTTTGCACATTTTTCTGCTCCTTCTCATTCTAAAAGGTAATTGTAAAAGAGGAAAAAACAACAACAACAAAACATTAGCACCTTTCTTATGGCAAAGAATCACTTTGACAACACTAAAAGAATCACCATGTACTTACCTGTAATACAGGAGCTTGAACAAAGAAAGGTTCGAGAAATGCTTTTGGTGTCAGGTCATGAGAAAGGCATTCAGCCAGATGTGTGAGAATAGAATCAATGCTGTACTGGGGCTGCTGCCTGGTGAGCCTAAGGTATTTCTGCAGGGCTCTGGCTAGGGAAGGGAAGACTGCCTGAGCAGCTTCGGTGGGATCCATTGGGAGACCTGGTCCTGCAACAATTGTAATACAGGTGTTTACAGCCCATACTAAATGGTGACACTTCACAGGTATTCCTTACGAACAAACCTGCATCATTATGGAGCCTCTTGATGTGAGTGAATGCCTCCTCAGCGGCTGTTATCAATCGAGCCCGCCTTTTCTTCACTCTTCTCTCATATTCATGTTCTTCATAAAACCTTTCATTGTGGCTTGAGTCACGACGCCTTGCATGCGCAGCTAGCATGGCTCGAGAGTTTGAGTGCTAAAATCATACAATAATTAATTTTCTACATGCACTATAAGTCATTTGAAAAAAATACCTTAAAAAAAAAAGAAATTATACCTGGAGAGTTCCACCATTCAGACCATCCAGATCATAAAATTTAAAACTCGAGGATGCTTTTCGAGATTTTGACACTGGCAACCTTTCAAGGTACGGATTGTAAATAGGAAACTCCGTGTAATAATGCTCAAGTATCCACACTGCAGCTCGCTGGATGCTTAATTGGCCAATAGTGTAAGATCTGCTTTCTCCATCAGGACTGCGAACAACCTGCACAAAAACATACGTCAAACTTCTCAGTCTTTGAAAACAGTAGATGTGTCCTAAATTCCCATAGAAATGAAAGATTTACCTTAATGTAGTACATTGGTTGCGCATGTCTAATCTCAATGAGCACTACTGCGACGAATAGAATGAATAACAGAGTATCAGTAAGACTTGAGGCATAAGCTACAAGAGCTCTGTACTCTAAAGCCTCTCCTTCTCCTGATGCTGAAGCCCTTGCCCCCTCAGTGACTTGAACAACGTAGAAAAGCCAGTATGCAAAAGTGCACACCAAAACTAGACCCTGGAAATAAAATAAAGTCAGACTTCATTAAGTGCTTGATTTGTATTGTATTGTACCAAAATATAATAATAATAATGCAGGATCGGTCTGACAGTGCTACTGTGTTCTTAAGTTACCAAAATTGCAGCACGGAAAAGGAAAATTCTTGGCATAGTTGCTCTTGGCCTTCTGAGAAACACTCCCCATGCCCCTGCAGAAAGGAGTACCAGTTTAAAGGCCATGGAAACTAGCAACCCTTTGCATTCTGATCCACACGCTAGTTGCTGTATTCTCTGATGAAGAGTTAGTGTGGGTGCTAAAGCAGGGAAAAAGCCTGAAAGTATGAAGTGTATTAGAAGTCTGTTCCTTTGTGTCTAAGAAACGAAACTAATAGGCATCAGAAATTCCTACCTAATTTAGGAAGGACAACCATAGCTAAAGGACTAAAAAATGCGATGATAGATAGGATTCCAGTTAATATTGGTCCAAGATATCGATGGCATGCAAATTTTAAGCCTGTATCAGGTTCTCCCATCCACTGGCTCAGGTCTTCATGAGATCCACCAGATTGCTCAGAAGTATTTCCAGTGACAGCAGTTGTGTTTTCTCCCCAGTTGTCATCCTTAATAGAAAAGAAGATTATATCAAAACTATTTTTGTGATAGTAACAGACAATGGATAACCTGATATTAAAAATATTTTAAGCACCTGAGGAAGAATTTGAACTTCAATAACTTCCTGACCATCCCTCATGTCATCGGATAAAGTGACCGCAGTTTGAAATGGTGCCATATTATCATCAACCAGTTTGTGATTCCTGTCAAAAGAATACATACAATTGTCCATTTGATGTTTATGCTGACAAGCAATGTACAGTATCTTGAAAATACTCACCTCCCACTCCGGTAATGGTTTCTGTGATTGTTTTTGTGAGAGTGGGAACGAGAGCGTTGAGATCTCAAGCTCTGATCACTCAGGACAGATTTAACAGATTCGCACTCCATACCGAACGCCAACTTTGGTGTAGTGCCTAGTGGAGGCAGGGGTCCGTTTCACAATCATGGGGTAACTCAGCGGAGATATTTAGCACAATTACATGGGTTTTGGTTGATACTCCTTTTTTTCTTATTATCTGTAAGAAAGAAGTGGCACATTTGAAGCCTATTGAACTTTGTATTCCTGTAGGATAAAGGTGAAGAATAAGTTGGGACTAAAATACAAATATGGGCATTTGAATTCCATGAAGCTGCACAATATTAGTTAAGGTTGAGCACTTGCTAAAACTATTTGTTTAGAGGCTTAAGGAAGTCTTGATTGTAGCTTGAATGACACCTGGCAAATCAAGTAACCTCAAAGATAATTACTCTCAAAATAGAGCGTACAAAAATACAAGGATAGGTATTCCTCTGTTTTGATTTCTTGCTTCAACATCCATAATTTGAAGGAATGCATAAGTTAACGCTCCATTCTTTCATAAAAACATATTTTTCCTCAAATGAGGATTGGAAGCTCTCAGGAATGCGGCAGGACTATCTGATCGAGACTGCTCGGCTTTCCTTTCCGAAGACGTAAACATACCTCTCGCGGCTGAATGGAAATGAATGGAAACCTGCCGTGGGCTGTCACATCCCTTCGCTAGCGCTTTTGGGAAGGCCGATAAGTCTGAAATCGCGGCTTACATGCCCAAATTTGACGTGAACTACAAAATGAAAACAAGACGCGAGAAACTTGCTACGCCCGTCATTTTGTTGTGCACTTGTGCGTGATTTTGTTCTTCTCCCCTCCCCCCTCCCAGCTCACCCGGCCGGTGCCTTTGAACTCTGCCGCACGGGCTGCCTCCCCCCCGCCCCCTCTCACCCCCTCTCACCCTCTCGTCCTCCCCGCTCGCAGTCATATGGGCGAAAGGGTTAGGTTTCCCTTGGGTTTCACGTCGAAACTACCAAAAGGAGCCCTTGTCATTGAATTTGTATTTGGTGAATGAAGGGGGCTCTGACGTTTTCATGCCGTCCCTGTGCTTGCATCTGTTCAGAACAGCAGTTCGGTTCAATTCTAACGTGATGATGGGTATGGTGTGAACAGAGAACAAGGATCTCCCTTGCATGGTCGCGTATATTTGCTTTGAAAATGTAAATTAATCGGGTTCTGTTTCCTTTTTTTGCAGGTTCCAAAGTTATGTTATCAACGGCTCCACCTGTAAAATCTCCTACTACCAACAAGAAAAACCATTTAGTTTGGTTTGACTTAGAGGCAAGTGTCTTCTTCTATTTGTTTTGTTCAAAAACACATTTTGTTTGAAGATGATGGCCCATAATGTGTGCGTAATTATGTTTTTGTGTGTTCAAACAGATGACCGGCTTAGATCCTGCTGTCGATCATATTATGGAAGCAGCATGTCTTGTCACTGATGCTGATTTAAATGTTATTGGAGAAGGTGTAGATCTTATCATTCATCAGCCTGATGAAATTCTTAGCAGAATGAATGACTGGTGTAAAGACCATCATGGACAGGTGAATGCATGCCTTTTTTAACTCACGGTGTCGTGTAAATCTAGTTAACATTCCCTGAAAACTTTTTCTTCTGCAGTCGGGGCTCACTGAGGCATGCCGGAAAAGTACAGTTACATTGAACCAGGCTGAGGATCGTTTGCTTTCGTACTTGGAGAAGAACACAATCAAGGGTAAGTTCCGCTCTCGACAATGAATAGAACTCTACCGATTTTCTGTGATGACTATCTATTTCTCTGTTAACAGGTGCATCTCCATTGGCAGGGAACACTGTTTACATGGATAGGCTTTTCATTGCCAAATATTTGCCCAAAGTTGATGAACACATGCATTACAGAATAGTAGATGTTTCGTCTGTGAAAGAGCTATGCAGGTATGATGTGGGTACTATGTTGGTACCTTTTTGTTTGTTGCTATAAATGCTTATTATGTGGCGTCTTTTTCAACAGGCGATGGGCGCCGAAGACGTATGATGGTGCTCCCAAGAAGAAGCTGGCTCATCGTGCGCTAGATGACATCAAAGATAGCATTAAAGAATTAAAATATTATAAACTTAATTTATTCAAGCAAGAGTAGGGATAGGTTCATTATAAAATTGTTTCTCTAATATTATTGTACAAAACCATTGTAAAATAAAAAGAATTATTTATAAAAAAAATTCATGTGCTAGTTTATTTTTTCTCATTGCTCACATATACAGCTAAAATTCAGATTTCTACATGCAAAGATTTAACTTTTATCGTCAGCTAGAAGCATAGATGATACAAATAGTATATTATATCGATATTATATATAGTAAATATCATTACCGCTTTTCTTCTCTTCCCGGGCAAGGAGTGGTATTAATGGGAAGCTGTGGAGGGGAATGTGATAGCGTTTTTCACACGCGGCAGCAGCACTGGCTTTCCTAGCGTGGCTAAAATGGCTCGGTTATAAAAAGAACGCTTCGCCGCGGCCCCGCTGGAGTCCGTCGGGACGGGTACCGCGCGGTGTGTGGTGTGCGCAGTCAGTGCTGTACTGCGCGGGCACGGGGGGGGCCTCCTGGTGCCGGCTGACCTCTCCCCTCCCGGTGGGGTCGTTTGTATGAACTTGAGCTTGATGAGTTCTTTTCGGAGGGAGGGGGGGGGGGGCTCACGCACTTGTGCACAGGGCAATGCTCCCAGGTGTAACTCTTCAAATCGAACCAAATGTTGAGGGTCGAAACACATCGACAGGTTGTGCGGACCGATACAGACGTTTTTGGCGGAATTTTAGAATTTCCACATTTCAAGTAACATTATAAACCCGGTACTTCCCCGGAGTCACCGCGAAGGAGGAACCCGGAGGGGGGGGGGGGGGGAAGAGGCCCAGATAGTGTGAGTGGCCCAGAGAGGCCCCCCAACTGCTCCGTCGCCACTCTTGAGTTTGGGTCGGAGGATGTCGTTCTCGCACGGACGGAGCACCCCGCGCCCGCGCGAGCCGGTGGTAGGCAGCTACTCCATACAGCCACCGCCGCTGGGCCGCTGCCACCTTCTCACGGACACTTCGTCCTGGGAGGTAGATGTAGGGCCATTTAACTACCTTCCAGGCGGAAGTGTCCGAGAGATGGCACCACAGTGGCTGCATGGAGTAGCTACCCATCGCTGGATGGCGCGGGGCGCGGGGTGCTCCGTCCGGCCCGAGAACGACTTCCTCCGTTGTTCTTCATTCAAATCTAGGCCAGGTTGGCGCGCCCGCACCCGCGTCCGCATCCGATGGCCGCCGGGCTGGACCGAGGCTGGTGGCGTCGACCTGAGGTCTGCGGGCTGGGGGGAGGGAAGGGGAAGGTAAGGTCCAGATAGAACAGCTGGGAAGAGCCGAGCCCTCGGAGGAGCCTGGGTTGGCGTGGTCCTGCCCCCCCCCCCCCCCCCCCCCCCCGCGCCTCGTGGTCGGATCACGGACATGGGCAATTATGGGAATTGAGATGGGAGTGTGAGTGTGGACGGGCCATGGAAGGGAAGGCCATGGGGAGGGGGGAGAGGGCGGGGGAGCAGAGTACGACTGTAATCCTGCCCCCAGCTCGGCGGCCCCGACCAGCACCGTGACCTCGACCTACCGTGTCACGCACGCGGGCACTGGGGGGGGGGGGGGGGGGCGGGAGCGCGGGCGGCGAGCGGCGGCCGTCGGGGCGGGCGGCCGCGTCGTAACTGTCGGAGCAGGCGATGGCCGATGGGGACGATTCGGTGAATTCAATCTCCGTATGTCACCTCGCCGAATGAATGAATGGCTGGCGGCGGCCGCGGCGGCGGCGGGGTCCGACGAACTCGCTGCTCGACGCGGCGGTCGCGGCCGCCGCGTCGCAATCCGTCCGCCAGACATTCTTGACAAGTTGTTTAGTGACGACCGGCGCAAAGTGAAGCAAAGTGCGGTCAAACCGCGGCCGCTGGGCATCGCGTTCTGTTGGGCTCTGCTCAGTTCTGCGCCGCGCCGCGCCCTCGCGTCCCGCGGAGGGGGGCGGGTCGGGGGGGCGGGGTCCCGGGGTCCTGCGGGCCTGCCCCGGCCTGCCCCCGGCCTGCCCCCGGCCTGCCCCCGGCCTGCCCCCGGCCTGCCCCCGGCCTGCCCCCGGCCTGCCCCCGGCCTGCCCCCGGCCTGCCCCCGGCCTGCCCCCGGCCTGCCCCCGGCCTGCCCCCGGCCTGCCCCCGGCCTGCCCCCGGCCTGCCCCCGGCCTGCCCCCGGCCTGCCCCCGGCCTGCCCCTAGCCTGCCCCCAGGCTGCCCCCGCCCTGCCCCCGGCCTGCCGTGGGCCGCGGCCAGCTTCGGCGCGGCCGGCGGAGTCTCCGCTTCCCCGACGGCGTCCATCGTGGTGACGACACGCGGCGGCGCGGCGGCTGACCCCCAGGCCCCGCTTATGCCACCACCACGGTGATGGTGAGCGCGGCCGCGGCCGCGACCGCCGCGCCGCCACCTCCGCCGCTGCTGCAGCGACAATCAGCAAACAAGAGCAAAAGCTGAAGAGCAGGACCGAGGGAGGGGACGCGACACTCACTCACTCACTCACTCGCTTACTCGCTCACACTCACACATCCACCGCGGGCGCTCTGCACGGCGTCCACGTTCCTGGGGGCAGGGCACACACGCGCGGCGGCTGGGCCGGGCTGCCAGCGGCTATCACCGCACCAGTCACGGGCCGACTAGCTCCGACGACGAGGCCGGCGAGGACGCGAGGACGCGCGACCAGGACGAGGACAGCGGCGGCCACTCCCCGGAGCTGCCGGAGCCGGCGGAAGCCTCCAGCGGAGGACCGGAGGACCGGAGGAAACGCCAAGCGTCCGCGGCCGTCGGAGAACCGGAGCGGGGCGGGGCGAGGCGGGGACCGCGGGACGCCGACACCGGGACTCTGCGCGTCGCCGTGAAGGGTGAGTATGGCACTGCGGCCCGCGGGGGCGCCTCCGCCGGAGAACTCCCTCTGACGGCGACGTGCTGTCCAAAACCCTGCCCGAGATGGTGGGATGGCGCCTGTAATCGTTATGTGCCTCGGGACGCCCGCCGCCCGCCCTCGTGTGGGGCTTCCGATCTGAGCTGACGGCTGCAGCAGGGGGCAAGGCGGAAGTGTTGAGGCCGCGGGCCGTGGGGCGGGGGGCGGGGGCGGCACTGCAGTCGGTCCAACGGTCAGCGTCGTGGTTTGTTTTCAGTTTGAGGCGCGCCGGGCCGGCGGCGGCCGGCGGGAGGCCGGCGATGCCATAATCAGTCGCCCTGACATTCAGACTCGGCCACACCGCAGTGCCACGCAGTGCATGGCGGCGGCGGGGCGGGGAGGGGAGGCGAGGCGAGCTTTTTTAAGGAGAGTCATCACAATCGAACGGTACAGAGCGCCAGGCGGGCGCGGCGGGTCGGGCGCCCCCCCCGCGGCCGAGGCTCCCCTTTCAGCCGACGTCGGCGGCGCGACGTGCGGACCGGGGCCGCACGTCTGGTAGGGGTTCAAGTCCAGGGGCGCGGGGCGCGGGTGAGATGCCGGGCCGGACCGCGAGTCCCGCACCGGGACAGTCTGCCGCCGTGACCCTGACCGCCAGGGCCCGCGCCCGGAGGAGAGTTGTTCGTCCCCGAGCACTGCCGCAGCCTGAGCAGCGTACTGCGTGGAGAGGCGACCCAAAACCCACCTCCAGTCCGGACACGAGCAGCGCCTGCTGCCGGCCGGGTAGACCGTCGCGCCCTGCGGTGCGTATGAGAGACAGTGGTGTGTCCAGAGAGTTGCCGTTCATGGGCTGTGCTGTGCTGGCTGGTCTACTGTGGCCAAAAAAAGCGCAAGTGCACAGAGGGCTCCTAACTCCTTAAGTACTGAGGGTCTTAGTGGAGGCCGTGGCCTCCTGTGCACGGCAGCAGCCCAAGACCTCTACAGTTGGAGGAGAAAAGGGCCGCTGATGACTCGAGCTGTGCGCCAGCAAAACTCCATAGCAAATGTACGATCGAAAAGGCGGGGTCGTGGCTGCAAATGATGGAGGTCAGATGTCCGTCCGCCACTCCCTCTCGCCTTCTTTGCCTCTTGCGGCTGGACAAAGGGTTGTGTTATTCTGGGGGCCGCAGCCACGCCGAGCCACAAGTAGACGCATCCGCGAATAGTTGGCGTGACGCGAGGACGCGCGCTCTCCGACGGACGGGCTGGCTGGCCCGGCCGACGGCCCTCGCCTCCGCGGTTCAGCCGGGCTGGAGTGAGCGCCCCACGCCGCCGCGCGCCGCGGCCGCGGCCGCAGGGGCACGACAAGTGCGGGTGTTCGTCCGTACGGGAGGAGGTGCTGAGTTACCGGACGAGGGCCGCGGGCCGCCCGGGGCCTCGACACCTGCCTGATGACTCCGCCCTCGTGTCGTGTCAAGCGCTTCCGCTCCGCTCGTGCCGCGGCATGCAGTGGCCGGCGTGTCGTCTTGTGCATTGTGACAGCTGCCCCCCCCCCCCATACCCCGGCGCCCCCTCGCCCACGGGCCGCCGCCCGGTCTTGCCGGGCAGCGTGGACAAGGGAGGCCCTTTATATTCCACGTTTTCCCGGAATAAAGTACCTGAGCCGACGTTTTCCGTTTGTTTCCTATTTAGAGGGAGTGTTCCGGTCGGGTGAGCCATCGGCTTCGGCTTGGGCCCTGCGGCAGTCCTACCAACAACAGACGCAGCAGCGGCGGCAGCGACAGCGACAATGGCCTGCGGTAAGCGAATGAAATAGGCGTGACAGTCGAGTCACTCCACGCGCGTCAGACTGGCGCGCTCTGCCGCAAACTTTTACCAGAACCTCGCAGACCCGCCTCCGCGGGCCGCGCGGGCCCCACTCATATTGGCTCCCGATTGCATCTGTTGAATAAAATATACCAGCACCCAAAAATGAAGCCAGCGATATGTGAGCCCGAGCAGCGGCGCGGTTGGAGAGGGAACATCGCAAATCACCCCCCCCCCCTCCCTCTCGCGGGACGTGACCGAAACGTGACGCAGCGGCGACGCGGCCGCTAGCATTGATTGGCTCTCGTCTCCTCTCGTCTCCACTCGATGCGTGGGGCCGGGCCCTGGACCGACCCTAGCAGCCCTGAGCCGGGCCGTAGCGAGCGGCTCTAGCCGGCTCTAGCCCGGGGCCGGGTTGGCAGAGGCAGAAGCCGAGTAAAACCCACAAAAAAAATAAAGGAGGGGGGGGGGGAGGGGTGCATGCAGAGGTAGTATGGGTGTATAGGATAACTTGACTGATGACACTAGAACTCAGCCAGTTATCATAATCTGAGTTTAATACCAGAAAAAAATAAGAAAAATATAAAATAAAAATAGAACGAGTAGCAAACAAACGCCCGAACTCCAGAACATTATATTTGTTTTTCCGCAACAAAAACTCGTTGCCAATAACAGTGGTTTGTTGCAGACGGCTTGGCGGCACGATGGATCCTGTGCTTCATGCTGTTCCTGGGCTTCATGGTGACGTTCATGCTGCGCGCCAACCTCAACATCGCCATCGTGGCCATGGTCAAGGAGCCCGCGACGGCCAACCGGAGCAGCGGCGCCGGCGGCGACCCCGCCGCCCAGAGCGGCGGCCAGTTTGACTGGGACCAGCTGCAGCAGACCGTCATCCTCAGCGCCTTCTTCTGGGGCTACATCGTCTTCCAGGTGCGCGGCCGGGACGACGAGGGCTCGGCCGGAGGCCGCGGGCACGGCGCCTGCCGGGTAGGCAATCGCGGCTCGCGCAGCGCACGCGTGCTGTGCGGGCCGGCCTACCCCGGCATCCGCAGGCGCTCCGCCGGCGCCGACCGGCCCAGCCCGGCGAGTGCGGAGAGTGCGGGCGGGCGCACCTCACCGACGACGCCCGGGTCTCTCCGCACGAGCTGACAAGGCCGCCCGCCGCCCTGCTGACCCTGTGACCTGTGACCCCCTCTGCGCAGGTGCCCGGCGGGCGCGTCGCGGAGGTGCACGGCACGAAGCGCGTGTACGGCGCGGCGCTGGGCGTCAACGGCATCCTCAGCCTGTTCCTGCCGCTGGCCGCCAAGTGCCACTGGACGCTGCTGCTGCTGATGCGCGCGCTGCAGGGCCTGGCGCAGGGCGTCGTCTTCCCCGCCATGAGCGCCATCGTCGTCCGCTGGGTCCCCATGGCGGAGCGCGCGCGCTTCGTCTCGTTCGCCTTCCAAGGTAACGGACGCCTCGGGCTGTTCGCGCCGGCCCGCGGCCCCCTCTGACGGCCGGGTCCTGGTCTGTGTCCGGCAGGCGCCTCGCTGGGCACCGTGGTGGCGCTGCCCATGTGCGGCTGGGTGCTGCACGCCTGGGGCTGGGAGGCCGTCTTCTACGTGTCCGGCGCGCTGTCCCTCGTCTGGACCGCCGCCTGGTGGCTGCTCGTCTTCGACTCCCCCGAGCAGCACCCGCGGATCAGCGACAAGGAGCGCGAGTACCTCGCCCTCCACCTGGAGCCCGTCAAGGCCGAGGTGCGCACCCACCATTCCCAGCCTCAGAGAGGGCGAGAGAGAGAGAGAGAGAGAGAGAGACAGAGAGATAATGATATACCCTCCGCGTGGCTGAGCAGCCAGAGCTACCGCTGCCACCACCGCCGCTTGGCATTGGCGCTACCGTCGCTGCCGCTGCTGCCGCGGCGAGGAAGGCATTCTTTCGCTGCTTTTCATTCCGACGCGCTTATTAGCGGTCGGGTCGCCATACACACTTTGCCCTTTGAAATGAAGTCCCTCGAAGCCCGCGGGCGCAGCGGCGGGCGCAGCGGGAGGCGGCTTTTCACCCCGCGGCCGCGTCAGCCCGCAAGCTCGCAGCCCCCGCCGCCCCGCTCCGGCCTGAAAGACCGGATTACGGGTGCCGGGGGGCCGACGCCGCGGGGGGCCGCGGGGGGCCGCGGGGGCCGGCGCGGGGCCGCCACCTTTTCTTGTCATTGGCGCTTCCAAAATTAGATCCGGCCCGCGCCTTCCGCTTCCGCCTCCCCTCGTTATTAATTTCCCCCTTTTTATTTCGCGGCGCTGCTGCTCGCGGTGCTCGCTGGCTGCAGGCGCCCGTCGTGCCGTGGCTCGCCGCCCTCAAGTCCCGCCAGTTCTGGCTGGGCAACCTGGCCGGCATCGGCAACGACTGGGGCTTCCACACCTTCTTCACCCTCGGGCCCAAGTACATGAAGGACGCCCTGGGCTTCGACGTGAACCAGGTGGGTGCCACGGACGGCGGCGGCGACGGCCTCCGCGACCCGCCGCCGCCGACACGCCGGCTGACAACGGTCCGACTTGTCCGGAGCAGAGCAGCTGGCTGTCCTCGCTGCCGTTCCTGTCCCAGTACGTGTTCGCCATGCTGTACGGCTCGCTGGCCGACCACCTCCTGCAGCGCGGTGTGCCCCTGGTCACCGTCCGGAAGGTGTCCGTCGTCGTGTGTAAGTGCCTCTCTGCCGCCGGCCCCGCCGGCCCCGTCAGCCCCGCCGCCCCGAGGCTCACCCACTCGCTCTCTGTGCAGCCCACCTCCTGCCCGTCATCGGGCTGCTCGTGCTGGCCTACTCGGGCTCCCAGGCGCTGCTCTCCGTCGTGGTGCTCACCCTGTCCGTCACCATGATCGGCGCCGTCACCTCGGGCTTCTTCCAGATGCCCATGGACATCGCGCCCAACTTCGCCGGTCCGTTCCTCTCGTCGCCTCCCCGGCGGCCCGCGCGAAGTGCGCTCTAAAATGTGCTCGAACCGAGCGCAATGTGCCCGATCCAAAAGCAATCGAAGCTATGAAGCTTATACACGCCATGCATGCATAACATGCCTTTTCCTGGCATAACCATGCTAGATTCAAGGCATTGCTTTGAATGAAGCATACTCCGTTTGGGGGGTGTGGGTTTGTGGGAGTGCGGTCGGTAGGGCTAATCTTAGGCTGCTGTTGTTGTCGTGTAGGAGTGCTGACGGGGGTGATGAACGGCCTGGGCTCCATCACGCCCGTCCTGTCCACGCCGCTGGCCGGGGTCTTCCTCAAGAACTTCGACCAGGTGAGTGGGCGGCGGCCCCGCCCCGCCCTGGGCCCCCGCGCCCCGCACCGCTCGCCAACTGCCACTGTGTCACCGTGTCGCCGCGCCGGTTGCAGGAGGGCTGGAAGTACGTGTTCTGGGTGGCGGCCGTCATGTACGTGGTCGGCGCCGTCCCCTACCTGCTCTTCTACCGCGGCCAGGTCGAGCCCTGGAACGACGACGGCGCCAAGGACAGCAAGGACATGCCTCTCAAGGAGCGAAACAACAAGGACCAGCAAACCGCATAGAGCACCCCTTCATCACCCCCACCCTGTTTGCTGTGATATTATTTTTTTATAACAAATGGTCTCCCTCTTGTTTTTCTGACATCTCGTGGATGGGGAGAAAAGTCACTGCCATGAGAAAGTGCGTTGCTTAGGTTATAATTTGCATTCCACCAAAGACTTACAAAATCCCGTTTTAATTATTTTTGAAGCCTTTCCATGGCGGATGAGATCTCAAGAACGTCAGAACTGGGAAACAAACTGTGGAGGTCTTCGTTTTTAGATGAAAACATAAATAAAACACCACAAAAAAAAATTTGGCCTTTCGATCCAGTCCTTACACCTGACACCCGCGCTTACGCTTACCTGTAACAAATTATGCTCCGATTATACATTTTTTCCTACCTGTCAGAATTGGAAAAGGGGAGCGGGGCGAAGCTCTTCCGAGAGCGATGACCCGCCCGGGCCGGGCGGGGGCCGACTCGCCGTGAGCCGAGACGAACAAGTTAGACAGGACGGGCAAAAGGCGACGACAAGGAGGATGAAAAGTGAAAGGGGGAGGGGGAGCAGGTGAAAGTGGCGGCAGCGGAGGGGGAGGCCCCCCTCATCGCGCGTCTCAACTTCCGCAGATTGCGAGGATTGTATATCGTCATGATTTATTCACACCGAGTCATTATCAAATCCTCGAGGCGAACTAATGCATCAGAAGAGAGAGGGACTCAAAGCAGACACGCACTTTGGAGAGGCCAGGCCGGGCCGGACCGGGCCGCCCCCTCCACCCGCCGCTCTCCTCGGCGCCGCCAGCCGGCGCGGCTCCCCTGCGCGTGCGCCCCCGCCGCCGCCGTGCAAAACTTCTGTAGGAGAGGAGGCTCTTTCAAAACCCACCTTCATTTGCATACGCCCTTCATTCATCAAGTGTAAAACCTTTTTTTTCCGCCCCCCCCCCCTTTTTGGAGAGGTAAAATATGAAGAAAATGCGGAGATAAAAAGTATGGCGCGAAAAGATTCGTCCGTGCCGCGGCCGGTTGCTGGAATCAGTCATACATGCCGGCTGGAGGGGAGGGGATCTCTGGAGATGAAAGGGAGAGTGTCGCCGGGGGAAAGAAAGGGACGAAGAAGAGGAGAGCGACAGAGAGATAGAGAGGGAGAGAGGGGGGTGGGGGCAGGGAGGGAGGGAGGGAGCCGAATAACGGCAGCCGTGCCCCACCTCACCTGCCGAACGCGCTGAGGAACACGGAGGGGTTAATCAAGAAATCGGCACGACTAAAAAAGGTTGACATTGCCTGAAAGATGAAGCGCTTGTAACCTTCGGTTCACTCGCACGCCGCTGCGCCGACCCCCCCGCACCGCTCTCGGGCTTGGGCTGTCCTCCGCGAGGGGGGGGGGGGGGAGTGAGGTTAGCGGAGGCGGGCAAGTTGTCGACGACACACTCGGGAGCGGCGGCTCCGGCAGGCTCCGCTCAGCCCAGCCGTGCACTGCCTGCACTCCTCAGCGCGGGAAAGACCTATTTTCATTCCAAAGTTTCCTCCGCGCGCACGAGCCGACGGGCCGGCCGCTGCAGAGAGCTGCAGGAGCGCCGCGAGCACCGACCTGGTGGCGGCGGGCCGGGCGTGTCCCGCCCCCGCCAGCCCCGGCACGACAACAGCAGCGGAATTAACAGAGGGAGGAAGAGGGAGGGGAGAGAGAGAGAGTGAGAGAGAGAGAGAGAGAGAGAGAGTCGCCGACTTGCAGGCTTTTAGCACTTATGGACACGACTCAGGCCGTATCACGCCCTCCTTATCACGCGCCGCCACGCGCCGCCACGGCCAGACGAGCCGCCGGCCCCGGCTCCGGCTCCGCGGGCTGTTGTCCCCTTTTGCTGGGCGTAGGTGTGGCGGGATGGGAGGGGAGGGCGGGGACCCGGCGGGGGCCCGGCGGCGGAGGGGCGCTCCCCGGAGAACCACATTTCAATATCATGCAACCCCCTCATGCGTGCAGAATTTGTGCGTGTAGTACACGGGCGCGCGCCTCTGTGAGTGTGTGCGTACGCGCGCGTGCGTGTGTGTGCGTGTGTGTGTGTGTGAAGCGTGGCGGTCCCACATGTGCTACACATTTATTCCGTGCGCTTGTGCGAGTGATCGCACATCAGTGTGTGTGTGTGTGAGAGAGAGAGAGAATGAGAGAGAGGGGGAGGGGGGAGGGAGAGGGAAGGGGGCAGAAGAGACGAGATGGGAGGCGAGGTGAAAGGAAAAGCGAGGGGTTGCCGTAGGTGGTGGTCTCTGTGAATGGCCCGAAAAAGAAGGGAGCGGGCAGGTGGAGGGGAGGGGGGGGGGGAGTGAGGGGGTGAGGAGAGGGGCCGGAGGGGAAGCGAGGTGCTCCTCCTGAATGCATGCTGTGTGTGTGTGTGCGCCGCGCGTGTGCGCGTGTGCGTGCGCGAGGCGTGTGTTGCGTAACTCGGCGGGCGGGATATGCACGTGTTTTTCACCTGGGCGCCCCTCGCGCACACTCACACACACACACTCACACACTCACACACTCACACACTCACACACACACACGCTGCCCCTCCCCTCGTACCGAGACTCTGCTCCACTCCACTCCACGCCCTGCTGCTGCTGCTGCTGGTGCTGTGTTGTGTTGTTCCGTCCGGCCCTCCCCGCCGCCGCCCGCTTAGCTGCAGCCAGCCTTTTGTGATTTGGCGTGCAGTTTTGAGCCCCGCCCCGCGCCCCACGTGTGTGGCGCGGGGCACGCAGCAGTTACCCCGCTGTGGGGCGGCGGTGCGGCGGTGCGGCGGCGCGGGCACGAGGGCCGCTGCGTCCGAAGCGGCGCCGGCGGCCGGGGGCCCACGCACGCGCCGACGTCCGCGGGTGCGACGCGCGCAGCCCGCGCTCCCGGACGCAGCCTTCCCACGGCTCCAGGCTGCTCCAGGCTGCTCCAGGCTGCTCCAGGCTGCTCCAGGCCCGACAAGCCGCGCACAGCCGCGCACCTGCAATGCTCGAGCCAACTCGTGCGGAGGGTCCGAGGAGAGGGGCCCTGCACCCATAACAAAACACTCTTATGCACAGGCAGGCACTCCCCCCATAGTCCCAGCTAAACCCTACCCCAGTCGAGGTTACGAAAAAAAAAATAAAAAAAATCGGAGAGATTGGAAGGAGCGCTTTCTGCAGTGAATGTACGAATGTCTCGCACGCGCTTCTCGCCTCACAAGAGTCATCCGGCCTGTCTGTCTGGGAGGGGGAAAGGACGACCGAGGAGAGAGAAAAAAAATTAATAATATAAGGCGAGTCTACGCTGAATATCTTAAAGTCCTCCTCTCGGTTTATAGTTGGAGATATGAAGGCCCTCAACAAGTGGGCCGGCGGTCGCTGCCTCCGCTGCCGCCGCCCCGCCACCTTCTCCAGGACCACGACGGCGACAGCGCCCGCCCCCCCCCCCCCCCCCCTCACCACTCCCAGCCCTCCCCCGAGTGCCGCGCAAAGAAGTGAGCCCGTGGGGCAAATAAAAATTCAATTTGTTATTTCGAGAGGGAATTTCTTGGCCGCCAAGGCGCTTTTGCCGGGGCCGGCCGGGGCTGTGTGGGAGCGCGCGCCATCCACCTTGAGAGAGAGAGAGAGAGAGAGAGAGAGAGAGAGAGAGAGAGAGAGAGAGAGAGGAGGGGGCCTCCTTCACCCTTCTGAATTCACTTAGATATGATTTGTCCGAAATGAGCACTCCAGGCCGGGGCGGAGCGGAACCCTCTGTTCTCTGTTCCGCGGGCCTCGGCAGCCCCGCGCGGCGCGGTGGGACGCGGCGGTGGGACCGCCTGCCTGCCGCTGCTGCCGCTCCCGCGGGCCGCGTGGCCGCCGAGCGCCGGGACGGCAGGCAACCCGCGCGCGCGGCTGCTTGGCGGGACGGCGTCGCCGGCGCGTACGGCGCCGTCCGTCGGGTGCTGCGCCGCCCCGCGCCGTCGGCGCCGCCGGCATCGCATCGCGTCGCCTCGCCTCGCGGCACGTGAGGCCGAGTCGGGAGGGGAGAGAAGTTGTGAGGGCAGAAGGGAGGAGGGGCCGGGCACAACTAGCGGGGGGGGATCCCCGGCGGCTTTGGCTTGTGCGCGGCAGAAAGAAGGGTGCGCCGAGCCGCGCCGAGGGTCGTAAGTGATGAGTGCCAAGTTTGGGCGCGGCGTTACGGGGGCGGCGGGGGCGGCGGGGTCCGGCCGGCATAAGGAGGTGAGTGATGTGAGAGGGAGAGGGAGACAATAACGGGGCGGCCGTGCGGCCGCGGGGGGATCGGAGCTCGGGACGTTGGGTGTGCGCTACGGCACGGCGGCGGCCGCCATCACTGCACTGCACTGCACGCGCGCGCCGCCGCCGCGGACACGGCGACAAACTCCCGCCGGAACTGGATCACCGGCCGGCTGTAGAGAAGCAATTAAAAGTATGCCGCCGGCGGGGGCAGCTGGCTGGCTGGCAGTGCCGAGGTGCGTCAGCGGCGGCGGGGGGCCTCGGCGACCGAGCGCGTGCGTGCCCGAGGGCCTATGCCAGCAGAGGGAAGAGAGAGAGAGAGAGAGAGAGAGAGAGAGAGAGAGAGACGCGGGGTGGCGGTGAAGTTGTGACACGGGCAGGCGCGTCCCCTCAGGCCGGCCCGCGGGGCCCTCACGCCCCCTCACGCACACACACACACACACACATGACATCATCCCGGCGCTCTGTTGTCCGGTCACTGAGTAATGAGGGAAAAGGCCAACTTTGGTGTCCTCACCGCCGGGGCCGACATTATCTCCCCCCCCCCCTCCCTCCTGGCCGCCGCCGACCTCGTCATCGCCATCCTCGTGTCGCTTTCTCTCTGTCTCTCTTCTCGCCCGAAGCGTCAGAGGAAGAAATTGGAGGGGGGACAAGGAAAAAAGAGGGGCGGCCGGAGATTTAGCGGCGGCGGCTGAGATGGCGGGGGGTGTGTCAGCCGCAGTGTATGGACAAGTAATTACTGCACTGCCTGCGCCGCCGCTGTCCCCGCCGGGGTCCCGGGTCCTGGGTCCCGGGTCCCGCGGGACGGCGGGACGCCCTGGCCGACGTGGCCCTCCCCGCATCCGAGGCCCTCCGCCGCCCTCCTCCGCCGTGCCCCGGGGCGCAGCGGGGGCGTAAGTAGAAGTGTACGAGTTGTTGACAGGTTCGGGATGAGGACGGCGATACACACGTGCGTGTGTGCCCCGCTGCCCCGCTGCTCCCCACGGCTCGGCCCCGGGAACTCTCCTCAGCAAGGCGCCGGGAATCCTGGATGCCGGTCTCGGTCTAGAATTTCGTCCTCGCCGCGCGTTCGAATGAGGCCCGAATCTCGATCCCGGCCGATCCCACATTACAGGGATGCTCTGCGGTACGGTGGTGCGGCGGGCCGTCCGTGCGGCGGGGAGGGGGGGGGGGGCGGACAGAGGGGGTGGGAGGCGGATATTTAGGGGCATAACACGGAATAAATTAGCACCCCCTCGACGCCGCAGCGCCACGCAGCGCCACGCATAGGGCTGTAGCACCGCGCGCGGTCCGTGCCGCCGTGCAGTGGAGCCCATGGCAGCCCGTGGCCGGCACGGCACACGCCGCCTGCACTGTTAATTACGGTAACTGTCCCTCGGCGGAGGAACCAGACACCGCCGCCCGCCGCCGCCCACCCGCCCCTCCCCGGAGCTCCCCGCGCCCCGCGCCGCCGCCATACACTCCGTAGAAGTTCTGCCCCCTGTGCTCTCCTGCCTAACCTAACCTCGAGAATGAACATTTACAGACATTAGTCGCTGCTCGCTCCGCATCATTGACAAGAAAGTGGTTCGAATGCAGGGCGAATCCAGTCGGACGGTGGACACTTTGGCGAAGCGAACACAGCGCAAGTATGAGAAAATCACCCCGTGTGGACTTCGGGGCACTTGAATCCGCTTCCTGGGCCGGGTGTTGCTCTGCGAGCGACGCGAAGCGCGACGCGTTCTCCCGCCTGCGCTCTGCTGGGGGTGGAGAGGGTGGGGCGGCAGCCGACCGGGGCGCGGAGGCCGCGCGGCGCCGCACGCAGAGCGCACTGACGTTTGTCGCACCCGCGGGGCGCTTTTCGATAACGGGGGCCGCCGCGTGACAATAATTCTTCACCCCCCACCCTCGGCCTCCCCCGGCCGGCGGGCCGCATGCCGAGTGGAGCCGCCACCGCCACTACAACTACACCGCCACACTACCACCCCCTCACCCCCTCGCTCCCCGCGACCGCTCCATCAAAATCCCCCCCTCTCCTCGGCCCCGCAGCCAGCGCCCCCAACCCCTGCAGGGCCTCCTGGCCACGTGACGCCGCGCCTGGCCGCCGCAGCATGGACTCTCGTTAGCCGTCCGGGTCCGCGGGGGGAGGCAGTGATTGACGCGGTGCCGGAGACTGTCCTGCGGAGGACGCCGCCGCCGGCCGGACACCGGGGGGGGGGGGGGGGGGGGGGGGGGGGGGGCTCGCACGCATGCAGGTGCCGGCCGCCACGTTCCGCAAGACCCCCCTGCTGCAGTTGCTGCAGCCGCCGCGGAGGGGCCGCCGCCTGCCGCCGCCGCTCGGCCGCCTCTAATGCGAGTTTCATCCCGGATCCGGGGGCCTCCCCCCCCCCCCTCCCCCCTCCACGCGGCCCGCCCGTGGCGGCGCAGGGATTTGCATGTTTAAAGCGGCGCAAAAATAAGGTGCGAATACCACCTCGCCTGCCGGGGCCTGTCCCGTGCGTGTGTGCGTGTGTGCATGAGAGAGAGAGAGAGAGAGAGAGAGAGAGAGAGAGAGAGAGAGTAATGCGACGGCTGCGGGCGTGCCGGGGCTTCTGCTGCATCGTCAAGCCCCGCTCTCTCTCTCCTGCAGCGCGGTGGGGCCTAAAGGCTGAGCCCGGAGCCGAGAGTGAGGCGAGGCCGGGGAGGCAGGGAAGGCGGGGCGGGCGGGGCGGGCGGACGAGGCCTGCGGTGCGGGATGCGGCCTGCGGGGCCTGCGTCAAAAACTTATCCCTGCGGATTTCATTTTCCTCCCCCCGCGGCCCCCGCCCTGCGCTCCCCTCGTGCTATTTAGCCGGGCTGCGGCCGCCTCCACACCCCGCGGCAGGCGCCGGAGCCTCGGCGGCAGCGGGCGGCAGCGGCAGCGCGCGGTTTGCGCTGCGATTTTCGCCCGTGATGGATCTGAGTGCCTTTCGCTGCCGCCGCCGTTGCCGCCGCTGCCTGAGGTTCCCACGCGTGGAGGACGTCGCCAACGACTGGCTGCTGTGCGGCGGCGGCGGCGCGCGGCGGCGCGGCGGCGGCGGTGCAGGGGCGGCAGTGACGTGTGAGATATGGAGCGTCAAACAAGGAGAGTGCACGACACGAGGACGCTGTGCGCTGCCGTGCCGTGCCCCCCGGCCGGAGAGGCGAGAGCTGCACCTGCCTCACATAAACGCCGTCGCACACTCTGCACTCTAGAATAACACATTCTTTATATTTTTTTTTGCACAAAAAAAAAGGAAAAGGGGAGAATCTCCCGTGTTTTTCCTGCGACAGTAACTAAAATGTGTGCTTGTGCGCATTTGTTTAATGTGCCAATTTTTTTTGTGTTGGACCTACTCACATGCCGTAGTTTGTCCCCAAAGCGCGCTGAAAGACACCTAAAAACTCGCCGTTTTAATATATGCGAGTGTTCGAAGTTGTTGACATCAGCAAAACTGCAGTGATAAATGTGTGTCTTCTTTTTCGGATGTTTCGATGCGATATCATGCATGATTGAGATTGTATGTGTGGCGCTCAGCCAGTAACGGCTGCAGACGGCGGCGAGGGCCGAAGGGGGTTTGGCCGGGCCGTCGGGAGCATAGATAAACGCACAAGAAAGCCAACTTTCCTGACGGCGCTCCGTGTGGAGGATAACGACATGCAAGAGGGACGATTCAAAGAATGCCAGGGACGGCGGCGGCGGCGGGCGGCGGCCTAGTACAGGGGGAGGACGGGGGGGGGGGGGGGGGTGGCAAGAGCGCTGGCGGGCGGAGTGAGCGGTGAAGGGGCTTGAATCAAGTTAGAGATGATTTATAGGTCGTTCTCAAGAAGGGGGCGAAGAGGGAAAGAGAAAGAGGCAGGGAGGGAGAGAGGGAGAGAGAGAGAGAGAGAGAGAGAGAGAGAGAGAGAGAGGGGGACGGACAGGCTGCGAGAGAGGAGCAGTTGCTGCGCCGGGCTGCACGCGACGCCGCCGGGACGGACGCGGCGGGATATAGGATCGCGCCGGCGGGATGCCGGGCCGGGGGGAAATGTATAAGTCGGGAGAATTGTTTCAATATGTCGTCGCAAGCTGCCCCCCCTCCTCCTCTCCTCCTCTCCTCCTCCCCCCCCCCCCCTCCCCCTCCCCTCTCCTCCCCCTCCTCCCTCGCCCCCGCTTCACGCTCCGCCCGCCTCTCCGCGACTCGACTGCGCAAACGGCGCGAGCGCGCGGGGCGGGGCGGCGGGCGCCGGAGCTCGGAGGGCCCCGGACCAACAAGCATGGAAAATATCCGCGCGCACGTGTGCGGCGGCACACGTGTGTTCCGGCGTGTGCGCGCGCGCGCGCGCCTGCACGTGTTTCAGTCAATAGTGCCCATTTCCGATCCGCGCAGACCCCGCGGCCCGGCGCGCTTTACACTGCCGGGACGGCGGGGGCGGCGGGGGGCGGCGGGGGAGGAGGGGACCCCGTGGGGGCCGCGGCGTGTGACTTCAAAGGTCGGCGCGCCTGCCGGGTAGGCAACCGCCAATACAGGCCCTGCGCGCGCGCCCCTCCGCCCGCAGCACCGCACCGCACAGCACCGCGCGCCCAGCCGATCCCCCCCGCCTGCTCTCTCTCTCTCTCTCTCTCTCTCTCTCTCTCTCTCTCCCTCTCTCTCTCCCTCTCTCTCTCTCTCTCTCTCGTGCGCGCGCGCTCTCTGTCCCACAGTCCTCGTGATGGGCGATGGCAGCGTCAGTGCCGGAGTCCCCCACGCGGGTTCTCCATCACCGGCCAGCAGCGAGCGGGCAAACACTGCTGCCTCTGGTCCGCCACAGGGTCCGCCACCCGGGGTCCGCTGCCGGCGGGGTCCGATTCCGATATATACCGGGGCCCAGGCCGCGGATCCCATCGCCATCCCCCCTCCCTTTTGTGTGAGCAGTGGAAGAATTGGCACATTACAATGTCCTCTCTCAGCGAAATCCACACAGTTATTCAGAAGCTAATTGGTTTGCTTCGTCCTTATTGGGTGTGTAAACATCCCCCGGGGGTGCGAGCGAGAGGGAGGGAGAGAGAGAGAGAGAGAGAGAGAGAGTAGGGGGAGGGGGGTGAGAGGCGAGCCTGCGAGGGGTCGAGAAGGGCACGCGGGATAGCGGCGGCGGCACATTTAGAGAGCTAATGCCATGCGATTCTTTCCCCTTTTCCATTTCACCCTCTACTTCTCATTGCATGAACGTCGCTTTTGTGCTGGTCATGAAAACGCCGACTCCCCCACTCCTTCCTCTACCCGGTTTTCCCTACTATACTCTTTGTCTCCTTCTAACAGTGGCGGCTAGAAAAAGACGGACCGGTCCGCGCCATCACTATACCGACCCGCCGCCGCCGCCAACGCCGCCGCCAACGCCGCCGCCGCCAACGCCGCCGCCGCCAACGCCGCCGCGACAAAACGTCGCAGAAATACTGGCTCCCTCCGGGCCTGCGAGCGGGGAGAAATTTATGAACCTCTCCTCCGTCAGGATGGTAAACAAAATTACAATTATGTTCCTTTAGGAAGTGGCCAGCGAGAGCCAGGTCACAGAGAGGTCGCGGACGGCAAGAAGGGAGGGAGGGTGGAGGGGAGGGAGGGAGGAGGGGAGGAAAAGACGGGAGGAGGGGGGTCATTGCAGGGGTACAATTGAGACAGGCGCCGCATTGCTGCGGTTAAATGGTGCATACAAAGTCGGTAACTCCGCTAAGGCGGCGCTCCCGGAGACACTCGGTGCTGGAGCTGGAGCTGCTGGAGCTGCTGGCGGAGTGGATGAGGCCGCGAGGAGGCGGGCGGGCAGCGGCTGCGGCGGCAGCGGCGGGAGGACAGCGCCGCTTGCCGTCGTCTGCATTATTTCAGCCCGAGACGGCGGCGTCAGGGCGCGGCTAGCGCCAGACCTTCTCTCCGCTGCCGCACAATTTTGAGCCGAAAGATTTGTCGCGTCGCAAAGTCTCTCCGGACGGCGCGGATAGCGGACTGAATGTCTGAGGCTCCGGGGCCCCGGACGGCGGCGTCCCCGCGGGGGTGTTGTTTGGGGGACGAGATGTCGACAACCCTTCTGGGGACGGGAGGCGGCGGGGCCGGCGGGGGCCCGGCCTGCCGGCGCACATTACGAGTTATTCGCACACCGAAAAGTCAATAGCGTTTGTTTGCCACCTGAGGCTCTCTCTCCCCCTCTGGCTCCTCTCTCTCTCTTGCTCTCCCTCCCTCTCTCTCCCCACCCGTACACACACACACACACACATCGGAAAGTCACACTGTCACAGCATCTCTACTACTCCGAGGTGAACCTTTGGGGCGCGCGGGCCGCGGGGGGGGGGGGGGGGGCGAGGCGTGTCGAGTGCCGATTCTCCCCCGGCGCGGCGCGGATCCGCACAACATCTCCAGCCAACAGACGGGACACATTTCCTGCTGTTGCTGCTGGCCGTGAGGCCGTGGGGACGCGGTGCGGCGGCGCGGCGCGGCGAGCGCCTGCGGCCGGGCGGGTAGGCCGGCCGCGCGACACCCGCGCGCGGAGCGACCGGGGACTGCCTACCCTCCGGGCGCCGGCCGGGCGCGCACGGCCTTGCGCAGGGCCTCGCGCCGGGCCTCGCGTCCAGCGGAGTGAACACACAGCGTGGCCCGGGGCCCGGCCTATTTCTGGACAAAGTGCCGGGTAATTCCATCCCATCGGAGGAAAGAGAGGGTTTGCATAGTCCGTCGGGACATGAATCAACGTCGCCGTGCTCGGTCGCGCACGATCGGGTGCACTACTCGATCCGCGCGGCGGGAGTCCGCAAGGAGAGGGGGCGAGAGAGATAAAGAGAGAAAGAGAGAGAACAGCGGGGAGGCTGAGAGGGAGGGAGAGAGGACGAGAAGAGAGGACCGAGCCACGCCGCCACTCCGCGCGCAGCATCCCGCTGTAGATCACCCGGAAAAAAAGTGCTGTACTGCTGCTGCGGGGCTGCAACGGCAGCGGCAACACCGCGCCTACAGCACAGCACGGGATCGAGAGAGAGAGAGAGAGAGAGAGAGAGAGAGAGAGACGGAGGGCGAGCGAGCGAGAAAGAGAGAGGTTCCTGGAAGAGGACACGCCCCAAAGGCCTACATCACGCCGCGGCCCGGCGGCCCGGCGGCCCAGCGGCCCAGCCCAACCCCCCGTTTCCCCCCGACTTTAACGACGACACTCAGCACTTTGAATAAATAATCCATCCTCCATTTTTCCCTCCCCGTGCGTCTATACTTTCTGTCTGCGACTACTGCCCCCGCCGCCACGCCCCGGCACCCCGTGGGAGGAGAGGAGGGAAGGGGCGGAAAACTCCGGCGCGCCCCGCAGTCAGGGGCGGGACCAGCGGAACGCGGTCGGCCGCCTGGACGCACACACGGGGAGCGCGTGGCGGCGCGTGGCGGCGCGACCACGGCGCGTGCTGCCGCGGCGGCGCCAGGAACTGAGGAACAGAGGCGGACGCCGACGGCCCCTTTCTCTCGCACAGGCGCCGGCGCCGGCCCGGCGGGGCCACGACGGAACCACAAAAGTGTTGTTCTCGTCGCCGTCGGGGTCCTGGCCGCCGCCGCGCGCGGTGCCGCGGCACGGTGCGGGTGATGGAGTACGTCGGCGGCCTCGGGGTCTCCACAGCAGGAACGGGCGGCCGAGCCGAGCTCACGGGACGTTCCTTCGAACAGAGAGCCCGCGCCGCCCGTCACGGCTCCGCGCGGCACGTCCGCGGCGTGGCGGCCAACTTGGTCACGGTATTCCATAACCACTCCCATGCTGGGCCGCTGGGGGCGGACGCGGGCGGCAGCGGCGGCAGCAGCGGCGCCGGGACGTGCGCGGACCGGAGCGGCCCGCCCTCCCTGACCCCCATACATACATCTAGGCTCCTTGTTTTCTTGGCACGACCGAGAGGAGGAGAAGACCAAGGAGGAGAAGGAGAGCAGCGCATTTTTATTTACGACCACGGCGACTGACTTGAAATAATAAATATTCTCGGCGACCGGCCCCGCCGGCAGCCAGCGCAGCCGGCCTGGACCCGGCGGGACCCGGCGGGACCCCGCAAAACGGGAAGCGGGCGGCGGGGGAACGCCGCCGTGGGGAGGCCGCCGAACCGAAAGGCGGCAAGGCAGCCGGGGAGGAGACTTGGCGGTGTACAAATATGCAGGGCGCTGTCTGTATGTGTGTGCGGCTGTGTGTGTGTGTGTGTGCGCGCGGCGGGAATTTGTCGGTCACGTCTTGTCGCATGATGGACCTCCACTTTGCACACAGCGGAGGACACAATGTATGTAGTATACTCGCCTCCCTCCCTGGGGAATCGTGTCACGGAAAATAAACAGCAAACAGAGCGGGGCGTGGCCGGCGGACAGAACGGACCAGACCATTGGATGCGAGGGGGCTCGAGGCCGCTCCCCATACCGCGGCGGCAGCAGTCCCCATTGTGACGAGTGAGGCCCAAGTAAAATGGTCCAGTCGAAGTGGTAAGCAGTAATGAGAATCAGAGAGCTGCTGGGAGCGGGGAGAGGGGAGCGGTGCTGGGAAGTACAGAGAAGCCGGGCCAAGAACTACTGGCACGTAACTGGTACAGACGTCCAACTTCTTGTCGCGGGGTGCGTGGCGGAGCGTGGCGGGGCGTGGCGGGGCGGGGCGGGGCGGGGGGGGGGCGCGACGTACTAGAGGGGCCTGGGGAGCGCAGGCGAGCGTGGCGCCCTCCCCGCACCGGGGTCCCCGCCCTCCCTCTTCCCTTCCGGTCATAAATACTTAATCGCATCATTTCTTTGTGCAGCCCGGGCCGGCGGTGTCTCCTCCTGGAGCCGGCAGAGCGCCCTCCCCTCCCTGACTCCGAGCTGGCCACCCACCCGACCTGCCAATTCAAAAATTGGCGCTTTTCACTTCCGCTTCCGGGCAGGAAGGTCCGGGCGACAAGAAACAACGGGTGGCCTGGGGGCGGCCGGGGGGCGGCCGGGGGGGGGGGGGGCGCAAGGGCCTTCCGGAAGCCCCGAGTCCACGTCGCAGGCCGGGCCGGGCCGCCGCTGCTGCTGCGATGCCACCCCTGGAATATTTCACTCGCGGGAAATCGAGCAGGGCTTGAAAAATGACGGCACATTCCTGTGCGCACCTCCGCGCCACTGCCGCCCCGGCCCCGGTCCCGGCTCCGGCTCGGGGCGGACACGAGGGAGAACAGGTAAAAAGCCCTGCCTTGTCCCCTCCCCCCACGGCCCCGCCGGCCCCGCCAGGACCGCCCGTGCTCCGTGCCACGGAGTACCTCGCCTCGCCCTCCTCGGCTCGGCAGGACACGGCTTCCCGGACCGGTCCGGACGTCCCCCGGCAGCCGTGTCGGCTGGGGCACCGCATCCGATACGGCCGCCGCCGGTTCGATCCCCGGCTGGTCCAGGGTTTCTGCGGATGCTCATTAGAGAGGTGAGCTGGGCCACGGTATGGCACGGCCGATCCGCCCGAGGCCCGCAGCCGCGCGAAACTCGAGAGGACCTTCACTGCGGCGGTGCGTTACACTGACTGCTGACTCCACTGGGCTTACAAATGAAGGGACGCGGGGGGTTTGGGAGCGGCCGCCACTCGCCCGTATTTTATTGTGAGCTGGGTGCACGTTGGGGCCGCGGGCCGCGGCCGCGCGGCCGCGCGCGTCAGGCGACACCCCGGTGCTCCGCGCCACGCCACGCCCCGCCCAGCCGTCCTTCAGCCCCTCGGCTCCCGGCGCGGGCAGCGCGCATTCTACTTTTCCCCTTCATTGCAAGTAAGCGCGAGAGAGGCCTCACCTCGCCTCCCCGCCCCGCGACCCACCGCCTCCCCCCTCCGCTCGCGTGATGGTATTGTTTCATGGCGGTGATCGCTTCCTCTCTCTCTCTTTCTCTCTCTCTCTCTCTCTCGCTCTCTCACCCACTCACTCCAGCGAAGCCCAGGGGCGCCCCTTCCTTACTCCAAACGTTTGCGTGTAATTGAAAAGAACAAAAGCGCACGTAAAGAATTAATAGGGGGTGGAGGAGGTTGTTTGGGGGAAGCGGGGAGAGGAGAATCCGATGACATACATCACGAGGAGGGGAGAGGGAAAGAGAGAGAGAGAGACGGAGAGAGGCGGGGTGGGGGGGGGGGGGGGGGGGGGGGAGGGGCACTGCACCGCCAGGTAAGAAAAGGGCGACTAGGGAGAAGGGGTGCCGGCGGAGGGCGGCAGGACTGGGGCCGCTGTGGTCCTGGTCGCCTTGGCCGCCTGACTCGTAGGGACGGGTTGACCCGCAAGGGAGAAGGAAGCTCCTCGATAAAGTGGGAGATACCTGCAGAGGGCGGAGGCCGGAGGGCGGCGAGAGAGAGAGAGAGAGAGAGAGAGAGAGAGAGAGACTGCGGCAGAAAAAGGGAGCAAGGACATCGGCAGCTGCTGCTGGAAATGAGGATTGATTAAGTCCATTCTGGTGACGGATGAGCCGCCGGGGGACGGCCAAAGTCGAAGAAGAGTCGAGTCGGACCGAGGCGCGGAGAGGAGAGAGCGGTGATAGAGGCCGCCTTTGCCTGTGCCTCCTGCCCGGCCTGATGGCTGATCGATACCTCCCGCTGCTGATTGGCCCCCTGGACGGGCCCCGACCCGACAGACGCGACAACTCTGGACGGAGAGAGGAGAGAATAGGCCGCCGACGTCTCCGCCCCGCTGCCCGGCTGCTCCTGCCTCCTGCCCCTTCCTCCTGTTCTTCAGTTCCTCCGCGGGAACTTCTTCTTCCCGTACCTCCCTCCCTCCCTCTCTCTCTCTCTCTCTCTCTCTCTCTCTCTCTCTCTCTCTCTCTCGCTTGGTGCGTCTGGCCTCCTTGTGGCGACCGGATGCGCGCCACCGCTCGCGCGAGAAAGTCTCTTCTGTTCTTCTTCCTCGCAGCGACGTATTTTTTTTTTTTTGTTTTTCGTTTCGCGTATTTTGTCCGAGCCGCGTGCCTATCGATATCGCCAGCCTCCCCACAGGCCATCGTCTAGGCCGCCGTGCTGGTGCCCGCGCCGTCAGCGGGGGAGGCGCGGGGGTCGGCGCAAGGCTTCAGAATGCGAGCGCCGAGCGGCGCGGCCGGTGGCGGCGCACGGCGCACGGCGGCCGGTGTGTCGGCCCCCTGCACAGCCTCCGCGGTGCCCCGGGGGACCAGTCTGCGTGTGCAGAGCCCCGGCCGAGGAGGCGCCTCCGCCGCCGCGGCGATGGGATTCATCCCCGCCGGCCTCGGTCTTACGTCTCCGCATTTTCTCCGCCGGCCAGACAAATGACCGCGTCGCCCTCATCGACGTGGCCGTTAGCGGCCGTGTGGTGCGGCCGGGGTGTCTGCGGCTGCTGCGGCGGGGCTCCGGTGCCGGGGGCTGTGCCGGGGCCGCCCGCCGCCGTCCCGGTGAGGGATGATTCCGAGTGCGAAAATTCGTTGATGAATCATTTCGTCCCGAGAAGCAGGAAGAAGGTCCACGCCGCGGCGCTGCCGCCCCCGCAGCCCCCGCAGCCCCCGCAGGTCGTTTATTAATGACCCCGACCACCCCTGATGAGAGTTTGTGATGCTGTTGTTGGGCTGCGCGGGGGCCCTGCGGCCCTGCAAGCCCTCCGGACGAAAATTGCCCAGTTTGCCGACACACAGGCCAGGCCAGGAGGCCTCAGCGGGGCCTGCGGGGAGGCCGGCAGGGAGGCCGGCGGGGAGGCCGGCGGGGGAGGCCGCTCGCGGGGGAGGCCGCTCGGGGACCGCCCGCCCCGCGCCCGCCCGCCGAGGCTCCGGCCGCTACGGGAAATGATAGAAAACTGTAGCAAAGGGCGTATCTCAAAAGAAAGTACAAATAAAAGGGCCGTGCGTTATATATGGGCGCGTTGTACAGGCGCACGCGTGTGTCTCTGTGTGTGCGTGTGTGTGCGTGCGTATGACTGTGGGAGGGAGACGGAGAGTGAAGTGAGGCCCTCTCTCCCTCCCCATCCCCATCCCCTCCCCCCTGCAGGGCCATTCTGCATGAGAGAGAAGAAGAGGGACTTTATGCGAGCGAGACGACACGATCGTCGTGGGGCCGCCGCCGCCGCCCGCCGCCCGCCGCCGCCCGCCGGCATTGCATGCGCCGCGCACGGCGGTGGCACTTCAGCCCCTCCGAGGGCGTCGCGGAAAAAACATTGCGCAATACCACCACTTCCATTCCGTCTCCCCTCCTCTCTCCGCCATCTTTGCCTCTTTCGCCCTTTGCCGCAAAGCATCCGACGCGCCCTCCCGCGGCCCCCGCAGCCCCGGCGGCCCCCGCAGCCCCCGCAGCCCCGCGGCAATGAGGGTGTGCTGCGTCGTCGTGTACCCCGGCGCGGCCGGGACACCCAGCCTGACGTGTTTGTTCTCACAGGTGGGTAGCGAGCGGTCGTTGCAGTCCGCGGGTCACCGGAGGGTCACCGGAGGGTCACCGGAGGGTGTCGGCGGCCCTCGTCGCTGTGCCGCGCCGCCCCCAAGCAGGGAGTGCCCTCGCTGCTGTGTGCGCCCGCAGGGCTGGCAGCCGCGCGCTCGCTGCCTCACGTATGCCCACGTCAACGTCCTAACCACTTGGCGGGCCACGACCCCCCCCCCCCCTTCTCCCACTCGTGTGCTCCGGCGGCGGCTTCTGGAGTGCCTCACCAACCGAGTCTGCCGCCTGCGCTCAATGGAACAAACAATCAAAGAGTAGGCGATTATATTAAATCGCAATTTTTTCCCCTGCCCTGTCCGTTCCCCGTTCCGCACTCCAGTCCTCTTTTTCCGCTCCTTCACCTTTCCAATTTTGTCTCCCCGCTTTTGCGGTGCGCCTCGTGTGCCGCCGTCTTACTGGGAGCAGAAAAAAAAGAAAGGGATATTGCCGCGCGGGAGGACACTCTTGCCTTTTGCCACCCCGCCGCCGCCGCCGCCGCCGACGACGACGACGACGACGACAAAGACTCCAACAGGACTGGATGCGGAGTCCAGCCGGGCAGCGGCAGCTCGGCAGCTCGTCGCGCAGTCTGCCCGGACACACGGCGGTGTCGCCTGGGCAGGCAGCCCGCACGGCACGCGCGGGCACGCGCTGCCACGCTGCCTGCCCGCCAGGCGCCACAGCGTGCGCGCGGCGGACCGCTGCCGCCGCATCATCAATAACTGTTCCAAACTACCCGGTTCGGTTGGCGAGCCGGATTGGCCGCAGCGTCTGCGAGTCCTCGGCTGTCGTCGGGTCGGATTGACCTCAAAGCTGCGCGCTCTCTCACCCCTCCCCCCTCCCCCTGCGAACCCGACCCATCACTTTGCAGAATGGTGCCGGAATGGTACAACTGGTACAACAGGTACGATAGCGGCGAGGAGCGGTATGAAAGCGTAATGCAGGCCGTGTCGGAGACATCTGCCGCCTTCCGCGTGGAGTGCTGCACACACATCGCTCTGTCCTTGTCCGCCCTGCCACCGACCGAGAGAGAGAGAGAGAGAGAGAGAGAGAGAGAGAGGAGAGAGAGAGAGAAGTGAAGGAGAGGGCGCACCGCGGCGCGCACGCACTTCGCGGGGGGCCCTGCCGGCGGCGGGAGAGGAGAGAGCGCGGGAGCAATATTTGCGTTTTATTCTCTGCGACTTAAGAAAAGAGGGAGATGAAAGGACACGCGGAAGGTGGCTGAGTGAGTGAGTCGGAGAGAGAGAGAGAGAGAGGGGGGGGGGGAAGGAGCTCTGGGAGGGCCGGGAAAGACGGATGATGAAGGAAGGATCCCGGAGGGGACTCACCTCTCTCTCTCTCTCTCTCTCTCTCTCTCTCTCTCTCTCTCTCTCTCTCTCTCTCTCTTCTTTCTGTGGCGCCAACCACTTTTCGCGGGACAGATGCTCGAGGAGCCGCACGTGTTCGAAAACGAGGAAAAAATTGCGTTGTTTCTCGTTTTCGTCGCTCCCCCCTCCCCCCGCCTCGCCTCCCCAGCCAGCACTCGGCACCCACCCCTTCCCCTCCCCCTCCTCTCTCTCTCTCTCTCTCTCTCTCTCTCTCTCTGCTCGATCTGAGGCAGTGGCTCGGCGCCTCTGCTCCTGTTCCCTGGATCTGATAGTCCCTGGTTCGATTCTCAAGGCAGGCGGTTTTTCCCGTGGGCGGGCACGACGGCGTCCGCCGCTGCCAGCGCGGGCTGGCGTGGTTCAGATCGGGGAGCCCGATGTCCTCGCGGCCGTCCTCTCCCACGGCGGCTGTGCCGCTGTGCGCCGCAGGGGGGCGCTCGTGAGAGCGGGGGCGTCTCCCTCGCCGCACCGCCGCGCCTGTGAGGCAGAGAGCGGCAGCGGCGGCCCGGCACAGCCCGGCACAGCCCGGCAAAGCCGGCACGCACTCGGACTCTGCGTTCAATGCGACTCCCAGCATCGCGGCCCCAGACAAGAGGGAGACGCGGCCAGATCGATGCAAGGCACCGTCGCCACGGCACGGCCTCGGGGGGGCCGAGCCGCAGGGCTGCAGGGCCGCAGGGCCGCAGGGCCGCGGGGCGCGTGACGTCACAGCGGCAAGCAGCAGCAAGCAGCGGCAAGCCGGAACTCCATTATTAATTCGACATGTATAATCCAATTTGAATGAATAAACAGGGGGATCGGGGCGAGAGAGGGGCGGAGGGGAGCGGAGCGGTACTTCACACCGGCGCAGCCAGGCGCAGCGAACTGCTGCCGGCGCCGCCATCGGGATGTCCGAGACGTCTAGCCGGCTCGGGAGGCGGACCCGATCTGGCCAAGCCGGTGGTGTTCGCGGTCCTGGACGGCGCCACTCTCTTGTCACGGGGGCGCACGGACACGAAGTACCCGCCGTCCGTGCCTCGAGCATCGATCAAAGGACCAAAAAACGTGGCAGCAGCGGAAGCGCCACTGGTATAGATTTTCGGCGAGACGCTGCACTGCGATGCCTCGCCGCCGCCGCCCCGCCCCCACCGCACAGCTCTGGACGCACGCAGCCCGCGCCCTCAACAGCCACCCCCGCGGCCGCCGGCCCTCCTTGCCTAACGCGCAAACGCACTTAACATCACTCTGCCCCATTTACTGTGTATTCTTTCCTTTATTTCCCCCCCTCTGCCCGGCCCATCCGCGCGCCCCTACTGCACATCGCACCCCTCGCTCACGTCTCATGTTTAGATCCGCATTCGCCGCCGCCGCGCGTCCCGCGGGGGCGGGCCGGGGGCGGGTCGGGGGCGGGCCGGGGGCGGCGTAAGTGCGTTTGGCCACGACGGGCCCCCGCCGCGCCGCCCCTCGCCGCCCCGCACCGCAGCGCTCCCTTCTTAATCCGCGGGAGTCTGTCATTTTCATCGCGCTCTCGCGCCCCGCGGCAGCCCCGGCACGCCGACCGTCAACGCCGCGTAACCCGATAGGAGGAGACGAGAAATGGAGGGTAAAGAAAGCGGGGGAAAAGGGATACACGCATCCCCCTGTCTCTCTCTCTCTCTCTCTCTCTCTCTCTCTCTCTCTCTCTCTCTCTCTCTCTCTCGGCACTTCAGACAGCGGACACATACTCCGCGGCCCCGGCCCGCGGGGCAGCTCGGCGGCCGGCCTAAGCCCCTGGCCGCGTGCCCCGGCGCGTCCGGCCGCCGCCGCGGGGCGGCAGTGCAGTGCAGCACGGCGGGGGGAGGGGGAAATCAAAAGTGGGGATTATTTCCGAAAGAGGCGGCCGAGTGGAGTGCAGCGAGGGCCTCTCTCTGGGCAACGAAAACATTCCGTGATCTCTATGCTGCATTTTCTCTCCCCCCCCCCCTCCGCCCTCCCCTCCGCCCAGCCGGTGGATCTCTGTCTCCTTGTCCGTCTCTCTCTCCCCCCTTCTCCCCTGCCGATAGGTCTGTCTCTCTCTTCCCCTGCCGCCGCCGCACCCGGCGAGCGCATCACTGCAGTGACACACACGGCGGAGCGGTCGTCACACACGTCCTGCCGCGCTGCCCCCGGTGCACGTAATGAAGGAGGGCCGTGATTGAGATGCGGTCCCGCCGGGCCCCGCCGCCCCGCGGGTCCCCAGAGGGGTAATCGGAGCGAGCCCGAGGAGCGCCTCCCCTCGGGGGCGTGACGTGATACGGTGACGCGGTCCTCCCTCACCGGCCGCCCCGGCCACTTTTTTCCACCCTCCGCGCGTCCCGCAACGAGATTATTGACTGGGCCGATGCGACAAACCGATGCGGGATGCGCGACATTCGGTCCATCAGCCGCCGCCCGCGCCGCCCCTAGCCGCCCCCAGCCGCCCCCAGCCGCCCCCCGCGCCTCCCCCAACCGCAGCCAGACACCCTCCTCGCGGCCGTATCGGTACATGCCGCGCCACTCTGCGCCGGTGCGCCGCCTCCAACCGACATGCCGCGCGTCCCAAAAAGTATTCGTCACAACCGCGGTGAAACGCGCGCAGACAATAAAATGAGCAACAAACCGTGCCTCGAAAAGCTTGTGCGCCGAACACATGCAGATTGTATTTTCGTAATTTTTTTTTTCTCTGAGGTTGCTCCTCGACAAGGGCCGCTGGCAGAATACGTCCCGGCAGTCGCCGCCTTGATTTGATATTTTCCGCGGGCCGCCTCTCGGCTGCTCTGTAGGCGGCGCGGGCGGCGCGGGCGGCGCGGCGGGAGGCCGACACGGATTGAGTCGGCGGCGACGTGTGTATGACGAGGTGCCGCCGCCGCCGCCGCCGCTCGCCACAACAATGACGATTCCGGCCACGTCCGCACTCCACATACCAGGGGCTCCCCACGCCTCCCCTCTCGGCGGCTTCTGTGTGCCGCGCCCAGCCGCGCCGTGCCCGCTGCCCGCCGCCCGCAGCCGGAGATATGCTCGGCCCAACCTATTCTATACTCCCCCCCCCCCCTTTTCCTCTCCTCCCCGAACACACCCTTCGAGTTCCCCCCCGCGTTTTCCATCAACACTTCCCTCCTGCGCGCGCTCCGGACCTGCGCCACTCGCCGGGCCGCGCGCGATCCGCACCGACGCACTCCTTACACCTGTCGGGCACCTGCCCGCCGCCGGGTACCCGTGCGGGTGTGGCGGCCGGGAGCGCCCGCGCGCTGCGGGGTAGGCAGCCCGCACAACGCCCGAGCGCGCAGGGGCCGGAGACTGCCTATCCTCCCGGCGCCAGGCGCCCGGGACTCTGCGCGGGCGGCGGCGCGAAAGGCACGCACACAAACACACACATCCACACACACGCACACGACTTGTTCACATTCTTGCACATTCTCCTCGGAGGGCGACGGCCGCGTGGCGGCGCCGGCGTCGGACCGGGGGCCGTCCTCACTTCATCACGACGCCCAGGAGCGCGGCCACCGCCGCCGCCGCCTCGGCCGCGGCGCGCCGCGGAGCGTTTTCAAGCAAAAGAAAACGCATTCGTCTATTTCATCGCCGGGCGCGAGCGGGCCGGGCCGCCGGGCCCCCGCGGGGGCTGAATATAGTATGTTTGTGTTGCAGACGGGAAGAGAAATTTAGTCCCGGCGCCGGATTCCCTTTCCGCGGCCAAAAGTTTGCCTCTGGTGGGGCTGACGGGCCGGGATCCCGGTCACCGCCGTCGCCGTCGCGCCTCGCCTCGCCGCCCACATCGGTTGGCGAAAAAGTTCGGGAAAGATTTTAAGGCGATATCCGTTGTCTGTCCGCTTTGTGGGTGTCCGTCATTTTCCAGACCCCATCCCCCTCCCGTAGCGGGGGTGAAGATTCTCTGCAGCTCCCGCCAGCCGGAGGGGGGTGGGAGGGAGGGAGGGAGGGGCCCGGGGCGACTCGGACCCGCCATGTGGCTCTGCTTAGCGGGCCAGGCGGCGGCGGCGGCGGGGAGGGCCGGGGGATAGGATAGCTTTGCAGTGGCAGACTGAAAGTTGCAAACTTGCGGAGCAACCCCATCGCCGCGGATCAAGGGCCTAGTGCGGGGCCCGGCCTGAGCCCGGCCTTAGCCCGAGCCCCCGCGGCCCCCGCGGCCCCCGCCGCCCTGTACATGGCCCCGACACTGTTCGGCGCCGAGCACGGCCGCGAGCCCGCCGCCCGGCCCGAAGGACAGAGGAAGAACACGGGCTGGCGGTATTTATACACCCGGGGACGTCGTCGCCGCCCGGAGGCCCGCGGCACCGACACCACCGCCGCCGCCGCCGTCACGGGGGAGGTGAGGTGCTGCGGGAGTGCATGCGACGCGCGGCGACGCGCGGCACGGCTGCATTCCAGAGCGCAGCCCCTAAATCTCTCTCCCCCCCCCCCCCCCGGCGCCTCCCTGCCGCCCCGCCTGCCCTGCCGGCCCTGCCGGAGGGGAGGCTGGTGTCCCGCGCCGCGGCGCACAGCACGCAGAATAACTACCTCATTACCCGTGTCAGCGCCGCCGAGCGCCGCCCGGCGTCACGTGACGACCGCCACCTGCCGAGTAATTAACCCGCGGGCTCGGATCGCAGAGAGCGGCCGCGCCTGGAAGCCACTACTTGCCTTACTCTCGGACGGCAGCGGCAGCAGAAAACTGATCCGACGACACGACTGCAGACTGCATTCGGCTGCCGGCAGCGGTCCGCAGGGCGGGGCGGGCAGCGGCATCCTGTACCCGCGTTGTGCACGGCCTACCTATGTGTGTATGTGTGTGTGTGTGTGTGTCGGAGTGTGTGTGTGTGAGTGTGAGCGTCGCTCTCGGCAGTGCGCCCGCCGTTGCATGTCATACATCAGCGGGGTGCGTCCCATTATGTGCGGAATGCCGCAGTGTAGTAATACACCTTCCCACACACACACACATCACACACACGCATCACACACACACGCACGCACTTAATGACGCCGAACGGGGACGCGAACCTCGGCGGTGGGAAGCGCACGTAACATGCATCCCCGAGACGTGCGGCGCCGCGCATCACCGGGGAGGGCGTGTGGGCGTCAGAGGGCCGGTGGTGGTGCTGGATAAGGTCCTGGATAGTCCACCATCCGGGACTTCAGTGCTGGAGAGGGAGGACAGGGGCAGCCCGGGCCGGAGGCACGGAGGGTGAGGACGAGGAGAGCAGAACCGGGACCGGGACCAGAACGGGGGTACCGCAGCGGGGGTACCGCAGCGGGGAGTATCTCCGCCGCGCGGCCGGCGGCGGCACACCGACCAGACACCGACCGAAACCAAACACATGCGAGACACGCGCGGAGGCAGCCACACGGCCATCAACGGGGCGGAAGCTGCTCGATGCAGAACAGCAGCAGATCAGCCACCTGCCAGTCAGCGGCGGCGGTGAGGGGGCTGGCAGGGCTGGCTGTGACGGGGCTGCGGCGGCGGTGCGGCGGCAGACAAGGGCTCCATCAGCCGAGGCCGGCGGCGGCGGCGCAGGCGGCGGCGGCAGCGCGGCCCTCGGGCTCGGCCCTCCGGCCTGCGCCGGGCCAAAGGCTTAATATTTGATTTCGCGCACACTTTTCCGAGTCGGTGATTTCATCAACGGCGGCGGCGGCGGCGGCGGGGCCCGGCCAGGCCCCGGCCGGCCCGAGGACGGAATTCGATGATTACATGCATGATTGCATCATCATTGTAGAGAGGGGATCGTGCAGGAGGATCCGCCCGATTACACCGAGCGGAGCGCCAAATGCTCCGGGCCGGGGGGCGGGAGTGAGAGGGAGAGAGAGACAGAGAGAGATTGAGAGACAGAGAGAGGCATTGGGAGGAGGCGGAGGCCGCGAGGAGGGGAGATGGGTCATCTGCGACACACCGTTTAATTAATCGTCTCGAAAAGATAGCTGAAAAACAGAGTAAAAGAGGGTACACAAGAATGAGGGGGGGGGGGGCGGAGTTCAAAACGAACGAGAATACACTTTACAAGTGCTCCTCGCGGCACTAATGCCGAAAAAAGGTCAGATAATTCTCCCGACAAATTGCATTCTGCTTTAAAGCAAGAGCAATCCGATGCAGATTAAAAGTTCCCCAGGAGGGTCGCCCGAGTCCCGAAACTTTGATTGAGACTGGAGGCTGGCGGCTGGAGGCTGGAGGCTGCTGGAGCCGGCTGGAGCCTCCTCCCGCGGCTGCGGCGCCGACTGCAAGGCGCCCCGGAGGGGGAGCAGCATAAGGGTTGAGGCGTGGGGCCCCGCGCAGCCGCGCAGCGCCGCTAAGACAAATATGCCAAAATAGAGACCACTACAAATGGATTTCATTATTCTAAGCTGACGGGGCGGGCCGGAGGGTGGCGGAGGCGGGGCGCAAAGTGTGAGGCGAGTGAAAGTGAGTGCTCAGCCGAGAGAAAAAGGGGGCGCGGAGGAGGCGGCGGCAGCGGAGGGAGGGAATGGTTCGTCTCGTCGGGACGCCGCGATTCCATATCTGGGTGATTGGGGCCGCGATAAAGCCGGCGCCGGTGGCAAACTGGTAAAACCCAGCTTTCCAACGCAGTTACACGATTCCACGTTTTTTTTTCCTTTTGCAGGCAGTTAAAGGTTTGCGGACCACGCAGGAGAAAGGGCGGGCTCTGCAAGCTCAGCTCCGCAGCTTTCAGGACTGGGCGGGACTGGGCCTCAGCGGAGGCCGCGGCAGAGGTCACGGTGGAGGCCACCACGGCGCCGACCACGGCAGGGGCCTCCCGGCCCAGCGACGCGGCCGGCAGCTACAATGCGCCCCGCCCGAGGCCCCGCCACAACGCCACAACGCCACACGTACCTTGAAGAGGGGCTGCCCTGGGAGCTTGGCGCCCCGCGGCCCCCCGCGGGCCCCGGCCGGCCCTCAGCCGCCTCAGCCCTCGGCTCGGGGCGCGCGTGCCCTCTCGCCGTGGCCCCCGCAGCACTGCGTTGCTGTGAGTAATGAAAATTCCCGCGACGGTATCCTTGGCAACGTTATGATGCGAGCGTAATCAACATACATTGTGGAGCCGGGGCCTCTGGCCGTGCCGCGCCGGCGGGGAGGGCGGGGCTGCGGCCGGGGGGCGCGGGGCGCGGGGGGCGGGCCGGCGTAAAGGTGGTGGCTGGCCGGCGGCGTAACCCTGCGAAGTAAAGCAACTATCAGGGATTAAGGGGCCTTTCCCTTTTCAGCTGCGTCCGAACCACCCCGCCCCTCCGCTCTCTCGCTCCCGCTCTGCGCGGCCGGTGCAGGCAGGAGAGCGCGCGGCGCGCCCCCTGGGATACCCCCCGTGGTGTTGGTGGCCGTGCCTGTGCCCGGCCAGACACCGCCCCCCCCCCCCCGCAGCCCAGCCGCCCAGCCGAGGCAGCCGAGGCCAGCCCCCCATTATCACCGAGCTGAGTGTCATGGGAAATATTATCTCGCTGGTACACAGCGAGGGCGCCGCGCGAGACTCCGGCCGGGCGGACCGGGCCGCGGGCCGAGGCTGCTCGCTGGGACCGCCCCACGCAGGCGGGCCGCGAGCCGCTCTAGTTTCACAGTTCTAATATATATCCCATCCGAATGGAACGCGGGGAATTTCGAAATGTCAGTAGGAGAAGGTATCCGATTTATTTCCTCCATTTATTATTTTAGAAATATTTTACTTCTTAATTTTGTTGAGCACGTCTTGTCTGCGAGAGCTGCTGCGGGGGTGATCTCTCCACGAAGCTAAGAGAACCCTGCCGACAAAGTGAGAGAATGAGTTGGGGGTGGGGGAGGGGGGGGTAGGAGGGGAGGGAGGGGGGCAGTCCTACCCAGGCGTCCGTAAGCCATGTGCAGGGGATGGCCTGCAATTCATTTGACCGCCCCCTCGTCAGCACTCCCCCCGGCCCAGCCGGGCCCGGCAGCCCCTCTGGGGGGCGCGCCCGCTCTCCCTCCTCTCCCTCTTAATTTGCACGTGCGATGAATTTATCACAGTGGTCCATTTATCGCCTCCGCCGCACGAACGTGTCGCTTGTCTCCTTTTCGCCCCCTCTTTTTTTAATCGGCGTGTCCTCTTTCACGCTCTCTCTCTCTGTCTCTCTCTCTCTTTGTCTCCGAGCTCGCGTAACAGTTCCTGCCCCCTTCTCCCTCCCCCAAATGATTGGATCCTCATTATTAGCTGTCTCCCTTCCTCTCCTCCCCGTTTGGCCGGAGGGGGCTGCTGCCGCCCGCCGCCGCCCGCCGCCGGCTGCGCCGCTGCTGCTGCCTGTACTACAGCCCCCATCACATGGTTCATGGTGCTCTCCTTCGCCGCCACCCCCACTCCACTGCCACGGCCGGCGAGGGGTCCACTCCAGGAGCTCGGACCCGATGCGCACCCCTTTCATAAAACTGAACCAAATTGTCGCGGAGATCCCGGGACGTGTTCCAACTCGACTCACAGCAAATGGAACTGTCGCACTCTTAACCCCTGTCGCAGTCACACGAAACTCAACAATTTCTCAAGGGCAAGAGAATCCTACCCGCCCTCACGTAAGTCTGGCCGCCGCCCCACCACCGCCGAGAGAGGAATGACGGCGCGCCTCGGCGATAGGCGTGGGGTCCCCTCGGCCTAGGCCAGAGCGCGTCGGAAACGCTCGGCGCGAGCGGGCGGCGGCTGCCCGAGAGCCTGCGGCGAACTTCGCGCCGCCCGGCAGGCAGGCAACCCCAACACGCGGCTGTGTGGCGGGCTGTCCGCGCCTACCTCCCAGGGGCTGAGGGGGGAGGGAGGGGGAAGGTGGGGGTAAGTACTACAGAGTCCCGAGAGATGGCGCTGCCGGTCAGCGGCGGGACGTTGGCTCGCGCGGGGTGCTCCGTCCGGCGCCAGCACGACCTCCCGGCGGCTCCGACGTCTCAGCCGCACCGTGGTCAGAAACGGCGCGCGGGGGACACCGTCATCTAGCGCGATGGAAGTCTTTTAACTCGGTCGACGTGTCGTCCATTCGACTGGCCGTCGGGGTACGGCGATGACCGTGTCGCGGCCTGGGCTCGGACCGCTGCCGCTCCAGACGTCGGCGTCACTCCCCGCGGCGGCGGCTCGGCGGCCCGGTGGTAACACGTAACGCGGCCCTTCGCCGGCGGATGGGCCCCTAAACCCCGCCGCTGACTCCCGATACGGTGCGGTGCGGTGCGGCACGGCCGGCGCGCGAACGAACAAACAACAGATTTACGCTCGTTGTGCTGTGAGCCCCGCGCACCCGCCGCACCCGCCGCGCCGTCAGTCGTTTAACAAGATTCGGAAGGCGCGGCGGGGTGGGCGGCGGCAGCGACGGGGGCGGCGGCAGCGGCGGGGGCGGCGGCAGCGGCGGGGCGGCGTTTTGTTTGCACATAATTTGCCGCGTAACGTATATGGCCGGCCGGGCATCAGCCGCGGCCCCGGCATCGGCCCCGTGCCGGCGCCGCCCAAGCCGGAGATGGGCCCGGCTCAGCTCGGCTCAGCGGGGGGCCGCGGGGCGCCATCCCCAGCATCCCCGGCGTCGGCATCCCGGCAGCCCCGCTGACCCCGGCCGCCGCTCGGCCGCCGCTCGGCCATCCCGGCCGCGCGCGCGTGTGTGTTTGTGGGGATGAGGTCCAGGTCCTGTCGCCGTACACTTATGCAAACGGCTGCGCGCAGTCGGCGGGCCTCCTCCCCCCCCCCTCCCCCGCACCGGGGCCAGCAGCTCCGCGCTGATCCCGGGGAGGCCCGGCCCGCGAAGTATGGGATCTCCAACAGCAATACAGATAAAAGGGGAGAGCCTGCTATTCGCATAAGAAATTGCTCCGGCTGCGTCTCCGAGCACCGAATCTGTCTCTCTCCCCCGCTCTATCCTGCTGCCTCGCGATGACAATCCGGGAAAAGGGGGGAGGGGGCGGCACCTGTGGGGCCCACCTGCCCACCGTGTGTGATAACAAGACCGGGCGGGCGCGCCGGCGGGGGCGGGGCGGCGGGGGAAGGGGTGAGTGAGAGAGGGGAGCTGGCGAGAACGGATTTTGGCTGGCGGGCGCCGGTTTTGTACGGGCGTTCCTCCGCAGCCAGTGCAGCATCTGGCGGCGGGGCGCGGCCGGCCGGCTGGCTGCGCTGGCGGCTGGAGCTGGACCGGCGCCAGGATACTTGTTTGGGCGCGGGACCCGGTCCCACCACAAGGGAGGCGGCCGGCTCAAACGACCCCCGTCCACCCCTGCTAGTCTCAACCCTTTGCCGAACTGCTGCGGCCAGGCGGGGCCGGGCGGGGGCGGCGCGGAGCTGTACTGGCCAGGGTCCGCGGCGGCGGGCCAGGGGAGCGGGCCGGGGGAGGATATGAATTTTGGCGGAGAGAAGGGGGCGGGGAGAACAGGGAACAGGGGTGAGTTGTGTAGCCGCGGCGGTCGGCCCCGGGGCCCGAGGGTTCGACGGGGGAGTCGTGGCGAGGCCGGGGCCGTGGCTGCCGTGGCCGGGGCCAGCAGAGCAGGAGGACACGGCGGCACTGCGGCACGGCCTCGGCCGCAGCCCTCCCCGCCCCGCACTCTAATCCGACCGGTGTTGGTCCGCAATCGCGCCTGCATAAACGCCACCGCCGAGGACGGGCAAGGCGAGCACGTGCGGCTGCTCCCAGGCAGGGCGGCCGGGGCCGGTGGGGCGGACCGGCGACCGCGGCGCCGAGAGTGCGAATAAGTCCGCAGCAACCTGACGGCCCCGGCAGCCCGGGCACCACGACCAACAGGATCGCGGGGGCGCCGGCGGCCTCGCCTCGCCAGACGCAGAGGAAGGTCCCGACCCCGCCCGTCCGCAAACTTATTATTTCTTCCTGTCGTGTTCCGCGGAGAGCGTGAGGCCGCTCAGCGCTCAGCCGCGGCTCGCGGCCCGGCCGGCGGCGGCCAGGGTCTCCCTCACTGTCTCATCGCGGAGGGGCTCAGCATGACGAGGACCCTTCGCCTCTTCATCTCCTGGGCGCGGACGCTCTCCGGGGCGGGGCTCCGCGCCGGCGGCGACGCCGCGCTGTCTGTACCCCGCCGGGGCCCCGCCGAGTCCCCGCCGAGGCCCCCAGGGCCCCCAGGGGCTCACGGCTGTCACGCAGGGCCGCTCCATCGCTCTCGCCGACGAATGGAATTGTTCCCGCGGGCGGCGCGGCGGCGCGGGGGGGAGGGCGGCCGACGGCCCCGGCGGGGGCGACGACGACGGAGGAGTCGGAGACCGATGAACGTTCCGTCAAACGGAGACACCCCCTCCACAGTGATTAGTCTCCCCATCGTTGAGGGACGCTGCATCGCGCCGGGCGGGCAGTCTACCCCGGACGGCGGACGGCGAGCCGCGGCTGCCGGCCGGCCGGGGGGGGGGGGGGGGGGGGGGGCGACGCGGCGGGGAGCGCGGACACTGCTGGGTGTCAGCAGGGGCGTGTGTCGGCCCACACGACACGAGTCGAGAGCAGGTGTGGGCGGAGAGAGAGAGAGAGGAAGAGAGAGAGAGAGAGAGAAGAGAGAGAGAGAGACAGGGCGAGGGGGCAGACAGATAGGCAGCGCCTGGAGATGCCCCGCCCGCCCCGAGGGGCGCAGCCAGGCGCAGCTAGGCACGCTTATTCTGCCTCTGCCCGCCGACTGCTGATGGGTTTGCATGGGGCGGCTTTGTATCGCATCAGTGTGCCCCTCTCTCTCTCTCTCTCTCTCTCCCTCTCTCTCTCTCACTGCCCCTCTCTCTCACTCTCCCTCTCTCCCTCCGCGCTTCACAATGCTCCTGCGCATTGTTGTTTTTCGCGCGCCGCGCGCTGAGATTCCATGGGCGTCCGCGCGATGCTGTGCGAGGGAGAGGGTCGCGGGGTGAGGGGTTGGACGGGTACAGAGGTAGGGAGAGAGAGAGACAGACAGACAGAGAGAGAGAGAAGAGGGAGTGGAGGACGGCAGCCAGACAGCCAGGCGGCAGACAACCCCCGCCTGTTCGTCCGCCGCCGCCGCCGCTGCCGCCGGCCCGTCGTGGTCACGGCATGGCGCCTCGGTGTTGGCCGCGGCGCGCAGGGGCCGTGTTTTATTCAACAACGGGCTCGGCGGCGGCTCGGCGGCGGCCCGGCGGCCCGGCGGCCCGGCAGCCCCGCCCCCGCCGTCCAGGCAACGCGCCACGCGCCAAGCACCACGCCGAGGGCGCCCGGGGCCTCACACCCTGTGCTGCCTCTGTATCGTCGGACGCGTCCCCGTCAGGTCAGAGCGCGGCTGTCCAGTGCTGCCGACCAGCGCTGCCCAGCAGGGAGCACTCAAAGGGAGAGTCCCGAGTCAGAGGGGGCCTCTCGCGCCATCGGGCGCGGGAGTGGTGGGGGGGCGCACCGGATACAATACAACGCGCACTGGCTAGTTGGCCAATTCCAAGCAAAAAATATGGACACTTTGACCCCACTCGCGCGTCTTTTACCAATAGTTCATGTTTAATGTGATTCTATTCCATTAATGGCATGTTCCGCGCTAATTTCAACGATTATTGTAACGATTAGAATTTTTGAATCGGTTACGCTGCATTTGCTCTCGGGAGGTTGGTATGCGTGCGCGCAGTGCGCAGTGCCCGTGTCCGCCGCCATTACGCACGCCTGGTCTGCGAATGCCGACGCCAACTGTTTATTCTGAAGAACTTTGAAGAATTTCCGCGGTGTCCCGGTGCTGCTTTATCAATCCTAAAGGTGCGTACGTTAACATTAGCGACAAATTTCGGGTGTGGAGAAGTGAGTTTGCAAGAAGGGCTGGTACCGGGCCGAAACGGTCTTGTGGTCACGACCGGCTATCCAAGAGCCTATTTCTGCAATGCAAAAGTCACATCGTATTAGTTTTCTATTTTCCAGTCTGTCTTTTGCGCGATATCAGTACATATTTCTCTGCTTCCTGGATAACTTGAATAGAGGAACTTGGTTTATTTTGTTAATTGCTTGGTCGTTGCAGGACCATCATAACCTAGCGAAGTCAGCTGATGTAAACAGTAGTCAACAGGGCTGGCTTTCAATTGAGTCTTTTTTTTTTTGTGACATAAAATTCGGCCTGTAGAAAATCTTTATATCCAAGTACACTTTGTCGCAAATAATTCAATTTGCTTTTGTTTGTTGAATCTTTTGTGGTAATTTACCAGAATTGAAAGGTTTTTAAAAAAGATTTTGAAAATGTTAACTTATTTGGTGTCTATTTCTTGCTGTCAAAAGCTAAAGTACCATGCTACTTGATTTGAAAGTAGTTCCTTTCCTTCTATTTGATCAAGATTTTGTTTATTGACCGTGAAACTTTGGTTCGACCTGAGGGGGTTCTCGTGTTTAAGCTTGGACTTTCTCGGAAGCTTGCTGCGAGCAACCCTTACATAAGTGTGACGACATGTATTGTTGCTACAACTTCCTTCTCTTATTGTTTCCCAATGTGGATTGTATATTAATGTCCCAGCTGTTCGAGAAACGGCTATGTTATGACGGTTTGAAGCTGATCTTGGCATGGATCCTGCGCCAGGCGTAATGCCTGTTCACCATGGCCTCCTTCTGCGCAGTTGTTCGTTCTACTCTTGAAAGATAAGTATAGGAGGGACTTTTTTATTTATTTCTCTCTAAACAGTCAAAACATTTAACTATTCTTGTCTGGTTTTATTGTGTGTTTCAGTTCGCTACCCTAGAAGAAGTCCCTGTTTGGTTTTTCAGTTTACTATGTCGCCACTTTTTTTTATTAATAAATAGCAGCCCACAATTTTCCACAAGCCCGGAATGGGATAAGAGCACTATTTTACAAATTTCGATACTTAAAATATACCAATGCAGAGTGCACACACAAAAACGATACCAACTACAGCACGGGAAGGTGGTCACAAAGCTAGATAAATGGCCAGTGAGCGTACCCGAGCGTGGCCCCGTGCCCCGCACGGCCCGGGTAACCTATTTGAATTTGGGCGCTGACCGCGCGCCGGGGAGCCGCCGGAGGCGCCGCCAGCGCTCCCTGACGCCAGTGCGCGAACTAGCCGGCCCCCACCCCACCCCGCCCCACCCCGCCGGGCGCCCGAGTGCGCGGAGCCGTAACACGGCAGTCAGGCCTCTCCTTTCCGTGCTCCCTGCTGCCCAGCCTAGGCGGCCGCGCAGTCAAGTTGATTATCGCCGTTGGTGGCCCCGCCGGCGGCAGCACTGCCAGCACCTCCGCGCCGCCAATGCCCCCCTACCCCCCGCCCCCGGCTCGCGCTTAATTTGCATGCAACAGCGCGCGGCCGAGTTTTATATAAGTCGGGAAAATGAGGAAGGAGAGGCGGGGAGGGCGCCGGAGAGAGAGAAAGAGAGAGCAGAACCGAGAGAGAGAGAGAGAGAGAGAGAGAGAGAGAGAGAAAAGCGAAAGAAAGGGGAGGAAGTGGAGAGCGGGAAAAGGGCAAGAGGAAGAGACTGTAATTGATATCCGCGTACGCGGCTCGGCTTGGCGCGGCGCTCCTCGTCTCTGCCCGCTGCCGCTGCCGGCCGCGCCAGTTTTTGAACCGCGCGCGCGCGGATTATATTTTTTCCTCGGCCTAATGATGGCGCCGCTCCGGGGAGGAGTGAGGAGGCCGAACGGCCATGAATAATGAGCGCACATCTCGCACGACTCCGACTGGCTCCTCTGCTGATTTGTTGGCGCGCTGGGCGGCGCTCTCGGGTGGGCCCCGCCAGCCCCGCCAGCCCCGCCAGCCCCGCCAGGCCGGATAGGCGAGGACGGACCCACGGCCCCCGCGGCCCCCGGCCCCCGCCGCCTCCGCAGCTTTCTTGCTATATATAGCAAAAAACCGGCGCAAAGCCCCAGGAGGAATTGGAATCGGAGCGTGAGGGTTGGTTGGCTGGCTGGTGGCTGCGGCTGGCCGTGGCGCCCGCGGTGGAGATTGGAGAAGGACGTGGCGACGCGGCGCGCCCCGCCCGCGGCCCGGCGCCGGCGGCGGTCTCTTTCCCTGCGTCATTATCGGCGTCGCATGTCGGGCTTCGCACCCGCCGACTCCTCCGCCTCCTCTCCTCCCACTTTTTGTCGCGACTTTCGATGCTGTGGGTCGGGGCGGTACAGCAGATTTTTGGTACCGTAGGGTGTTCTGCTGCCGGCACTGCCGGGCATCTCCCGCCCCCCGGCCGCGCCCGAGTCCGAGCCTCCGAGCCGGCTTGTTTGTTGGCCGTGCGCCCCGCAGCGCCCCGCGGCGCCCCGCCGGACCCGTGCCGTATCGGTACGGCACACGGCACGGCAGGGCGCGCGCGCACGCTCCGCCGGGTCCGGCCGGGTCCGGCCCCACATGAGCTCAAGTTTTGGCCGCGCATATGGTCCGGCCCTGCCTGGCCCGCCCTCCCCGCTGCCCTGGGCTGCCCGTGCGCGGTTCAACAACCCCTCCCGCCCTCCCTCCCTACCACACACACCCCCGGCGGTGGCGCCGCAGGTTTGGTCTTAACCCCCTCCCCCCCTTCCCGTTCTCTCTCTCTCTGTCTCTCTCTCCCTCTCCAGCAATTACCTCGCGGAAGTCCAGGCCGCCGATCGCGCATGGCTGCACCCTACTGCTGGCTGCCACCCGGCCGCTGCAGCCTGCGCATGCGGCGCCCGTCTGGCTTTGCTCATTTCGCACCGGCCGGCCGGGTCCGGGCCGTCGGCTGCCTGACGAGAGCTGCCTGCGCCGCCGCCGCGCCCCCGCTGCTGCCAGGCGGCCTCCGAGCCGGCCTCAGGCCTCAGGCCCCGGCTTCCCCTCCGGGCCGCTGGATACCTGTGCATCCCCGCCGCCCCCACGACCCACACCGCTAGACCCCCTCGGGCTCCGTCTTGCGGTCCGTGTCGTGCCATCGGCGGGGCCCGGCTCAGAGCCCCGGCCCTTCCCGGCCGCCGCCCGGCCTGTCCTCTGCAGCGCCGACACAATGCCGCGCACGACAGCCGCACGGCCCGGACGCAGGCACCCGCGTAATGCGCCTGTGCAGCTCCCCGGCGCCACGCACGCGTGCGTGCGCATGCACGGCCGTGCGCGCGCACGTGCAGCCCCGCCCGCCCGCCCGCCGGCCCCTCTCAGGAGGGCTGACCCCCGCGTTGTGTCGTGTCGGCGCCGCTAGGGATCGAACGGAACCACCTCCGGGCAAGGCGTCTCTGCCGATGATCACAGCAAATCACGACCGAATCAAACAAAGCACGAGCAATCAGATTAAAAATTTGGCGACGTGTGCCTCGGGCCGCTCCAGACTCTGCACCCGCACGGTGTTCTCCAGCCTCATCACGCCCTCTCCGGGAGCCCCTTCGCCAGCAGGCGCGGCGTCTCCTCCCCGGCCCCTCCCCTGCTCCTCCCGCTTCCTCCTCTTATTGTGGTTTCTCCTCCAGACGCGGCAGCATCCAGCAGTTGTAATTTCTTCGTCCTGCCGGCATTGGCCGGCATGGGCACGTCAGCTCGGCCTCTGCTGCCCGCGCCGGGCCGCGCACCTCGCCGCCCGCGCCCCGCGACTGTGTAGTGTAACATTACTGCTGTGTGTCATGTCGGGGAGGGAGGGCCGGGCCCCGGAGAGGAGCCGACGGCCGGAGGGCCGGAGGGGCGGAGGGCCCCATGGGGGAGGAGGGAGTGAGAGGATCGACTCCTGAAGGAGACAGCGTCGGGGCCTCGGGGGCCGCGGGGGCCCCACGGGCCTCCGGCTCTGTGCCTACAACACTGACGGATTGGGACGCCATCACACGGTTTACTTCACGAAAATGGCTGATTTTCGACGCATCAGCGAGCGCTGAGCGGGGAGGGTGGAGGGCGGCACGGGCACGGGACGCCGCGGGCCGCCGCCTGGTCCCGGGTCCTGGGGACCGGAAAGCAAGGAGAGCCCCGGAGCTGCGCGGCCGCGCTGCCCCCGCCGAGGCCCCGGAGACCCCGCGGCAGCACGGCGGCCCCGGCGGGGTGGCGGCATGCCCTCTGGTGGGCCGCCGTGGGCTCCGTCGGCTGGAGGGGAGCAGGGGAGGCTGGAGCCCCGGCTGGAGCCTCGGCTGGAGCCGGCACTAGGCCCGGCGCGCCCCTCGGGTCCAGAGGCCGGAGGCCGGAGGGGCCGGGCCGGCGGAGAGGGCGCAGCCACGGCGCAGCGCGCAGCAGACATCGCGCGAGCAGAAAGGGGGGAAATTGTGTGATTAAGCAGGAACGCGCGCTTTTGGCTGCTGCGCCTGCTGGAAAACATCGCCCTGGCATTCGTAAAGCGCCCCCTTTCTCTCCAACCACCCCTCCCTCCCTCCCTCCCTCCCTCCGCATAGCATCTCCCCTCGCAACGCCACTGCCGGTGGCGGGGGCGGGGGCGTTCGCTGCGGGCGCGGCGGGCTAGAAGAGTGGGCACACCGCGGGGTCAGGGTCAGGTGGGGTCGGGTCAGCCCGGTCAGGCCGAGCGTTCCATATCGTTAGACGTCTGTCGCACCGCGAGGCGGACACGGGACGCGAGGCGCGCGGCGATCGAAAGAGGAGAAAGCAGAGTCGGCGCGCGGAGCAGGCGCAGGCGCAGGCGGAGCGCGGAGCTGCAGTGCGGGTCTGAGAGATGGAGAGCTGCCGGCGGGGCGGGGGGACCTGACGTCGGCGCTGGCGGCGTCTGGCCTGACGGCTGACGCCTGACGCCCGCTGAGGCGGCACACAACAGGAGCAGGTCGCTGCGCGGCGCGGTCGGGGCCCCCGGCTGCCCCGGCCCGGCAGACAGATTGGAGCGGGAAACTCGAGTCAGTCATCGAGGCCCCGGCGACGGCGGCGGCGGCGGCGGCGGTGGCACGGCCAGGACCAGGCCGCTGTTGTAGGCGGCGGGAGTGCATCCGAAGGTTTGGGGGAGGCCGTGCCGTGCCGCGCCGTGCCGCGCCGTGCCGCGCCGTGCCGCGCCGTGCCGGCCGCGCCGTGCAGCAGGCGAGACAGGCGGGGCCTATCAGCCTCGAGCCGCGCTGGAGCCGCGCTGGAGTCGGAGCCCCGAGAGCAGCCGAGAGCCCCGGCCGGCGACGCCTTGACAGATTGGAACGTCACCGGTCTTGCGGCGCGGCGCGGCGGCCTCCCTCACTGTGCCTCTCTCACTGCCTCCCTGCCAGCCTACCTCCCGCCAGCCGTGCGCCTGTGGTGGAAATAACCGAGCCTCCGTGTACAGATGGGCCGAAACATGCGGCGGCCAACCCGTTCCTAAAAATAAATAATAACCAGGCACTAAGTAAGCGACCAAAGAGCCTTTTAGTCCCCACACAGTACAGGCAACCGTCGGTTCCAAATAACCGAGTCGTACTTTCACGTATGAAAAACCGCTTCAAAACTTTCCCGCTCGCTTTGCTCAGCGCCGGTCGGTCAGCCAACACCAACACGCTGGTGGGGCGCGAGCCGCTCTACACCCCATGCAGCAGCGCCGGCACAGCTCCAGAGGCCGCGCCGTTCAATCCTTACGCCAGGAGCAGAAATTGTGCACTCGGCCTCCGGGGAGGGCCGCGGCGGGGCCGGGCGGCCGGGCGGCCAGGCGCAGCCAGGGGTCTGTGCCGCGCGGAGCCGTGGAAAAGCCGCGCTGTCGTGCCCCGCCGTGTGCGCGCCGTGTGCGCGGCGTGTACGCGGCGTGTACCGGCGGCCCGTTAGTCGGGGGGCGTATAATTGGCGTGGTTTTGGTGCCTTTGCATCCTGAGGGAAGGAAGAAAACCTCTCTCTCTCTCTCTCTCTCTCTCTCTCTCTCTCTCTCTCTCGCTCTCCCCCTCCGCACTAATCCCACCCTTCCGCAGCCACCAGCAGCAGCGGCAGCAGCGGGGCCATGTTGGCGCCGCCCTCCTCCCCCGCACCGCCGCGCCGCGCCCCGCCACTCCCGCGGGGTCATGTTCATGCATACGGGGTGTGTCGGGGCGGCTTTGATCATCGTAGCGGGCAAATAAAGACATTTCCGTTACTCCCCCGCCCTCTTTGGTGCAAAACGAGCGTGCGCCGGCCGCGTCAAGGGCGAAGCCGGCCGGGCCGGGTCCGCGGAGGGGCGGGCGGGTGGGGGCGGGCGGGCGGGTTCGAATGCTGCCCGCGCCGCGTGCACCGGGGGGTGTGATTCTCTCAGCCGGCACCGGCTCCCGCCCGCCCGCGGCCCGCACCGCGGGCGTCGGATGGGTTGCCTACCTGCCGGGCGGCCGCCGGCGCGGACGGGGTTGTGCTGTCCACCCCGTCGGCCCCGCAGCCCCCGCGGCCCCCGCGGCCAGGGCCGCGACCGTCCGGCCCGAAAGGTTAATGACGCTGGCGTCGCGGTAAGGGCAGCCTAAGGGCAGTCGGCGGCCCGGGCCGGCGCGGCGCCGGTGTTAATTCGCACTGAGGACCTTCCGGACGTGGCGGGGCACCGCGCGCACGCACCGCGGCCCGCAGCCTGCTGTGCCTCGGCGCCGACGCCTTCCACCAGTCGCGGCGGCGCGGCCCTCCCCCGGTGGTGCACGCGTGCGGCCGGGGGACGTGGCCCAGATGATTAGGCTGGCCGACGTGGCGGGCTGCCGGGCGGCCGTCTCCACTCCAGTCAGCCCCCGCTGGAGGACGCCGTGACGCGGCCGACGCCACGGGGCCGCGGGCCGCGGAGCCGGCGGGGCGCAGCCCTCCGTGCTCTGCTCTGCTTCCGCGCGCGCGGCGGTGGCTGGCTTGTTCGCTGGCCTGGCTGCTGCTGACCTGTGGGCGTGGCGCCGCGTGGCGGGGCGTGGCGTGACGGGGTTGGGAAGCCCCCCAGGGTGGCCAGCAGACGGCGGCAGGGCAGGGGCCTCGACTCGAACGCCGGCAAAAACGTGGCCACGAGCTTGATGAGGAACAAACATTCTTGGTATAGCCGGGGGCGGGGGAGGGGCGCGGCGCTGGTGGTGGGGGGACGGCCATGGCTCGGGGCGCGCGCAAAGTAGCAGGCAGTATGAGACGGGGGAGGGTGGGGGGGGGGGGGCGGTGTTGCGACCGCAACAAACAACAACGACCAACACATGCAATCAGAGTTTCGTTTAGTCCCAAAAGCCACTGCAAGCGTTCATTTTCTGCCTGCTGCCTCGCCTCTCCGCTCTCGGCGCGCGCTGCTCCCTTCTCTGCCCTGCTCCCCTTGTGTCAAAATGTCCCCACCGTCATGTCCCCATTTCACCCGCAGGGGGGGGGGGGGGTCGGAAATTGTGAGTGTGTTCCAGGGTAGGTAGCCGGAAATGAAGCAGGAAACTAACGCGTATATTTTTTCGCTCTCGTCTGGATGGCTTGAAAGCGACGGAGAACGAAGAAATTAAGTCTTTTTGTGCATTTTCATTGAATTAGTGCTCTTACGCAGAAAATTACGCTCCACCCTAAAAACGGTGGCGTGTTGGGAGATGGAGGGGGGAGGGGACACAGCAATTACTTAATGTTGGCGACCAGTGCGGGCCCGTCTGGGCCTCCGGGCAGCCGGCGAGCGGGGGTAGTGCTAGACAACGACAAACACGTCATCCACCGCGGACTCCGGTGGCGCTGCCGGCACTGATCACCTGCTTTCCAGCTCCCCCCCCCCCCCCTCTTCCCCCTCCCCACCCTTCCCCCTCCTGCGCTACCGGGGGCCGGTGACGCCGGTATTTGCTTTTAATTAAGCTGTGGCAGGAGGGTGGGGACCCTTCTTGGCTCGGCCAGAGCCGCCTGCTCCGCAGCGCAGGCAGCAACCCCTACGGGGAACTCACCTCACTGACTTAACACCCTCCCCCGCGGACCACCCCCGGAATCCACCCCCCCGAGCCTGGGCCCTGCCCGGACCTCCCCGAGAAGGCCCTCCCCGTCACCTGCGGTCTCGGCGGCGGCGGCTAGGCGCGGTACCTGTCAGCCCGCGGGGCCAGCACGGCCAGCACGGCCAGCACGGCCAGCAGGGCCAGCAGGGCCAGCAGGCGGCCGCGGCCCCGCCCCTCCGGAGCGGGTGGTGTAACGTGACTCTTCCTTCCCCTCGCCGGCCTCCACCGGCCCCCAGCCCCGTCCTCCCACAGAGGTTCACTGAGAGAAGTGGCGCAGTGCGATCAGGAGCAAAGTGAAGGCGCGGCTGCTGCTGCTGCCGGTGCTGGTCTGCGGGGCAGCAGAGATTGCTGTTGACGGCGCACACCGGCCGGGGGCGGGCGGGTCGGGCGGGGCGTGTGGCCGGAGGGGCTTTAGTGTGTGTTAGCGCACCGCTCCGCACCGCACCGCACCGCGCCCTCTAAATGGATACGACGCTGTAAGTAGTTGGCTGATTTCATTAGTGGGCCATCACCGACGGCTTACCGCAAATGCCGGTCGGTGCGGCCGCGGCGCGGGGCGGTGCGGGACGCTGCCTTACCTGCCGCGGTGCGTGTTTGCGGCCGAGGCTAACCCCGTGTCCGCGTGCGGCCGGTGCGGCCGGGGTGCGACCATGCGCTGCGGCCAGCGGCCGGGGCACGGCGGCGGCGGTCCGGCGGCGGCGCAGCGGAGAACGCAATCGCGCCCTGCAGTACCCGGGCCCTGCCGGGAGGGCGCGGCTGGGGTGCGGCGGCGGTGGCCGTTTTTCGGGTTGTCTGCCGCATCGGCGGTATCGCCCGGTCCTCGCCCGCGGGGGCGGCGGCGGGGACACGGCGGTGTCTCATGGCGGCGGCGGGGTGGGGGACGACAAAGTGGATTCTGGTGTCGCCTCGCACGCCGGACGGGGCCCGGGCGGCGGCACCCGGGCGGGGACCCGCGGCCCGTGCGCGCGCGCTTTTGTACCGCGCACCCTCCTAAGGCTCGGCGCGGATTAGAACCCCGGTCCGCGAAATTAGAGCCCCGCCGCCGCCGCCTGCGCCTCGCAGCTTGCTGCCGCCGCCCCCGAGCGCCCCGGCCGGCCGCTCCGCTGGCTCCGCCGGGCTCCGCCGTCCGCCGTTCGCGTGACGCGGCTGCCGCCCGTAATCGGCGTGCTTTGTTTCGAACGGCACGTGAGAGATAATCCCACTAACTACCCCGGGGCCCCCGACGCTTCCGAGTTACCCTCGGCGGCCCCCGCTGCCCCGGGTGCCCCCGCCGCCCCCGCCGTGCCCCCCGGAGGCCTCGGTGCCCCGTCGTCGGCGACCCCCCCCCCCCCCCCGTCCGTGCCCCCCGCGTGCGCAACAAGTGCGTCCCACGTCACCTGCGTGGCACGACCCGCGGCGTGTGTGTGTGTGTGTGTGTGTGTGTTTACCCACGACCTCTCTGTCGCTCTCGCTGTCACCGTCCCTCATCTGTCCCCGCCTGACAAGGACAGGTGCGGGCGCTCGGCATACGCGGTGTCGCACACGGTGGCCGACCGTGCGCCGTGGTCGCCCAGCCCGGATCAAGACCAAAAGTATGAGGAGGAGGGGGGGGGGGGCGATCGTGCAGTTCCTCCAAAGGACATTCTCCCCCCAGAAAAATCAATGCGCTCCTTGAAGAAAGTCAGAAAAGGATTTTGACTGAGAGTGATGTGCGAGGGTCGTCCTGCGGCGCCCGGAAGGCAGGCCGCCCTCCTGCCTCGCCCCTGGAAGTTGTGGCGGCCGCTGCAGGGGGAGCGGTGGCGCACCGCGTGCCCGGGGCCCGGGGCCCGGGGGTGGGCGCGCCGGGGCCGCTGCCTCCGCCGTCGCCACTCACTAACGGAGGCACCCGGGAGGCGTCCGGGAGGCGGCCGTGAGATATCGATTCCCAGGTCGTTAATTAGGTCAGACGAGGGGCGATTAACACGTAAATTATTTCCGGAAGCGGAAGCAGCCGGCGGCGCTCAGCGGTGCATCATGAGTGTGCGCGCGTGTCTGCGTGTGTGTGTGTGTGTGTCGGTGTGTGGGTATAGACGGAGCATGGGCAACCCTCGATGTATACATTATACCCCCTCGGCCGGGAACGAGGATTGGAAGCAATTCGCGGCTTGAAAAATGGAAGGGGTGGGGGGGAGGGGGGGGGGGGGTGATCGGCGTAGGAGCAGAGGGGGCGGGGGAGGGGCTGGCTGGGAAGATGCGATGCGCCGGCGGATTAATTGATAGCCGTTATCAGCGCCGGCCGCCGCACTAATCAGGCAGAATTATGCGCGCGGGACGGGCGGGCGGGGGGAGCGTTCCACTTGTGTTCCGAGCGGGTTCCACATCCGTCCCGCCGGTGTCCCACTTGTGTCCCCCCCCCGTGCTCAACAGCACTCCAGTATTTAGCAGGAACCAGTGTGAGAGAGATAGAGAAATGGAGAGGAGTGGGGGGGGGGGGGGGGGTGGAGAGTCGGTTCGTCTTACTCTCGATTCATTCAGTATTTACGCGCGCGGCTTTGCCTGCAGCAGCAGCAGCAGCAGCAGCAGCAGCAGCAGCAGCAGCGGCGGCGGCCGTTGTCTGGCCGGCCGTCTGGCTGACGCTGACCCAGTAATGTCCGGACGCGAGCGCGTTGAAGAGGAGTTGAGAGCAGTCGATGGCCGGCAGCAGCGGCGGCCCCTCGCCCCGCCGGCCTCGGCCCCGCGCTCGATGCGCTCCTTGCGGCTCCTCGCCACCCGCTGCTGACGCCGCCGACGCGGGCATCGGCGCCGCCCCACGCGCACGGCCTCGGCGCTGCTATCTGCACCCCGCGGTCGGGCAGCGCAGCGCTGGAAAGAGAAAAGCGTGGCGTTTATGTTCTTTTCCCCATTATGTCACCCCCTCCCCTCCCCGCCGCTGGGGGGCTTTCACCCGCCGCCGCGGCGTGTTTCCCAGAAACAGCCCGCGAAAGACGGATGATCGCTAGATGAAATTGTAGATTGTGCGATGGCATGCAGAACCCCCGGCGTTGCGTGCCGCGGCCGGGGCGGGCCGAGGCGGGCCGAGGCCGCGCGGGGGCTTCGTACGCGACGTGGCATGACCGCCCCTGTTGAGCACTGTCTCGAAAGGACAACATCAAGAACACAAAAAAAATCTAAAAAAATATTACCCTGCGTGAAATACAGTTAGGTCTATGAGACGTCAGAAAACTTTGTTTTTTTTTGGGGCACGAAATGGAACGGCGTTGCCTTATCGTTTTACCTAGGATTTTTTTCTATGAAGCAAGTACTCTCAAAGCAAAATCGAAACGGCATAAAATTACAAAAATCTGTCTTACAGAATTGTAACATTCACTGCGCGTATACGACTGACGACTTGATATCATACTTTGAAGAATGTCGTTATTTTACGAAGTTTTCTTGATTGATTCATTGACACATTTCTTGATTACGACAATACTTTGTACGAGTGAGTGGCCACACCGATACCGATAAAGGGCCACAGTATCGCCCTCGGCGGCCCCGGCCTGCACGGGGACAGGCGACAGGCTGTCTGGCCGGGCAGCACCGCCCCGCCGCATGCAGCCCCGCTCCGTGTGCACCGCCGGCCCCGACGCCCACCCTAATTAGACCCTCAATCTCGGACGAACGAACAAAATTGCCAACTTCCATTTTTCATGTGACGCGCAGCGGGGAGGGGGGGGGGGGGGGGTTATACACAGGACGCGGGACGTATAAATACGTAACGAGGCTACTTCCTGCGAGGAAACATGCTCCCTCTTCCACCCCCCCCCCCCCTCTCTCTCTCTCTCTCTCTCTCTCTCTCTCTCTCTCTCTCTCTCTTTCGCTCTCCTCTCTCTTCCTCCTCAGCCAAAAAGCACCAACCCACCAATGGTGTCTCAGCAGCATCGCCCCCGCCCCCCTCCGCCCCACCCCTTTTTTTCCCAGTCCTTTATTACTTCGGGGACCTGTTTATTGTGTTTTTCCTGCGGGGCCCATCCCTTGCAGCCGTCAGCCCGCGTTAAACATCTCCTGACGGACAGCGCCCGGGAGGTAGGCAACCCCTCCGGCGGCCCTGTCGGCTCGGCTGCCTGCGATGCCGGCGCGGAGCGCGGAGGCCGACGCGGCCGACGCGACGCAGTCCGACGGGGACACCGGGGGGAAGGGGACACGACGAGAAAAATTTATAGCGACCTGCAGCCTTGAGAAATGCATACAAAGCGTGTCCGGGCCCCGCGCCTTTCCTGTCTACCTTCATTATCTTTTGTTCATTCCGTCCCCCTCTCGTCCTCCCCCCCCCCCCCCCCCCCCGATTAAAGGAGTTGTTCGTTTTTTTTAACGCCGTCTGAATTTTAAATCGTGTTTGGCGCTGTAAATAATATACCGGGCCGTTGTGTACACGCTCGGAATTCTGCCGGTCCCCGCGTCCCCGTCTCCCCCGACGGCCCCTCGTGTTGCAGCAGGCGGCGTGGCACAATCGTTTTACCCCCTCTCCCTCCTCCTCGTGTTCATCTACGTATGCAACTTTTTTTTCGCCTCTCTTTTCCATGTCACTTTCCCCTGCTGCCCCCTTCTCTCTCTCTCTCTCTCTCTCTCTCTCTCTCTCTCTCTCTCATTCTACTGTATTACTCGTTTCCGCGCAAGTTCCTCAGCGTTGCTTTATTTATTTATTTTGGTACATTTCTTTTTGTCTGTCGTTTGTACATTTTTTCCCATATTCCTGTTTGTTTGTAGGCCTGCGCTCACAGCAGAGTTTGCGTTTAATAAGAAATGCACACGAGTGTGTCCGTGTGTGTGTGTGTGTGTGTGTGTGTGTGTGTGTGTGCGAGTGTCGCCACATGGTCATAATGCAGGTGTGTACATACGGCCGACTAATTGTAGCTACTAGAACGTGCCCCGAGGTAAGCAGCGCGGCGGTCGCGCGGATTTCACGCGAACGCGAGCCTCAGTCAGGCGAGGCGTGCCACTTGAGGAGCGCGTCTCGCATCTCCTAACCAATAGAGTATTTCCATGAACCATCCGTACTGCGATGCCAATCTACAAACTGTTCGCTCGACCAGAGATGAGGTCTGTGACTGAGAGAGAGAGGGAGGGAGTGAGTGAGTGAGAGAGAGAGATAGTGAGAGAGAGAGAGGTGAGGAGGTGGAGGGGGGGAGGGGGAGTATTTACCCACCGACGTACATCGGACCGCCACCCCTCGGGTCCACCGTACGCCGCGTATGCCCCCAGCAAGCATGGCTGCAAACAAGCCACCGTGGGGTGTGTTTGTGTGTGTGTGTGTGTGTGTGTGTGTGTGCGCGCGCGCTACTTGAGCCACCACTGACGCGTTCCCGTGCGTACTCCGCGCATAGCCTCCCCTGTCGCTCTCTCTCTCTCTCTCTCTCTCGCCCGCCGTCCTGCACCCTTGTTCACCTCTCTCTCTCTCTCTCTCTCTCTCTCTCTCTCTCTCTCTCTCTCTCTCTCTCTCTCTCTCTCTCTCCACCCCTGTAACTCCCTTCCCTCCCTTGTCCCTCTTGCTCTCACACATAGAGAGACTCTGCCTGCCTTCTCCTCTGATTAAATTAAACACACCACCGCCACTCGTAAGCGCTTTCGCCGTTGTGTAGTGTGTGCGCGCGTCACGACGTTAGGTGTGTGTGTGTGTGTGTGTGTGTGTGCGTGCACGGAGACGCGTACAGACTATCACGGCACTAATTATTTGAGCGTGTCTTCGCATTCATGGGTCGCAACAGCGCGCCGTGCCACCCGCACTCGCACACACACACACACACACACACACACACACACGCACACTCACACACACACAGGGGAGCATGACACTCCGGACTGTGCGCGCGCGTGTGCGTGTGAGAGAGAAAGAGACACCGGCACGGCACGGGGTGTTTGCACCAGGCGGGGAGTGAAGGCCCAGCACTACGGCCGCGGCCGGTGCATCTTCGTCTAGTGCTGTCGAAGTGTAATAGACGGGGGGGGGGGGGGGGGGGGAGTGACAAATGCCCGGGGAGTGAACTCGAGGGCGCGACTGACTGTTCCGCGGCGCTACTCCACGCACAGGAGGCCCACCCCCTCCTCCTCTCCTGGTCCGACACGCCACGCACTCCTGTCGCCTACCCCCCTATCTCTCTCTCTCTCTCTCTCTCTCTCTCTCTCTCTCTCTCTCTCTCTATCTCTCAGTCTCCTTCTCGCTCTGTGCTGTTTGATTAAACTGGTCAACAATTCATGAGATTTATTCTGCAGTGCCAGTGGCGACCTCCAGGGGGTAGACGCAGGGGCGGCGCGGGGCGGCGCGGGGCGGAGGGGTGGCGGATCATGCCGGCGGCGCGCGAGCCGAGGGGACCCTGCCGCCCCCCGCCGCCCCCCGCGGGGCCCACACACGGCTCATGCCAGCGCGCGGTCGCGTGGAGCAATCTCATCACAGCTTTCTATTTACTCATTTACCAGGCTTGTTTCCGGGTTAGCCTGCTACGTCCCCTCCACCTCCCTCCCTCCCTCCCTCCCCCTCCCGTCCCCACACACAGCCCCGCACCGCCCAACTTTGCCTCAGGACACATATCGGCCTCTCTCTATGTCTCCCCCTTCTCTCTCTCTCTCTCTCTCTCTCTTTCACTCTCTGTCACCCCCCCCCCCCCTCTCTCTCTCCCACCCGCGCACACATCAGTGCTCACGACTGCATATGCCAATTCAAATCTCATCGAAGTTTCAACGGCAACAGGCGCCGCTCGCCGCCGGCCAGTGTGCAGCCTCGGACAGCCGACACCGTCCCCCCCCCCATCGGTTTCCGGCGGACAGCTCCTCTGGAGAGAGGCCCGCTGGAGGACAGCGTGGACATCCGCCGCCGCCGCCGCCGGCCGCAGCCGTGCGGCGTGACCTCTTCGTGTCGGTTTCCGAAATCGAGATAAGAAGGTGGACTACTTTCCAGCGGCCGGCCCCCGGCCCTCGGCCCCCGGCCCCCGGCCCCCGGCCCTCGGCCCGTGAGCCCGGCCCGCCCCCACCTCACCGCGGGGATGTTTGTACGGCCCCACCCCTCCCGGCCCTTAACCCTCTAGTGCTCTGAAATACGAGCCCCGCCGGCGGGAGAGGAGGCCGGAGGAGGCTGCGGGGGACTCGGAGACTCTTGGTGTGGCGTCCGTGCGTCAGCCGGCGGCAGCGCGTCGGCTCCCCCGCCCGATGGGCCGGATCGGCCGCCGGCTGGAGGCCCGGCAGCCCGGCCGCCCGGCCGCCCGCGCAGCAGGGCCCGCAGGCTACATGATGTCACGGGCTGTACTTCCGAGCCCTCGGCCCCCCCTGCCTGTCTTTGTTCGTGTTCGTATTGGATGGAGCAAGGGCTGTATGGGAGAGAGAGAGAGAGAGAGAGAGAGAGAGAGAGAGAGAGAGAGAGAGAGAGAGAGAGAGGAGAGAGGCGGATACAAAAGGACACAGTCGCAGACGACGACGGCTGCCGGAGGGCGCCTCCTCACCTCCCCGGCCGGATGGATTGAGGAGCGGTATCTTCATCAGCGGTGCAGCGGTGCTCGCCCTTTGTGAGCGCAGCGGGCTCCAGCGGCGCGGCCGTGCGCCGCGGCCGTAGGCCACCCATCCGACGGCCCGGCGTGCGGTCGGCCGATGCTCCGATGCGCGGGCGCCTGCCGTGCGGCCACAGCGGGGCCGGCCCGGGCGGCCGGCGTAGAGTTCACGCTCTGCCAAGCACGCTCCGGGGCGGGGGGCAGCGACGGCGCGGATCTCTGCGAAGAACATTACAACGCTTTTCCACATATTTGTCTGTACAGTTATCTTGAGAATGAACAACCGCGATCGGTTTTCCGGCGGGGAGTGACACAGCGTGTAAGGGGCTAGAAACTAGACCTTCGAAAGTTAAAACTGCGAGCCCGGTGTGGAGCAGTAAACACGGTAAACATCGGGCCGGTAAGCCGCTAGGGAGCCGCAGCCGCCAAAGCCCGGCCGGGCGGCCGCGGCCGGGCCGACCCAGCGCGCGGCAGCGGGCGGCTCCGGCGGCGCTGCCTGCGCGGTGCTGCCCCTGGCGGCGGCCGCTGGAACCTCGGCCCCCGCCGCGCCGTGCGGCGCGGGGTGCCTAGCCGCCGTTCGTCGTCAGTCTCGCTCGGGCCGGGCTCCGGGCTAAGGCCCGGGTGAGCCGGGCGGCGGGGGCGCGGCTCCGCCGCCGCGGCCCGGCTGCCCCAGCTCGTCGTCTGCCGGATCGCAAGCGCGCACGGCCAGGTCCCGCCGGGGAGCTACAAAGAATGAACACCCAAATCCTACAACCGAACTTACCCCACTACATTTCCCTCGTTCGTTTTGACAATGTCAGCGAGCGATCACAAACACACAACAAAGTGGTATATTTTTCGGGGGGGGGGGGGGGGGTAAAAGATTTATTTTCATCAGCTGACGCTCTAAACTCTGAATCCCTGCGGCCGAAACTGCACACTGAAGTACGTGGTCAGGTTCGGGCACTCGCGCACTCGGCGTAGAGTACAGCGGAGCCTCGCCCTACTCCGCGGCCCCGCGCCCCCCCCCCGCCTGCTGCCCGTCGTGAGTTGTTCCCCGGCAGCTCCGCCGAGGCCGCCGCCGGGGCCGAGTGTGTGTCGTCCGTGATTTGTGGGCGTATAGAAAATTGAAAAATACGGAGACGAGAGTGCGAGAGTGTGCGGGCCCCGTCCGGGGGAGCGGCGAGCGCGGGAAAAGTGCACTGGAGGGAAATCTTCTCGCTGCCCCCGGCCCCCGCCCGCGCCGCCCCCGGCAGCCCTCGCACGGCGACTGCTCCACCCGTTGTTCCTCTTGTCGCGGACGCCGTGCCGCGGGCAGCTTCCCCGGGCTCCGGCTGCTCCGGCTGCTCCGGCTCCTCCGGGCCCGCGGTGCCCGCCGGTACACGGCGTAACGACGGCACAATAAAAGAGGCCCTGACGCAAGCCTAATTAAAGTGTTTGTCGCAACAAGCGGCTGGCTGCCGGCCGCGCCGACACCGGCCGTCCGCCGCGGATCCCCGGTGTCGCGCGCCGCCAGCGCCTCCCCTAGACAGGAATGTCCGCGGGCAGGCTGCCGTGGCTGCCGCCGGCCCTCGCTGTCTTGTCCCTCCTGCCGGCCGGCAGCCACACTTTTTTTCCCAAGTCCGAGCAGCGAGCTATCCAGAGCAGTGCGAGGAAGGCATCGGAACCAGATCGGCTCCCCGCGGCCCCCCGCGCCCCGCCCGCACCCCGCCGCCGGCCGCCGACGGGAGGGGGAGCGCGGCCGCTGCACAGTGCTGCGCTCTGGCGGCCGGCCTGGACGCCGCGGCATGGTGGGGGTGGGTGCGCGGGGAGGCGGCGGGGAGGAGGGGGCACCGCCTGAGCGCGGCGGCGGCGGGCACCGGCTCGTCCCGGCACGGCTAGTCGACTGGAGGAAGCGCGAGGGAGCAGACGTGCTGTCCAACGCAGGTCCTGCTCTCGTCCGGAGTCCGCGTTACGAGCGGATAACGTACAAGTCGGGAGTGAAGTGTCTCACTGGATACCAACTTCTTTGGACATTTTTGGATAACGCGCAACGTGACTGTGATCCGCCGACATCTGTGGATTTTTTTACGGCCTCCGTCACCTGATTTGGATTTTTCGTGAAAAAGTTGGATTTTCACTTTGGACTTGTGAATTTTTCCGCGTCTGTCACTCACTGTGGATTAAAGTGACAACCAGTGCCCAACCGCGAAAAATGGAATTATCGCTTGGGAATAGTGCAGTGATCTTCTCCGGAATTTTATTTACTGGAAATTGATTCCTGTGGATACTCGACATGGTGAAATGAAGAGATTGTGCATCCAGTTCATAGACAACATTTCACGTCGTGACGGATACACAAAGTGCTAAAAGTGCCATGTAAGGAGTGTGTGCTTGTGTGCTTTAGTTTCTTTTTTGTTTCGTTTAATTTTTTCAATCAAAAGTTTTTTTCCGTTCGCTTCACCTTTCCGTACTCTTTGACTCGGAAAGTGAATAAGTGAGTGAGTGCAAAGTGAAATGCAACGACTGTGTGCTAAGTGAAATGCAGCAAGGATTATTCGCCAGCTTCACCACCACCGACTGCTGACGACATGGTCTTCACCATGGGTGCCTTGTCGCTGCTGGCCGGCGCGCTGTTGGTGCTGGCCGCCAGCCCCGGGCTCGCCCGCCACGACGCCCCCGACGACTGTTCCTGGGCCGCCGACAACTCCTCCAAGGGCGTGGTGACGTGCCGGGTGCGCAAGCTCGACGGCGAGGCCACCAACCTGAGCGCGCTGCAGCCGGAGAGCACGTCCCGCCTGCACGTCCACTGCAGCGACGTGCTCCTGTTCGAGTCGTCCGTGCCGCCGCACTTCTTCCAGCGGCTCGCCCTGCTGGAGGAGCTCACCATCGACAACTGCAAGATCCTGGAGCTGCCCGGCGACGCGTTCGACGGCCTGTCCGCGCTCAAACACCTCTCCGTCTCCACCCACAACGTCGAGTGGGGCTCCGGCAAGTCGCTGGAGCTGGACTCCGGCAGCCTGAACGGGCTCAAGGAGCTCCAGATCCTGGACCTGGTGCACAACAACATCCGCGCCGTGCCGGACGACGCCTTCTGCTCGCTGACCAACTTGCAGACCCTCAACTTGTCCCGGAACCACCTCCGCGACGTGGACCGGCTGGGCTTCGCGGCCCGGCGCGTCCGGGACAGCGGCGCGGGCAGTGCGGACTGCGGCGGCGGCTCCGAGGTGCGCGCGCTCGACCTCAGCTACAACCACATCCCCGCCGTGCCCGAGGTGTCTGGGTTGACGCGCCTGCGCCGGCTGCAGCACCTGTACCTGCAGCACAACGACATCACCGCCATCGCCGGGGACGCGTTCAAGGGGCTGGCCTCCCTCAAGGTGGTCAACATTTCGTACAACCACCTGGCCAACTTGAACGAGGGCCTGTTCTCGTCGTCGCGGGAGCTGAGCGAGGTGTACCTGCAGAACAACTCCCTGCGGGAGCTGCCGCACGGCCTGTTCCACCGCCTGGAGCAGCTCGTCGTCCTGGACTTGTCCCGGAACCTGCTGACCAGCGCCGCCGTCAACGAGAGCACCTTCGCCGGCCTCATCCGGCTGATTGTGCTCAACCTGGCTCACAACTCGCTCACGCACATCGACGAGAAGACGTTCAAGGAGCTGTACTTCCTGCAGATCCTGGACCTGCGCAACAACAGCATTAACCACATCGCGGACAACGCCTTCATGTCCCTGTACAACTTGCACACCCTCAACCTGGCCGAGAACCGGCTGCACAAGATCAGCGCGCAGCTGTTCAACGGCCTGTTCGTGCTGAGTAAGTTGACGCTGAGCAACAACATGGTGGGCGACATAGACCCGCTCGCCTTCCGTAACTGCTCGGACCTGAAGGACCTGGACCTGAGCTCCAACGGGCTGACCGCGGTTCCGGGGGCCCTGCACGAGCTGTCGTTCCTGAAGACGCTCGACCTGGGCGAGAACCAGATCACCACATTCAAGAACGGCTCGTTCAAGGGCCTGTCCCAGCTGAACGGACTGCGCTTGATCGATAACCAGATCGGCAACCTGACCAAGGGCATGTTTTGGGACCTGGACAGCCTGCAGGTGCTCAACCTGGCCAAGAACAAGATCCAGTCTATCGAGCGGGGCACCTTCGACCGCAACTTGCAGATCGAGGCGATCCGCCTGGACGGTAACTACCTGGTGGACATCAACGGCGTCTTCTCGACCCTAGCCAGCCTGCTCTGGCTCAACCTGAGCGACAACCACCTGGTCTGGTTCGACTACGCTTTTGTCCCGCCAAACCTCAAGTGGCTCGATATTCACGGTAACTACATCGAGAAGCTGGGTAACTACTACGAGCTGCAGGACGAGCTGCACATCAAGACCCTGGACGCGAGCCACAACCGCATCAAGGAGATCACGCCCATGGCCATCCCGAACAGCGCCGAGCTCGTGTTCATCAACAACAACCTCATCTCCAAGGTGGCTGTGAGTACGTTCCTGGGTAAGACCAACCTTGCCCGCGTCGACATGTACTCGAACGAGCTCGTCAAGCTGGACATCAACGCCATCCGCCTGGCCCCGTGGCCCGCCAACAAGACCCTGCCGGAGTTCTACCTGGGCGGCAACCCCTTCTTCTGCGACTGCTCCATGGAGTGGCTGCAGATGATCAACAACCTGACGCACCAGACCCGGCAGCACCCGCGTGTCATGGACCTGGACAACGTCATGTGTCGCATGCAGAACCTGCGCGGCCGCCAGCACATCGCGGCCACAGAGGCGCACGGCTCCAACTTCCTGTGCACCTACGAGACCCACTGCTTCGCGCTGTGCCACTGCTGCGACTTTGACGCCTGTGACTGCGAGATGACGTGCCCGCAGAACTGCTCCTGTTACCACGACCAGACCTGGACCACCAACGTGGTGGACTGCTCGCGCCAGGGCTCGGACCAGATCCCGCGCCGCATCCCCATGGACGCCACCGAGGTCTACCTGGACGGGAACAACCTCAAGGAGCTGCAGAACCACGTCTTCATCGGCCGCAAGAACATGAGGGTCCTGTTTGTGAACTCGAGCCGCATCGAGAGCATCCAGAACCGCACCTTCAACGGGCTTAACGCGCTCGAGATTCTGCACCTGGAGGACAACATCCTGGGCGAGCTGAAGGGGTACGAGTTCGAGCACCTGGCCCACCTGCGCGAACTGTACCTGCAGAACAACGCCATCGCCCACGTCGGCAACACCACCTTCATGTCGCTGCGCTCGCTCGAAATCCTGCGCCTGGACGGCAACCGGCTGCACAGCTTCCCCGTGTGGCAGCTGTCGCTCAACTCGTACCTGGTGGAGGTGTCCCTGGGCAACAACCACTGGTCCTGCCGGTGCAAGTACCTGCAGGAGCTGCAGGCGTGGGTGGGCGACAACGCGCAGAAGGTGATCGACGCCACCGACATCTACTGCTATGTCAACGACACCAAGCCGCCGCAGAAGCGCGAGGTGGACCTCAACAACACGGCCTGCAGCGACTACTACGCCGGCAGCTCCGTCATCCAGAGCATCATGGTGTCCGACTACCTGCCCATGATGATCGTCACCCTGTCCGCCTTCCTGCTGCTCATCGTGGCCAGCCTGCTCATCTTCATCTTCCGCGACCCCATGCGCGTCTGGGTGTACTCCAAGTACGGCGTGCGCCTGTTCCACTTCAAGGCGGCCGCGGCCGGCAAGCTGGGCGGCGAGGACCGGGAGAAGCTGTACGACGGCTACGTGGTGTACTCGCCCAAGGACGAGGAGTTCGTGCTGCAGTCCATCGTGGCCGAGCTGGAGCACGGCAACCCGTCGTTCCAGCTGTGCCTGCACTACCGCGACCTGCCGCACCAGCTGCACTCGTACATGCCCAACACGTCCCCCGTGGTGGTGGAGGCGGCCGAGGCCTCCCGCCGCGTCATCGTCGTGCTGTCCAGGAACTTCCTGCAGACCGAGTGGTCGCGCTTCGACTTCCGCCAGGCCATGCACGAGGCCCTCAAGGGCCGCGTCTTCAAGCTGGTCCTGGTCGAGGACGGCAGCTGCATCCACGAGGCGGAGGTGGATCCGGACCTGAGGCCGTACCTCAAGACGGGCGCCCGGGTGAGGTGGGGCGAGAAGAGGTTCTGGGAGAGGCTGAGGTACGCCATGCCCTCCGGGGACTCGCACCGCAAGAGTAACAACTCCAACTACAGGCGGAACATCAACACGTACAGCCTGGAGTCGACGGGCGTCGTGGGCGGGCCGCACCACGTCGTCAACCATCACGTGGTCAACGACCACCACGGCTACACGCTGGAGAAGGCCGTCAAGCAGGCCCACCCGGCGATGCACATCAACAGCCATCCGCTGTTCCTGGCGGCCGCCGCCAACAACCACCACAGCCACCACCACGACAACAACCTGGTGCCGCCGGCGTACTCGTCCGGGAACACCCTGACGAGGACGAGCGGGCGGCACCACCAGCGGCCGGCGCCAACGCCGCAGCAGGACAGCGAGGACGCGAACTACTCGTCCGCGGCCACGGCCACGCCCTCGCCGCGGCCCCTCAACAGGCACCAGAACGGGTCCGTGCACCGGGAGACGCCCTCACCTAACACGAGGCCGACGTCGGAGCACATCTACTCGTCCATCGACTCGGACTACCCGACCTTCGAGCGGGCAGGCTCGAGACGGCAGGGCGCACAGCCCAACGGTGCCCCCGCTCCCCCCGGAGGCCCTGTGGTGCCCCCCGCTGGCGGGGTCCCCCTCCCCGGAGTGCACCGCCCCCCCTGGAGAACTGCGGGAGCGAGTGTTGTGGAGAATGGGGGAGTCCAGGCCTACCTGGTCTGAGTGACCCTCGGTTCGTGATAGTGGCAAAGTGATAATAATTCTTTAATATTTTCTTTTTGAAATGAAAAAGTACTCAGTGTGTGAGAGAGTGCATAAAGTGTGTGCGAGTGAGTGGGGGAGTTGCCAGTCGACTGTCGGACTAGCCGCTCCAGGAGCTGCATTCAATTAAAGGTGAGAACTTTTCCCTTAAAAAAATGTTCCTACTGCTTTAAAACGAGTTCAGAAAACAATTTCATGCAGTTGCCCCCGCCCAGCCAATCATCTGGTTGCGGCCAACATTTAGTTACAAGTCATTACGTGCTTCGAGTTTTCTGTCTTTTTGCTTTATCTTTGTGTGAAAAAAATGCATAAGCGGGCTTACTTTTTATTGATCTACTTCTCAATTTAAATTGTAACCAGTTGTTTTATTGCTTCGCAATTCCAAGTCTATTCATACTGCATTGTATGCAGTCTGTTGTATTATGTAAATGGTAACTATGATTTTGGGGCATTGTCCATTGTCTACGGATTACTTTTAGTTGTTTTGACTGGATGGATTGGACAAAATTGAGTACTGATGTCCTCTACCGTGTGCTTTTAAAAGCTCGACTGAAAGGTGCTTTTGTAAGATATATAAATGATTGTAAATACTGTGTAAATATCTTGTACATCTTGTAACATAGGTATAAAAATGTATAGGAGCTCTCTATATGAATTGCCGTAGACAGTGGACAAAGCCTTGCTTTTCTTGTACCAAACTCGGATAGAGTGATGTAGCTAGCTGTATCGTTACATTATTTGGACTGACTGTGAGTTGATATGTTTTCCAAGCCATGCCTACTTATAATGTGTAAAAAAAATCAGGCCAATGATATGTTATCGAACGAAATGCAGCCAAACGTTTGTAGTCAGGTTAGTCATTGGCTATGCTGTGCGAACGCCCCTGTCCAGCGAGATGCAACGTTTGCTTTTAATTCCATTTACCTGCAGATTTCGCGTTCCGATACCGCTTTGCCGCTCGATAACAAGCCCCTAATTAACTTTCGATTTCCTTCGCTTGCCCCCTCTCTGATTCTCGGAACGTGTATTTCCATTTTTATTACGGGTGACTCGTTAAATTGTCAATTGCGAGAGTTATTCGGCCGGCGCTTTTGCTAAAGACCCCCCACCCTCCCCCTGTCCACCTCTCTCTCTCTCTCTCTCTCTCTCTGGCGATAAGGGGGTACTGTTGCCAACATAACGCGGCTTGCAACTACAAATACAAGCCAAGATAGCCATCTGGATTGCATTGAATAACACAATCAAAATTCAAAACAGGGCGCGCCTCCTTTTCTTTTAATTTCATCCTGGTGTGGAGAGTTTTGGGAGAGAAATATAAAAAGAATATTAAGTCAAGAGGATGAAGAGGGACAGAGGAAAAGAGAGAACAACCGCTTCGAGGTCCTCTGTCTCTCTCGTCCCATGTGCCCCTCCTCTGGGCCCGGAATGCCCTTACGGCAAGCCCAGGTAGCAGCGCTCAACCAAATTATTCGTTTCACATCAACATCCAAGAGGCGAGGTGGAGCAGTTGATGTGCCGTGCTTGCAGCGTTCCAGCGGACGCAATCAGAGCGAGTGTGCGAGAGAGACCGACGGTCTCTTTCTCTCTCTCGCACACACGCTGCGGTCGGCTGACCGACCGGCCTCGCCCAGGTTTGGTCTGGAGCAGCGAGCCGACCGTCTCTCTCGGAGAGACTCAGTGGGAGTGAGAGAGACTGTCGATGCCCGCGCCGCTCCGCACGCTAGCCACGCCTGGGGCGCTGGTGGGGCGGTGCGCGAGCTGAAAGCACGCAAAATCAAGTTTATAGTTAAAGTCCTCGATCGTACCTGACCCATTTATCATTTTCGGAATACTGTTCGGATCAGCCCATACTCTCCGGCAAACCAGCCACACCTTTTCTTATCCACCCGGCATCAGGAGTCGTCCTATTGTTGTGTCATCTTTTCACCCAGAGAGAGAGAGAGAGAGAGAGAGGGGGGGGGGGGGAGCTTTCCGTAAACGCGGGGACATTTCGACTCCGCCCATTGTGGTCAGTGACTTCTCTCCAGTTGACCCGTTCTGAGAATCAAGAGGCGCGTTCGAAGTCCGGTCGGACTCTGTCTCTGTTGCGGCGACTACGATTGCCACATGAGCGAGAGAGACGGCCTCGGAACCGTGCGGCTTCATATGGGCTCCCATTCTGTTTCACTTTGTGGCTGCTTCCCCAAATAAGTTGTGTTGACATATGCGGCTCGACGCTCTTGATATCCCAGAGCTGTGTTTCAAAAAAGTTATCTTTTGCAATGAAAAAATAACCGCTGAGTTGACAGAGGTTTTCGCACACAGGGTCGTTATGTTGCCAAACAGAATATATTTCTGTATGTTTGTGATCTAGGTTATAATGTTTTGAGTCTGCAACTGGCTCATCTTTTTGTTGTAGGTGTTTTTGCTGCATTTCATCTTTATTTCTCTTTGGCAAATGTGCTTCTAAATTTCACGTTTTTGTTGTGTTGTTGATTGTATTCATTGTTGTTGTACCAAGTCTATACCGAGCCAAAAGGACTTTTTGCAAAAAAGACTTAGGCCAAAGGCCGATTAAAGCGTGTTTCGATCTTTATATTCATGCGTTTATGTTTGGCCGTTTAAAGTCACTGCACTGATGTTAACTACTGTCAAAATGTGTAGAGGAGATGAGGCACTTGTGAATCTACGAACTGTGAGATTTGCTGCAATTGATCTAGCCATAAACGCTTTTTATGTTAAATATCGCCATGTCTTAATGTGGATGACACTGACTTCTAGTTATGTCCAGCGTCGTACAAATATTTTGTGTTCACCAATGAGTTGGCTTAATTGGAGGATTTCTTGGCCTTAATGAGACTGTGAAATATTTTTCACAAGATAAATTCTGTGCATCCGCTCATGACATGAAGGCTGTCTGTGATACCTAGAACTAGTATTTATTATTGAAATCAGTTTGTTTCTATTGTATTTAGTGTACATTTTTTTGTAAAAACAGATATATGATATTGCAAGCTATGGTTTAAGAGTCTGGATCCTAATTTTTGTAACATGTACCACAGAGGATTTAATAAAATGCCGAGTGTTCACATATGAAAAACTTGAGTCCTACTTGAACTTTCCCTTTTTCTCTGAAGACAGAAAGAAACAAAAAGTTAGAGTATTTAATTAATGAGGCGAACAAAACAAGCAATAATATTTATATATCACAAAAATCAAAAATATTTTTTTACACTCGATAAACACTAACACATCTAAAAAGTAAAAATAATGGAATCGCCTGAAGTACATTTCATAAAGTTACACCTGCACATTGGAATCAGTAAACAGGAAGTAGCTCAATCATTAGTTTTGCACGACAAGTGTGCTGACCTATGCGCCAACACGCCAGGCATTGAATCACGCTGCTGGACCCAACAAAGGCTGGGTGTGAAACACTAAGTACCACAGCCATACCATTCCAGGAAAGACTGCAAGACGACGAGGCGTCATATGTCATGGAGAAGGGAGAGCCCCGAGTGAGAAGAAGACGGAGCAGACAGCGAGAGGGAAAAGGACAGCATGGGTGGGAAGGACGACACGGGAGGGGGAGACAGCGGGGGAGCGGAGAGGAGAACAAGAAAAGAAGGAGAACAGAGACCACATGCAGCCCGGAGCCCTGCAGCGACGCTCGTAACGTGCACTGTCAAACTGTTTCCCACAAGAAAATGCTAACGTTTTGCCCCAACGGAGAAACTCAAGATGAAACATGACGTTGCCAGGGGGGATATGACTATTCTGGGACACCAGTAAATGCTAGGAATAGCGTAGAAGCGTCCTCCGTATGAGAGCGGAAGATGCATTCGACAAGATTTACGTTTTGCAGGGTAGCATTGCGGGGGGGGGTCATATTTTCAAACCATATTTCGCAAAACGACATCAGGGGCTTCTTTTTACCACGAGGAAGCCACTTTCCCGCCGTGCTACAAAGCTGTTTAAAAATATCATGTTCTCCGCCTTGATTGTGTGAGTTACCTACTTTTGGGACTCCGGTAAAGAATCTCCGCTAGTATACTCCATGTATCATGAATTACGTGACACCCTATACTCAGCGGGAGGCAAACCATCACAAAGCCTTCGCTCCACATTCTACTTCTTTTTGGTTGCCATTCTTCCTTGTTTTCCTTTTTCTGCTCCTCCTTTCTGGAGGGAGGGTTAGGCAGGCGGTGGAGGGGAGCGGTGCCAAGCAGGGTGTGACCGGCCCGGGCCGCCGGGGCCGCCGGGGCCGCCGGGGCCGCCGCGCCGGGTCTTTCTGGGTGCGGCGGTGCGGCGTCGGGGCCTGCAGCGGCTCGTAGACTTTCGATACAACGCTTCGTTATACACACTTCGGCTGAAAGGATGGACGCCTCCGAAGGGAATTTCATGCCGATTTTTGCAGGACGTTAGAAGTTGTAAAAAAAGATGTACATTCCGTGAAATGACGGTTTCAGCGGCTTCGCCCCTAACGTGCCCGCCCGGCACAGAGCAGACGCCGAAAAAGTTTACGGTTCTGTTTACTATTCTTCCTGCAGACCGGGCCGGGGGAAAGTAATTGCACGAAACCTATCGCCTCTGATACATATCTAATGCGTCCCCTGCGCGCCGCGCCCGGCCCGCCGCGGCCCGCCCGGCGCTGACCCGACGTCTGGCTTTTCGCTGCCTTGTTTCCCGCCTAGAGAAAGCAGTGGGCGATATACTTTGCTTGACGCCGAACCGCAAATAACGTAAATCCGTCACCCCGCGAGATATCTCATTGCGGCTATCGAAATTGAATCGGAATTTGTGTAGTTTTAAATAACGAGACTGCGTGTGTTGCTGTTGCGCGCCGAAACAGCGCAGCCACCACGCCGGCCCTGAATAGGGCAGCAGGCGGTAGGAGAGGGGGGGGGGGGGGGGGCGAAAATGTGCGCCCGGAGCGATCGAAACCAAACGAACCCAGGAGGGCAGCAGGTAGTCCAGTAGTATCGTAATGGGCGCATTTCGATGCAGGGGGATTAGCCATGCAGCCCATGCTGGCTAGGCACATACTGGCTTGTATGTGTGTGTGTGAGGGGTAGGGGAGGGGGGCAGGGGGGGGGGGGGGGGGCGTGCCCGTGCCGGCGCGGACCTTTCGCGTGCGCGGCACCTTGACAGATCGGAAAGCGGAACAGAGGCGCCCCACGCGACCTCCTCTCGGTCCGCCCGGCCTGCGTCGGGCGGCGCCGGGCCTTCGAGGGAGGGGCGGCTCTGTCGGCCGCAGCGCCACAATCGGGCCGCGGTTTGTTACAAATTCAGAGCCGGGAGAGGTGCGCGCGGGGGGCACGGCACGCGCTTGGTGGTGCCTCACTCGCACCCGGTGGGCAGTCCCGTGAGAGAGTGAGCGAGAGATAGGCCCAGGTCCATGGTGGTGTTCGGAACCAGCCCGCTGCCGGCGGCACGGCGGTGTGTGTGGGGGCGCGGGAGCCCGCCGGCCGGTGGCCCCGGTGGGCGCCCTCCTCCCTGCGGCCCGGCCGGCCCCGGGGCCCCGGGCCCTGCGCTGCTCCCGCCGCCGCTGTCCGCGAGGCGCGAGGCCGCCGCCGACGCCGGGCCTCACTGTCATCCCGACTAGCGCCTTTTAATCATATCAGTTATTTATGGGCGCCGCTACAATTTTTTTTTTACTCGGATTCAAATTCACTGACACCTCCACTGGGCCGCCGCCGCTGGCCGGCCGAGCCCGACTGACGCTTCATTTCCATTGCGAGCGGCAAGAAGGCCTCTCTCTCTGTCTCTGTCTCTCTCTCTCTCTAGCCCTCTCCCTCACTCTCTCACCTCCGCCGGCGGCGTTTGTCCGTCGGACGTGTTGTACGTGTGAAGTCCCTACATATCTGCGCCACTTTCCCGTCCGGGCCCGCAGGTCCGGAGGTCCGCGGGGCGGTCGGAGGCGCGGCGCGGCGTGGGCGCGCTGGGGGACCTGGACGGGCAAGCGCCTTGGCAGCGGCCTGGCAGCGCCTTGGCAGCGGCTTGGCAGCGGCTTGGCAGGTCGTCCCCCCCTGCGTCGGCGCTGTCGGCCCCGGCGGCTACCCGCGGGCCACGCCGCTTCCTGCGAGTCGCCGGGCGCCGTATTTTTCTCCGGAGGCGAGCCAAGCACCGGCTGGGGGACCGCTGTGCCCGGCTCTGCCTGCTCTGCCTGCTCCCCCCGCGTCACCCTGAGGCATCATTACAGGGGAATCGCCGGCTGCTCGGCGCGGTAACAGTCCCCCTTGCAGCGCGAAATCAGTCGAAAAAACGGTACACAATGGGAGAGTGCGCCGCGCTCAGCTGCGCCGCGCGCGCTGTGCAAAAGCGTCGGGGAGGGGGAGGGGGCGCCAGCAGCGGCAGCGGGGCGCCGGCGCCCCGTGACCTATCCCCTTTAAGGGTGTCTGCCGTGGCTGGCCGTGGCGGGGGTAGCGCCCGGTGTGCAGGCAGCCCGCCCGTGAGGGGGGTGGGGGGGGGGGGGGTGACGGGCGTCAGCCAGACTGCGCTGAGCTGTGCTAAAGTCCCTTTCGGGTTCGGACCCAGAATGAACGGCGGAAGGAGGAGAAGGGGGTAAGTAGGGGGCGGGGGCGGTTCTGCAATTCCCTCCCACTCGATCATCCCACCAGGCTGTTTGCATGTGCCGCGCCGCGTCGCCCGCACTACACAAGTTTGGCAGTAACTGATTTTGCGTGTGAACTCCGCGGGCCGCGGCCTCGGCTCTGCAGGGCCGGCTGGGGGCGTGGCGGGGCGTGGCGGGGCGTGGCTTCAGGGTCAGCGTCCGTCCCGTACCGAACATGTATTTCCCTCCCGCTTTGGGATGTGCCCTGGAAACTGTCTCCGGCCCGCACTCCGCGCGGGGTGGCGCCGCGGCGTGCGCCGAGGCCCGCGGCCACGGCCCGGCCAGTCTCGGGCCGAGTCTCTCGTGCGACCTGAATAAGCGGTCGCGGGCGGCGGGCGTCGCGAGTGGACGGGGGACGCGGCCGTGACGTGTGGCCGGAACAGGGGCAGCCGAGCGCCGCACAGCGCAGAGCAGAGCAGGCCGCCGGCCCCGGCGTCAGCTCCGCCTGCCCGGCACGCGAGTGACCGGCCGTGTCCGCTTCTCGCGGTGCCCTCCGCGGGAAATCCACAGCGGTGCCAATAATTTCGGATGTTATATGCAAATGCCGACTTGTAAACAGTGGTCTCGCGTGGCTGTCACTGCGGCGGCCCGAGGCCCCCGCCGGCACAGGGAGGAGGTCGCCACAGTGCCCCCCCAGCTCTGTGTGTAAACCCGCAAGCAGGGAGCTCGGGAGGCCATACACGGCCGCGTTTGGAAGCAAGAAAGACGAGAAGTACAGCTGAGTGCGGGCCGGCGGCACCGGCGGCCGAGGCCTGGCCGAGGCCTGGCGGGGCGCAGCGCAGCCCGGCCCGGCGCGGACCCAAAGACATCCTTCCGCTCCTTTCCCGGGGACGGCCGGTGCTCGCGCCTGGCCCGCAGGGGGAGGTGGAGGGGGCACTAATTGAATTTGGGCGCGGACGTGCAGTGCACCGACGACTGTGCGACCCGGCGAGCGGGGGAGCGAAAAAAGGGGGCAGCGCACGCGAGTGTCGCTGTCGGTGCCGCCGCCACCGCCGGCGGGGTTCTGCTGGCGGAGCCCGGCGCCGTGATGTGGGGCGTTAGGCCGCCCCCGGTACCCCCCGGTGAGCCGCGGTGAGGTGAGCGGCGGGGTGAGGCGGCCCCCGCGGGGGAGCAGCGGAGAGGTTAGCGGCGGCGCCGGGCGGTGCCGGGCGGTGCCTAGCCGGCGCACAAACAACGCCAAACTGCGGCGCGCTGCCCTTTTCCTCGCCGCGTCCCGTTTCATACACTTTACCTCATTTGCATATACCCCGGGGGCGCGGGGGCGCGGAGCCGCGCTGGTTCCGGTGCATGCCCGGAGGGCACCGCTACCACCGCCGCCGCCGCCGCCGCCGCCGCCGCGACACCTCTCGCGCGCCGTCGTTACAGGTTTATAAGGGAGGCGCGCCGCCGCCCGGCCTGCCGCCGCTGCCACCGCTACCGCCCGCTCGCAGACCCAGCAATGGCGGTTTTGTGCGGAGCGGCAGCGGCGGCGGCGGCGGTGGCGGCGGCGGTGGCGGTGGCAGCACTTTACCACCACACCTCACTTGACTCCTCGCCCCTCCCCACCTGCCCGCCGCGCCGAGAGGCGATGACTCCACACGTATACAGCAATAATAATTTGAGCTCTCGACTTCTCCTTCTTCCCTCTCTTCTCTTTCCTCCTTTTTTTCCCCCTTCCGTCTGTTGCTATCGGAGGGAGTCCGCGGTGCGCGCGCTCTGCTCCTTCGTCCTTTTTCCCCGGCCGCCGCCGCCGCTCGGCCTCCCCCCACCTCCCCCCGCAGACTTGCGCCGCGTACTAGACTGCTGCAGCAGGAAATCATCATCCAGCTCCACTTTAAAACGCATCATGCACACTGGCAAGGAAGGGGGCAAGCCGGGGCAAGTACATGCGGGGCTCGTCTCTAAGCCGGGAGCGGCCGCCGCAGCAGCAGCGGCGTGTGCGCCGGCCTTGGCCGTGGACGCGGCACCGCTCCGCTGGAGCTACGCTGGAGCTACGCACAGCGCCTCGCGGCGTAGTCTCCGCCGTGTCTCCGAGGCCCCGCACTGCTCCGCACGATCTGTCACGCCCCTCACACTGCCGCCGAGCCGCCAAGCCCGCTCTGTCGTGTCGGAGGCCGCAAACGCGAAAATTGATCGATCGCACATACTGAGCTCTAGCATGTTTGGGGTTAATGAGAGTTTCAGGTCAAAAGCCAGGTCAGGTTTTTGTTTGGCGCCACCACCGGTACGATAGTGCTGCTCCATGTTTCGCTGCTGCTGCACAACAACAACAACAACAACAACCCTTCCACAGCCCCTCCCCCCTCTCCCCTACGACGGCCTCCTGCGGAACAACACGGAGCACAAGGGCGAATAAATGGAAACAATGCAGTCCGTGGCGCCTTCCCCCCTCCCCTCCCCTCCCCCCCCCCCCCCCCACCCGGCGGTGCGGTGACAGTATGTTTCCATTTAGGTAACGATGCGAAGGGGCCGACCATCAAACGGCCTAATTGTCTCATGCAAACGTGAGAAGTGGCCGCACCGCACCGCGCCGCGCACGCAGGACCCGCTGGTTGACAAGCCTGTTCGGCCCCGCCTCCGCTGCCGCCGCCGCCGCCGCCGCCGCCGCCGCTGCCGCCGGGTGCCGTACGAGACGTGACCCTCCGACATGCCGTCCCCGCCGTCCCCGTCTCCCTGCTTGCCTCGCAATTTCTTTTTTTTTTCGGGGCCGTAATTGGAAGATTGAGACGTTTACGGCATAGTTCCCATTCCTCGCCGAATCCCAGTCCGGCCACCGACCAGCCGGAGGACCGCTACCTCCCTCCCTCCCTCCCTCCCTCCCTCCCTCCCTCCCTCCCTCCCTCCCTCCCTCCCTCCCTCCCTCCCTCTCTCTCTCTCTCTCTCTCTCTCTCTCTCTCTCTTTGCCCTCAGACCAGTGGCGCCCACCCGCTTCCACACTCATAGCGAAAATGAAGTGAGCCTCCCTTTTATATACGTACCCTCCTGAAGTAAACAGTTTCACCTCCAAATTGCCGCACGCGGCCAATTTCCTCGTTGTGAGAAACGTGTAATCAGAGTGATGGAAAGCGGCAAATGGGCTGAGGTTACATACCTGCTGCCGCCTGCGCCGCCTGTCCCCTGCGATGAGCTAACGACCCGAGGACGGGTAGCCGGCGTCGGCGTTCCAGCGACGTAACCAACACCGTGCTCTCTGGGAAATACTCTGCGGCGGGGGGGTTCGAACCCGCGCCCGGGAGCGGGAAACTTTTCGAATGGATATTGTCACTCACTGCCGCCCCCACCCCCCGGCCCGCTCATAGCACTCCGCTGCCACTCGCATCAGATGAGGGATCCGCCCAGCCCGGTAAACTTTGATCGAGGCGACACATACACACAAGCCGTGGCCCCAAAATGCTGCTGCTGCGCCGCCGCCGCCGCCGCCGAGGGCTCGGGAAACTCGTCCTGCTGGGGGCTGCGCCTGGAGGACGTGTTCCCCGGCGACACACATGCACACACACACACACACACTGTGCGCCGAATTAACGCTGGGCATCCACCGCGACGCGGACGCGGCGGCCTCCGCTGGAACCACGTAGCTGCGCGGCGGTGCAGCGGCAGCGGGCCCGGCTGTCATCCGCAGGCCGCAGCGGGCCGCAGAGCCGCAGGCCCAGCCATAAAACTGGACAGGATGGCCGCAAGTGGCGAAGCGGCGAAGCGCCGACGCGCGTGGGTAATCTTAGTTTATGAAGCACGACACCCAGGGCACGGCACGGCACGGCACGGCCTCCGCGCGGCCCGACAGGCCGCAGGCGAGCACCCCGCGTGCGAAAACACGTTTGGGATTAGGGACGGCGGGGCACCGGGAGAGGGGCGGGTGATTTCCAGGATAAAATCTTCATTCGCGTACTACCTCATCAGGTGTGTAAAAGCGGGAGGGGAGCTGCGGCGGCGGCGGCGGCGTCGCTCCGGTTAGGTGTCCCACCTCGCGGCCGCGTCTCGGCCGCACTGCATAAAATAATGTTTTCCGCGAGGTTTAATCCGGAGGGGCCAGCGGAGGGGGAGGGGGAGGGAGGCGGGAGCGGGGCGGCCGGCTGCGCTGTCTGTCCGCGTCGCCCGCCGCGGCGTCCACTGCCGTCGCCCCGTTAGGCCCTTGCGCTTCATTCAGAAGAGCTCACAACCCGTTCGGAAGCCCTGCGCGGACTTGATTTGATTTCTTCCCAGCGCATCGTGCCAACAGCGTGCTCACAGCTCTGTGGGTCTGTGGGCGTGGCCAGACTTTAGTTTCAGGGGGTGACATGCCGCGCGTATTGCCTTTATCCAGGCGTTTGTTCAGCCCTCTGGCCACGCCCACGGAGGCACCCATGCATCGATCTGGAGACGTGGGGCGTTACGGTGACGCACGGACGTACGACGCCGTGCGGACGACACCGGCTGGCCGATTCCGAACACTGCTTTCGTAGCGCTGTCTCTATCACAGTGGGGTGCTTCATAGGAGTGCGAGAGAGCGAGAGAGCGAGAGAGAGAGAGAGAGAGAGAGAGAGAGAGGTCCGAGAAGGCATAGTGTTCGAAATCAGCCTGCTGCCGAGAATATCGCGGTTGTGGGCCGCGGCACGGCGCGCGGCCGGGCGCCTTGGTGCACCTCATCATCCTGGTGGGTTGCGGGGCTGCCGGGTGGCATCGGCTCATGCATGGCCGAGGAGGCGGCCGTGCCGGCGGCGGCTGGACGAATGACGCATGGCGGCGCATGGGCACCTTGCAGGGGCGCGCCCGCCGCCACCTGCGGACACTAAGTTAGCTATCGGACGGCTATCGGGCGGCGCGCGGGGGTGACGTCAGCTGGGCCGCTCGCCGCGTAATGAAATCATCCGGGGGGGGGGGGGGGGGGGGGGGCGGCAGGGCACGGAAATAAAGATGAAACCATGAAAAGCACAGGAGCGGGGGCGGCGCGCGGCGCGCGGCCGGCCGGCGGCGTCAAGGCGGTGCGGGGCAGCACATCCTCCTGGCCGCCGTCACGGCCTCGCGGTGCTGGGGCGCGCGGGAGCCGCGAAGCCCCGCGGGCGGCGCGGGATAGCTGACGGCCCAGGCATGCGCCCTGCATATTGATGCCCCGCGCTATTCCCGGAGTGCGGCGAGCCCCCGTGTGACGGCGCGGCCGCGGCGTGTATAACAGGTGGCCCGCGGACGCTGAGCTGCCGTGCGGCATTGCACTCGTTCGGCTGTGTCGACTGGGCCGAGGTACGGTCCGCCCGCCCGTCACCCGCGGCGGGCACCTGGGGAACGGCCGCGCGCTCCGCCCGTGCTCTCGTGCGGGGTCCCCGAACTCGCCGGGACGCACCGTGACGCTCCGCGGGGCGCCGCTGCGTGTCGCTGCGGCACCGCAGAGCCTGACCTTTCCGAAGCTAAACAGCCCGGCATGAATATTCCTCCGCGAATTCGAGCGAATATGCAGCGAGAGAAAAAAAAATAAAAATGAGGCGGGTAAAGTGTCGGGGCCGTCCCTGCAGAGCAGGGCGGCGAGCCGGTGAGCCCCCGGTCATCAGCAGAGGTGACACAGCGTCGATATGTGATATTAAAGTGCGCCGTCGCCATGGCGACCGCACACATCACGCAAAAAGTAAACACGCGGACGCCGAGCAGAAATATAATCGGAGCGGCCCATTATGCCCGTGACGGTCCACGCGGCCGCCGCCCCGCCGCCCCGCGGCGCCCTGGCTTGCTGCTATCGAAACGGCAAATAGAAGATGGCGCGCACTCAATCAAATATGGAAATTTGAAAATAATCCGTTTCCTGATTGATACGCCGCCGCCGCCGCCGCCGCGTGATCGGGTCGATTGCATATCTGGCCTCGCTGTGTGTTTATTTTCGTTTTGGTTCCAAAACGAGATTTGATTTACAGCTCGGTGTGCGCGCGCCACGCCGTGTCCCCTGCCGAGCTAATTCCTGCGCTTTCTTCTCGCATCTCGCGGCCCACACGCGTGTCTCCTGCAAAAATGTCCCCCCGCCGCGGGAGTGTTGGGTCGGCTGTCCTGGCTGCAGGAGCGGCGGGGAACGGCTCGCGTGTGTTTTGAACGAGCTCCCGCCCGTGCCGCTGGCGTGGCGCCGCCGCCTCCGCGGGAGATGCCTTACGGCGGGCGGAAAAATAAATAAAAGTGCACGCGTTTTCCCTCCCCTTTCATTTCCCGGCACCCGCACCCCTTTTTCTTCCACTTTTCCCGGCTCCGCGGTCCGGAGCAGGGCGGTTGGCTGCTCGGGGTGCGCGGTTGATGTGGATGAAAATCTCAGCTTGTCTTTTTATATTTCTTCAGTCCATGAAATGAAAAGGTGCGGTAAATTATGAAAAGGCAGGTAAATTATAAAACCCGAATGGCGGTCGTGGCAATGCCGGCAGCGGGCGGCGGCGGCGGCGGCGGCGGCGGCGGCGGCGGCGGTCCGGTCGGTGGCGCAGCGCCGCTCTCGCGGATCGCTGCCGTGTTAGTTTTTGCTTCCAGGTTTGCAATTTGCACACGGGCGCCTCTTTCGGAGGAAAATAGCGGCACATTAAGGTGATGTGTGGACACGGGCCGCGGAGGGTGGGGGGGGGGGGGGGGGCTTTATCCGAGCACAAACGACTGTGATATGGGCAGTAATGTCCACACCCTCGGCTATGTCGTATTTCCTTCCCTAGCGGACGCACCATGGAAATGTGGGTTATTAGAGCTCTGGCATAGATATTGTCCTCGCAGGACAAAAGACACCGACGGTTCATTTTTTTTTTCAAAAAAGGCAAAATATTTCCAAAATAGTTACTCATGAAATTAAAAAGATGAAAGAAACTAGAGATATAAGACGGCAATGTGGCCCTAATATTTCACCACCAGCCACCCGCACTGCCCACAGTGCTGCAGAAAAAAAATTCTCACAGGCTGCAGCAGCAAAAACTTAAATAAACTCTTGTCGTGATCCTGCCACCGCCGTCGCCACCTCGGAGGTTAGTCCTGGCGGGGCTTCCCTGCTTCCTTGCCGCCAGGAGGCCATCAGGAAGACCGCCGCCTGCGTACAGTCCAGCCCGCCCGCCTGCAGGCTGACCCCTCCAGCGATTAGAGCGAAAAAAAAAGGGGGAAAGAGAGGTCGGCCCCACCACGCACTCGGCCCCCGGCCGGCGTGACATTTCGACCGCTGTCGGCGACCGTAGCACACGAATTAAATGCACTGCTATCTTAATTAGAGAGCCTCGCTTAATGTCTCTGGCGTTTTCATGGAAGGAGAGGACAAAAGCTTGGCAGAAAAAAAGAGGTCACCGGAAACGAGAGAGGAAGAAGTGGTGTAAAAAAGTCCTACGGGTGGAGTCGCAGCACTTGCGACGCACAGTTGTACCACTATTAGTTTATTTTTGTCGTCAGCACACATTGCGTCTAACAAGAGTGTTCGATTTTCGTGACGGACGCATCCAAGTCACTCGTACGATTGCTGATATGCCTAGCGAAAAATTGAGAACATGCTGTGCTTTCTGAGTCTGTGCCATGGTCCGAGCATTTAGAATCGAGGGTGCAGAGAAAGTAAGAGGGGTGGAGAAGGCAAGTAGGCAACTGGCAACTACATAAATTGTTTGCCAGTGTCCATCGACGGTACATACCCGATCACAAATATCCGAAATTTGGATGTCAATCACCAGAGCAGGATAAATGAGCTTGGACCCGGCTGCCCTGACTCGGGGCGTGTTGTGTCGGGCGGCGCCTCGTGTCATTACCCCGCTATTACTCGCTCTTAGAACTCATCTCCGTGACCGCGAAGGGGTTGAGGCACGCATCATCATCCCGTGGACCGCGTGTCGTGCGGGCGTGTCCTCCGGTGTCCTTACGGCGTTTAATTAGCTTCATCAGGACGGTAATGGACAGGCCATACGTCTGCGCCCTGCAGGCCCCGATTAAACTTCGCTTTGTCGCAATGGATTCCTAACGACAGGCACCCATGCGAGCCCGGCACAGGACCAGTGCGGTGCCGGCGGCGCTGGAGGCGCGGAAACACCTGGTAAGTAAGTAGACTTTAAACAGACATCACATGGCCCGTGAAATGATGTAACAAGTGCACACGCCGTTTGATGGCTCAACTGGAGCGCGCGGGTGACTCACAGTCAAGGTTGTGACCCCGAGCTGTGCTCTCTCCGTCTCCGTCAGTCTCACCTGCTCCACCCAGCTCTCGCCTTGTCGCACCCTCTCGCCGCGAACGCATCCTAATCAGCACGGCAAGAAGCATGACGGACTCCAGTCGCCCCATTTCCACAGAGCTCATCACTCCAAATGATGGCTAATAACCGTACATGAATGCCTCTCCTCGGTTTAGTTACCGAAACAAGATTACATACCTACCTTTGAATTCATTTTGTCTCAACGACCTCAACGCTAGTTGGTCTGTGATGACCAATGCTTTCAAAAGCAGTCGATGCGACGGCGGTGACGCGAACAATTATTTTATAAGGTTGCATAGACATGTACAGTATTCCAATAAAATCCAGGTTTCGCGTATTGTTTTATACCTAGTTTGTGTCTTGGCACGTTTCGTGAGGTGGGAGGGACAGGGTGGGTGGGAGTGCCGAGGCAGCTGAAGGAATATCGGGGCACAGAGGGGGTGCAGCTGACGACGGGCCTCATCTCAGGCACACATCTCCCCCTTCACCCCCACTCCCCACCCCCTTTTTCCAGTTTTCCATCACTATCTCGGTGCCACCTATCATCATACGAAGAGGGGTTGTTCGTTGTTCGTCTTGGCGCGTTCCGTCCACGGAGACCTTTCTTCTCCCCCCTTCCACCGACTCCTCTCTTCTTCTTCTTCTTCGTGACTCTTGCCTCCTCGAAACCGTTTTGCTAGAGAGTGAATCAGTCATCAAACCCCAATCAATCATGTACAAAAGAAAAAGAAAGGAAAAAAGAAATAAAGAAACGTTTAGGCCGGAGAGAAGATCCGTCATGGGTCGTCATAGGGGTTTCCTAGGACCACCAGGATCCTCTTTTCGGGTTCGGCCCGTCCCATATGCCTCACCTGACGCGGCGGCAAGGCACCTCAAGAACAAATTAATGCTCGTGAAGTGTAAAAATTGCTTTTTATTGTCTTTCTCTCTCGCTCTCTTTCTTTTTCTTCTAACCACTCTCCTGAGTACCTCGCCTCTCCGTTCAACATATGACCAGAAGTATCTTCGATCGCAGGGGCATTTAGGAGCGGTGTCAGGGGACAAAAAGTGGACAGGGCCGGGAACGTAGTGAGGGGGGGGGGGGGGCAGAGTACGTGTGTGTGCGTGTGCCTGTATGAGGGAGAAGGGACGAAGAGGAAGGAGGCTTTATTCACAAGGGCGGCGGGTAGAGACCAATTATTCGCCCTCCTCTGTCACTTTTTCTCCGCGAGTCCGATTGGGAGCCGGGCGATCACGTATGCAGAGGATTTGGAAACTGACAAGGGCTCGGCGGCGCGGCTGACACCATCCTCGGGGCCGAACCGCAAGATGTGACAGCGTCGGCGCCGCCCCCACCGCAGGGCCGGGCAGGGCCGGAGTATATTGCGATTAGTATTGGCAGCAGCGGCCCGATGTCATTACGATAAGGCTGCTGCTGGGAGCAGCGCCGTGTCGGCCGCACAGCCCGCCGAGCCCGCCGAGCCCGCAGCCAGCCGAGAATGTGTGGCACCGCCGCCCTCACACTTCAGCTTTATCTTCCTTCGCCCGACCCTCATTTTCCATAGTTTCAACTTGTTCCTTTCATATAGGAGGGAGTTGATGCAGAAAAAAACTCCTCAAGAGCAGGGGCCCAACACCATTTAGGTTCGTCCTTTCCACGTGTTCGCCTCCTGCCCCGGTCCTTGGCTGCGCCTTGCCAGACGGAGGGATGGGGAACACGGGGGGTGGGGGGGGGGGACCTGTTATAAATGGCTTCTTCTCCTTGAGGGTTTGCCGGCGCGGGGCGTCGGCGGGGAGAAAGAGGACTCGATGAGGTAGAAAACACGTTGATTTGTCATGGAAAAATATGAACACTGATGCGAGTGTTCGGGGTGCGCGGCTGCCGGCTCCGCGGCCCCCTCCGCGGGGGGAGGGAAGGGTTAAGGCGGAGGGGAGGGGCGGGTCGCGGACTCATCCCCGCGGCCATATATTCTGTCGGGATGACGTTGCAGATAGCTGGAATTGATTCAATACGGCGGATGAATTATTATCACATGCCGCTGGACCTGTTAGTGCGAGGGAGAGGCAGTGGGAGAGGAACAGCTATCGAGAGGAGAGGGGGGTGGCGGGAGGGGGCGTACGCAGATCAGGATAGAAGCTGATTTTAGACGTTCAAAACTGAACTCTAAAACTGCCGAGCGCGGCCTCGGGTCTCTGCTTTTTGATGTGAAGGTGGACACCGTGGACAAGGAGGTGTGCCTGCTTAGGGACGGCCCCGCCCGGCTCCGGGACAGGTCCGCTCGCCCGCCCCGCAGCCGTCGTGAAACGGGGGCGAAATGGCGGCGCGGCGCAGGGATTGTGGGAACCGACGCGCGGTTGGGGGCTGCCGGGGGCTGCTGCCCAGGGCCCTAGGGAGGCCCCGAGGGCGCAGCCGCAAGCGTCTTCCCTCCTCGTCGCTCGCAGGCCGCCTCTCCAGAGGTGCGACAGAGAGAGAGAGAGGCTCCACTCCGCACGCAGTCCGCACCGGGGGGGAACCTGGGGAACCCTCCGGCGGGCGGGGCGGGGCACAGGGGGCGTGGCCGGGCGGAGGCTGCCGGGGTCGGGCCGGGTGTGTTTCTGCAGACAGCGACACAAGTGCAGCGCAGGAGCACGACTGCTCTCACGTGGAAAAGATTCCCCCGGTGACTGTATCGCGGCGGTGGAGAGCGGAGCGGAGGGGTGTTCCGTTCGGTACCTGCTCCCCCTGACGGCGTCACATACTCTACATACATTACTGTGTCGCTTTATCGGGAATAACCATGTTGCGTATGGAGTATGCAGTGGCCCTGGAAACGCGCCCCCGGGACTCCCCACTATTGCTCCCCACGTGCCGCAGAAAACGCGCACGCTAATGTGCATCCGCGAGAAGTGATTATTATTACACCATTATTCGCAGGTGGGATATTGCACGCTCAGCGCTCCGCAGCAGACGACGCCGCCGCTGCCGCCGCCGCCGCCGCCCCGGTCTCTCCTGTCGGGTCGCTAATTAATTTCAGGGCCTAAGTGCGCGCCGACTACTACACCCCCCACCCACACCCCCTCAACCCCCTCACCCCCACCTCGGACGCCCTTGTCAACCTCTTCCTTCCCCTCGCAGCAGACCCCCTCGCCTAGTTCTGAGGCCGTGGCAACAAGGGGGGGGGGGGCGGAGGAGGGGGGGGGGGAGGGGCAGCGGAGGAAAGAAGGACAGGGAATCATTAGGCCCCGCGCGATCACATGCAGGCGGACAACACACACACACACACACACACACACAGCAGCAGCCCGCCTTTACTCTTTCTTCTCGGTCGCCATGTCTCGGCAAGCGTGATAGTATAGTTCTCCCCGGGGAGAATCTGTCGCACTGGCGGCGGCGCCGCACACTCAGGCACACACACACACACACACGGCGCACGCAGTCCTGATGATATCAAAGACTTTCCTATCACAATTGCGTCAGGAGCTGACTTCATTTTGCGCGCGACACACAAACACCCCCCGCCCCTTCCAGACACACACACACACACACACACACACACACACGCACACACACACACACACTCAGCACGGCGGCGCCCGGAGAATACTATTCTGCTTCCGTCCCAACACACACCGCGGCGGGCGGAATACTCCGGACTCGTCGGAGGCCGCAGGAAAAGTTGTGTGTCGGCGTCTTTGCAGCGGCCCCCGGCGGCCCCCGGTGGCCCCCGGCGGCCCCCGGCCGGGACTCCCTCTCCCCCGGCCGCCGGTAACTTGAGCCCCCATGTGTTGCGACTTTCATCCCTTTCTTACCGAATCACCACTTCTCATCTCGCCCTTATCTCGCCTTGGGGTGGCGTCGCCTCGGGGTGGGCCGGGGGGGAGGTGGTGGTGCTCCGCGGCGCGACGCCGTTCCTCCGGTGCACCAGAGAGCAGGGAGGGTCGCCCGGGAGCGGCGCAGGTCAGGCTGGATCAGTTATAAGGCCGGTCTGCCGCGGGGTGTCCGTCCGCTGGCGCGGTCACCACCCCGGCCGGGGCCCCGCGCGCCTCCACTCCGTCGTCCTCCTCGGCCAGCACAAGGAGGCCGCGGGTCGTCGTCGTCGTTGTCGGCGGCGGCGGCTGCGGCGCGGCGGCGGAAGCCCGCAGCAGAACAAGTTTTTGGCGTTCCGCGCCGGAGGCAGCCCAGGGCGACGACGGCGGCCCCGCCACTCTCTGGTGGGGTTCAAGGTCAGCGCGGCTCGAGCTCAGAGCGCCCGAGGGACGGGCCCCTTTGGGGGTCCCCTGCGGGGCCTCGTGGGGGGCCGCGGCACCCTGAGGGCGCTGCTGTGTGCGCCGGGGCGGGCTGGGCCCCTTCTGCGGTACGGCCCTTACACCACCCTCGGCGAGGAGGGTCGGGAGAGGCAATCGTTAGCGTTGGAGATGCTGGCGGCGCTGGTGCTGCTGCCGTGGCGACGGCGGCCCCGCGGGGGGGGGGGGGGGGGCACCCAGGACACCCCCGCAGCACAGCGCGCCGCCCCAAAACCCTTCCGCCTCCCCGCTGATTTGTGTATCCACACATCCAGGCGGGCACTCGCCATCAATCCCCGCCCCCGCTGGCCCCGCCGCCCCCCGCTTCTTGCTTGTCACCGCGGCGCTTCAATTCTCGTTTCCAAAATCTGATTTTGCAAACATTTGGGGCACGGGGTGTCGGGGTGCCGGGGGGTGGAAGTGGAGGGGGAGGGAGTATCGTTGTCGCGCTTGGCTTGGTTGGGGCGGCTGGTTTGTCAGACTACAGCAGGGGAAGGGGGTGATGAAAGGTTATGGAAAGGGGCGGGAAGGGACAGAGTGAGTGCGAGAGCCGAAGAGAGAGAGAGAGAGAGAGAGAGAGAGAGAGAGATAGAGAGTGGAAGGGGCGCTTTTGGCCCTCGCTGCAAGGAATTAGCGACCGGAAAGGGCTGTCCTTGCCTGTCCTTCTCACCCCTCCCTTCTCTCTCCCGGGCCAGGTGTCGGTAGGGGGTGGGGGGTGGGGGGTAGGGGGGTTGGGGCAGAGATATCGCGGTCTGCGGTCACCAGAGAGCGGTGCGCCCGGCCTGCCAGTGCGGCGCGGCGTCGGCGCGGCTCTAGGCGGGGCGGTGTGATGTGCGCGTGGTGCGGTCTGCGCGGCCTCGGCACCCACTCCCGCTGCTCCGACCCGACACCCCGGACCCGAAATGTGGCCATCAGCGGTGGGCCCCGCAGGCCCCGCACCCCGCTGAGTAGACGGCCGCCCCCGCGACAGCCGACCCCCATCGGCGCCCCGCGAGACAGTCGGGTGCGCGGCGCGGCGGCGCGGCTCCGCGGTTCGCCCGGGTTCGCCCGGTTTCCCCGGGTTTGCCGATACCGCCCGGCCCCGCCCATTTCCACGGCCATCAATTAGCCATCGGCGCCAGGAGAGCTCTCCCTCGAGGGAGGCGGGAGGAGGGAGGGGGGGGGGGGGGACGCGCGCCCTGCGCTCGCCGCCCCGATCGGCCTCTGAATATTCCGCCCGGCCCGTGTCGGCGTCCCGGCGCGGCCCGCGGGTCCGCAGCTGTACACAGCTGCCGCAGCTGCCGCCGAGGGAGGAGGACTCGGCGCCTGGAGCGGCGCCAGCCCCGGACGGACACCCTACACCTTTCTCTTTCAATGGCGCCGCTGCGCCGTCCTCGCACGGTCCCGGGGGTGGTTGGCTCCCCGCGCGCTCCGCCCTTGGCCGTCACCTACCCCGTCCGTCACAATGAGTAGTGGCCCCAGCGGCCGCCAGGTGGCGCCCGAGTTCCTGCGTGACAACGGCGGGTCACGCCAAGGGGCGCCCAGCCTATCAGTTCGCAGCCGTCCTCCAGCCACAGTCCAGTCTATTTCCAGTCGTACAGAGCAATGTGTGGTCAGCTGTCGAGATCACGCCACACGCTGCCGCGCGCTGCCCTGACCACCCTATGGGACAAGTTCGCAACACAGAAACTACATTCCAATTCCACATTTTGAGTGCAGTCAATGAAAAAGTTCCGATCGGTTAGCAGCAGCACCGCAACCTCTCTGTCGTGTTGGGGGGCCCGGCCTGCACCACACACCGTAGCACCCGGGGCGCTGCCACGAGATCCCAGCCGGGCTCCAGCAGCGGCTCCAGCGGGGAGCAGGAGATCCGGGCCAGCAGAGATTCGCTCTCGCGACGCCCCGGGCGCCGCGGCCGCCCCCGCAGCCCCAAATGTGTCGGGGACTTGCGGGCGTCGGGCGCGCGAGTGATAAGAAAACTCCAGTCAGACGGCGGCGGCGGCGGCGGCGCGCTCACGACAGAAGACAAAACCCCCCGTGTCGCCTGCAGGGGGCGCCACGGGCGCGTTAGTGCCCCGCTGTTTACATTCGCCCTCCTGCCGCCACCGCCGCCGCCGCTGCTGCCGCCGCCGCCGCTAGTCGCCGCCACATCCGCACCAGTTTGTGTGACACACACAAGTGCCAAAACTTTGGCCTTCCGCGGCGCCGCCGCACCACTGTGCCGCTCCCCCCCCCCCCCCCCTCTCTCTCTCTCTCTCTCTCTCTCTCTCTCTCTCTCTCTCCCGCGCGGCGCCGCCATCGTTGCCGGTTATGGGCCGTATGTGGTATGTGGCTGGGAGGAGAGGGGAAGGGAGGGAGGAGCGCCCTGCTAGCGTGACAGGTCGGAGAGGAACTCCTGGCGAACGGCCTGGATGGCGCGGCCCGGCGCGGTGCGGAGCGGCCGCCACCGCCGCCACCGCCGCCGCCGCCGCCACCGCCGCCCCTGCCTCACGCCGCACCAACCTGGCAGCGGCGGCGGCGGCGGCGGCGGCGGCCGGGACTCCTTCAATAATGTAACGCTCTCCTGCCAACGTTTGTGGCTTTCGGTCCAACCTGGGAGAGGCGGGATGGAAACATGAGGAGGGAGCGGGAGAGGGCAAAAGAGAGGGCAAGAGAGAGAGAGAAGTAGTAAATAGAGAAGGAGTGAGAGGGACGACTACTTTAGAGGGTGGCTGCTATGTAATCGTGTGTACAGTACAGAGCGCGCAACCAGCTGTGCAGGTGGGCATATACACCGCATCGATTGGTTATACACTGTATTGATTTTCGCGCGGGCGCCGCGAATCGCTGGGAAACTTTAGCCCCTCTGCCAGCGCCGCCCTGTCGCGTCCCGGCGGCGGCCCGCGGACCTCAGGACAGGCGTGTCATTACATAGTATCGGGGGGTGAGGCGGGCGGGGGTGGGCGCCCTGCTGCCGGCATACGGTGCTCCTCTGCGGCCCGGAGGGGGCGGGGAGCGGCGCGGCGCGGCGGGGCTGCAGGCGGGGGGTTACAGCGCGCTTCTCGTGTGACGAGTTGGCAGCCTGGAAGCCGATATCGGCTGCTGCTGCACTGGACGCGGCCGCGGCGCGGCGCCGTGGCGGGTACACAGCAGCGGCGGCGAGTGGAAAGTGATGTCCCGCACCAACTTGGACTTGCAGTCGTCGTGGCGCCACCAGTGCGGCACTGCCGCCCCGCGGGGGCCGCGGGGGCCCCGGGGGCTCCACCGGGACCATGATGGGAGCATGAGGAGCGTGCGGTCGGGAGGGTCGCCCGGCCGGCGGCGGCCGCAGCACAGTGCGGTGCTACCCTGCCGCAAGTGCGGGGCGCGGCGGCGGCGGCGGCGGCGGCGGCGGCGGCGGCTGTTCCCGGGTGCTGCCACCCTGCCGCCGCCGCTACCCGAGTGACGAACACGGACGTGTGTAAAGGGTTGCGCAGCACTTGAGCCGCACAACTGTTGCTGCGGCACGATAGCCAGGTGTGGCGGCCGGCCCGGCCCACTTCACCCACTTCACCCAGCCCCGACGCCGCAGACCGCCTCTCGAGACGCCTGCAGGAGCCGGCACTGGCGGCGCCGCCGGCCGCGGGGCTCATCTGCCGGCTCACGGCGCGCCAGACCAGACGCGGCGTCGCGGCTCGGAACGCGGCGGAACGCTTTCCGAATGTTCTAAGCGGCGCGCTGCCGCCGCTGCTGCCGCTGCGCGCACAGTGCTGGAGCGAGAGAGGAACAAGCATTCCCCTGAGAGGGAAAGGGAGGGGGGAGGCACATGGAAATATTCTGTGAACACGCCTGCGGTATTCGTAAAAAGTCTCAAAGGATAAAAAATAGGTATTCCGCAAAAAAAAATGGCAAGAGCCGAACACACGACCTCACGGTCGCCGGTCAGCCACCCTACCGACGCGGCCACAGAGACACGATGTGAGATGGGGCGCACCCCCTGCACTTTACACGCCGTCTTTTTAGCTGAGCCGACAGAAAAATTACACGAACCAGCAAAGAGTCGAACCGCCGCCTAGCCGCTCGCTGACCGGACTCGCTACCCACGCGGCCACCGAACCTCGATATCGGAAGAGTGTGCGCTCCCTGTACTGTAGCCGCTCCAGCCAGCGCTGCTGCCGCGCACAGCAAGCACGGCTTCTGAGCATGACGCGGCTCCGCGGACGTGTTTTGTCTCGTGTCTGACTGGAAATTGACTGACATTGACTCGACTTTGACTGGCGAGTAACCGGCCCGGAAGGCGTACACTGACTGGAAGCACCGAGGCACCCATCGGTGGCTGTGTTTAGGAAGCGCACGAAAACCCACCCAATTTTTGAATGATTTCATTTTTTTTTTTACTCAGGCTCGGAGTGCGAGGCGGGAAGCCCACGAGGGCCGGAGCTGTATGACCGCCCGCGGGAATCGAACCCGCCGGACTCGCGTGTTGACCGCGGCCCGCACCAGCGACAGTTTGCCTCCAGCTCCGCCTGCCCAGCTCGCGCTCCTCCCCCCCACGCGGCGCACACCTTGTCGCGCAGCGTTCTGACGGTCCTCTCACGGCGGCGACGGGCCTCTTTTCGTCGCACAACGGAGGAGAGTTTGTGTTACCTGTCTGCCGGCGGCGGGCGCCGCTCACGTGCCGCGCGCCGCTGTGTTGCCCTATCAGCGAGGACGACGAGAGGGGCTGGCAGTGCGCTGCCAGGCGCTGCCACCCCGACGTGACGGCCGTGCGGTGCGGGCGTGCCGCAGTCTGCAGCGCCGACAGCCGCGCGGCGGGGCTGAGAAAATGTAGACGCAGGATACACAGGGATTTGGAGGGTATCCTTCTGGGATTATGTCCCTCGCCTGGCTGCCCCCTCCTCCCCACCGTCTATCTCTCCCGGCAACACATAGAGGCGTCTTTGGTGATTGACCCCTTCCCTCTGTTGCACCTGTGGACCCTGCCGGGCGAGCTCGATCCCGTAAAAGGATAAGAAAGACACTCTCCATCATCTCGTCCGGGGAGGAGAGCGGCGCGGAGCGGAGAGGGGGGAGGGGGGGGGGCGCACGGAGCGGGGGGCACTGTGAAGAAGCGGCGGACACAGCGGCGCACGGGGGCCAGGGCGGGCCACGGCCAGCCCGGACAACAGAAAAGTGTTTGAGGAAAAGTTGGAGCGGCGCTGCCCGGGGCACCGCAGAGCAGTGCATGCTGTACATACTGCACGTGGGCGGCGCGCGGACGAGGAGGCGTCCATCTGCGAATTCTCTTTGGCCTGTGTGTCGCGGGCGCCTCGAGGCGGCCACGCCCCCCAGCGGCGCCCTCCCAGAGGATAGTGGCCCCGCCGCCGAGCACGGCGCTACAAAGTGCGGGGTGGCCCCCGGCGGCCGGTGGGTCACTGGGTCGTCCCACACACCGCCGGCGCCGCCCCGCCGCAGCCGCAGGGAGGCCGAGGACCCGGAGGCCGGGGGCCTGCGGGGCAGCAGCGCGGACCTGCGGGTCTCCGGGCCACTCCGGCCCTTCCAGTTGCAGCTCCGCCCCCCGGCCGCCCCGCCGCGCCACGCCACGCTCCGCCTGCGCGAACCGGACTCCCCCGGGCTATGATGGTGCACCGGGCGCAAGCACGGACACGGCGGCCCCCGCCGCAGGCACCGCAGCCGCCGCAGCCGCCGCGGCCCGGCGCACCAGATACGGGGGTCCGCGCCGCGCCCGCCGAACTGGTTCGGATCGGGCCGCAACTGCAGCCGCCGCCACCGCTGCCGCTGCTGCAACCTCCCTCTGTGCGAACAGATACGCCCCCCTCAGCAATCCAGCCATCGCCGACCGTTGCTGCTGGCTGCCTCCGTGGCCCCGGCGGCCCCGCCTGCGCCGCTCCAGCAGACCCAGTATGCCCCAGGGCCCATCCTCACCACTGCGAAAGGCAAAATCAGTGCTGCCGGGAAGGCACAGCACAGAGGGGGGGGGGGGGGGTACACAGCGCAGGTGCCCGGCAAACAACGAATTTCAGGGAAAATTCCAATGAAAAAAGAAAATTGTGGTCCTAATTTTTTTATAGCATTATGCACTTCCACATTTTCTGCGGTTATTGAATATTCTCTCAAAAACTTTACGCTGGGTGTCCCGGACGAACGGGGCGGCTGGGCGGGCGGGGCCGTCCCAACGCACGGGGGGAGGAGTCGAGCCGAGCGCGCACCTACCGACATGCCGAAAGCGCAACGTGACAGGCAACATGGGTTAGGTCAATATGGTAAACCGCCCCCTTTTTCCTCGCTAAAGACGAGCCGAAGATGAAAACGAATCCGACGCCACCCTAGCCAGGCCAGCCAGCCGGTCCGCCAGCCAGAGACGCGTCTATCGGCCCGAATGCAGAAAGGCGCCGCTCCTGAAGAGGGAACGGCCGTGTCGTGGTAATGGAATAGAAGGCTGTGGGCCGTCACTCCCCCGATATCAGAACCACCTGTCGAGGCGAGACGCAGCCAGCGCAGCCACGACGGGCTCGGCGAGCTTGACGTGGAGTCGGAGGCAGCCGGGGGCCCGGGGGCCCGGGGACTCAGAGATGCCGCCCGTTTCACACACACACACACACACACGGACCGGAGGCTACTGACCCCGGCCACCGCCGCCGCCGTCCGTGTCGCCGGGGGGCGTTTTGGGCTTAACCCGTCCCCGTCGATGATTCGAATAATACTCGTTGCCTCGGCTGCCCGCCGTTGCCGCCGCACCCGCCCGCTTCCGGCTCGGTTGACATAATCACGACCCTTCGGGAGCTCTCCGCTCCACCAAAACCAGTCCGCGGCTCAAAGCGCGCCGCTGCCGCTCAGCAGCAGACTCCTCCGGTGCCGCTCAGCAGACTCCTCCGGTGCCGCTCAGCAGACTCCTCCGGTGAGCTCAGCAGACTCCTCCGGTGCCGCTCAGCAGCAGACCCCTCCGGTGCCGCTCAGCAGCAGACTCCTCCGGTGCCGCTCAGCAGACTCCTCCGGTGCCGCTCAGCAGCAGACTCCTCCGGCGCCGCTCAGCAGACTCCTCCGGTGCCGCTCAGCAGACTCCTCCGGTGCCGCTCAGCAGCTCCTCCGGTGCCGCTCAGCAGACTCCTCCGGTGCCGCTCGGCAGGCGCCTCCGAGTGCTCCGTGCCCCCTGAGCTACGACGGCCACACTTACTGTACCTCTCGGGGCGTCGCGTACTCGGCGTGCGCCGCATGACTTTTCTGTGTCGGCGAAACCGTGAATCACCTTTATGGAGGGCATAGAGGAGTACTAGTACAGTCGGCATGAAAAACTCGGCTCGCGTCGCACGCACACACACACACACACGGGCGCGCGTGTGGCGGAGTGTGTGGTGTTTGTTCGTATGCCCCCGCCCCCGTTCGCACGAGTTCCGCAAGTGTTGGCATCACGTCCGCGGCGTGAAGCGGCAGCGGCGGCGGCGGCGGCGCGCTCGCAGTTACTGCAGCTTGATGATGTACCGAGGCGGCGTGCCGGCGAGGCTGGCGGCGGCGGCGGCGGCGCTCGCGAGTTAGTTCATGACGGCGCGGGGGTTGTTAGGAAGGTCGCGGCGCGGGTCGAATAGTTTTGTGCTCAATAGCGGCGGGGTGTGCGCGCGTCAAGGTCGGAGCTCGGTCACGGGCCGCGGGGGGCACACCGGGCGAGACACTGAGAGCGACAGAGACACAGAAACGGGAGAGAGAGAGAGAGAGAGAGAGAGAGAGAGGTGGTCTGCAAGCCGCGTCCGCTTTCGAAGACCAATAAAGAAAGCGCCGCCGTCTGCAAAAGGAGGAGAGCGAAAGAACAGAAGGGGGTTGAAATTCATGTGGGGGTGAGGTGAGGGTGGGGTGGGGACTGTCCCCCCGCCAGCCGCACACATATTGAAACTTGAATATTACTCCAAAGTGAGCGGGAATGGGGTGGAAAAGAAAGGGGGTCCGCTGCAGAGAAGACCGAGATGATTCGGAGAGAGAAAGGGGAAAATATAAGGAGGGGGGTGGGGGAGAGGGTGGGGGGGGGGGGCAGAGGGCGCCAATTTTTATTGGCCCCGGACGCATCTCAATCGAGGTGGGCTTCCCTCCGCCCCAGCCGAGCGCCTGCCGCAGCCCCGAGGCCCCGCCGCCGCCGCCGCCCTCCACGAACACAAACAGTATTCCGTGAGGGACGCGCACAAACTTTGATGTCTGTCTGGCGCGGGATATGAGCAGAAGTCAATCATTCCCTCTCTACGGTCCGCTGTACAGCGTACCTCTGCAGGTTGCGTTGTAGAGGGCCGCGCGAAAAAAAAAACAAAAATAAAAAACGGAGGTGTGACAAATAGCACCGCCGTACCACGCGAGGTGTTTTGCCGTTCTGTAATGCTGACGGCCTTGCGGTCTGAGGCGGCTGCGGCTCAGATGCCTATCTTCACCCCGCGCCGCACGGTTACACACTGGAGTGTCTGCGTGCTGCGCCCGCACGGCGCAGTCTGCCACCCGGTGCCGCTGGTCCGCCCTTCAATCGATGTGTCGCATCGGAAACAGAGCAGAGGGCGCCCTTAGCGCCCATTTGGGCGGCGGGAACGACTCCCGCGGCGCCGTCCGGCCCCCGGCATTAGGCAACGAGGCCGGGGGCGCACCCCTCCCCGCGGCCCCCGCGGCCCCCGCGGCCCCCCGGTGTTTTACTTATCACTGCCGCTACCCGCTCAGCCGAGCCGCGCCGCTGCGCCGCGGAGTCGATCACGAATCGATAGGCCACGACTCTGACGCCGCCGCTGCCGCAGCTGCCAGCTGCTCCGACCGCGGCTCTGCGGCTGACCTGACGCTGTCGCTGCCGACGCCCTTGGCGGCGCGGCCCGGTGCGGTGCGAGGTGTCGGGCTGATCGACATACATACCGGATTTCGCCGGAAAGACGGGCAAAAGTCAAACGGTCACGACCGTACTACGGCACGCACTACATTACCGGGCACGTATCCATCGTCAGGGCCGCCCTGTGAGCGACTCTCACTCCGCGCAGGGCCCGCGCCCGCAGGCCCGCAGGGGGTCACCCGGCACCTGCGGGCACCCCTCCTGCCTCCACTCCGGCTGGACAAAACTTTTCCGTCGGCCAACTCCTGATCCCCCGACGCGACCGGTCAGCGGCGATACGTACCGTGCCATAGGTCGGGGGTGCCGCGCAGCGACGGTACCCGCGAGTGTGTGTGTGTGTGTGTGTGTGAGAGAGAGAGAGAGAGAGAGATAGAGAGAGACGCCTACTTGCCCTTCAGGCCTACCCCACCGGCCTATACCGGCGGACCGTGCGTGATTTCACGGGTCAGGGGTTGATCTGAATCGCAAGGATTGGCGGGGAAGGACGAGGGGGGTGAGGGAGGGGGGGGGGAGCACTAAACTCCACACACACACACACACACACACGCATGCGAACACTCACCTTTGCTCACTCTCTGAATTCCACAAAGCGACGCGGGTTGCCTGGGTAGTGCTCTCACAGGTAGTGTGTGTGTGTGTGTGTGAGTGTGTTGGGGGAGAGGGGGGGGGGGGGGGTAAAAGCCTGGTGCCCGGTGTCCCTCTCCTTGTATCCGTGCGGGCCTCCCCTCCCCCCGGCCGCCCGGCCCCGCCCCTGCCTGTCCGCAGTGACGGACACACGTCTGTTATTATTGTGACTTTCTTTCCGTAATCTATAATAATCTGCAGAGCCGGGCCCGAAGAGCAGCGGTCGCCACTCAGCCCGCCCGGCCGGCCCGGCCGTTGCAGTGCGTCCCCGGGGGTGTGGTGGGGGCAGCGGGTCGGGGCCGGACCGGGCGGGGGCGACGGGCATTCCGACGCAGAGAAGGAACCTTTTAATTTAACGTGGGCCAATTCCAGGCCGAAACAACTGCGCCACCCCCCGTCCTCCCCTCCTCCCGGGCTTCGGGCGGCCAGGGGTGCCCGCAGGCCCCCCGCACGGCCGCCCCCCCCCCTGCCCCTGCCCGAGCCCAGGGTGGCGATGACGCAGCCGAGCGCGCCCGGAAGGGTTAGGGTGCCGTGGCGGTTGCAAAGCGACGGCGATCCGTCGCCGCGCTGGTTCGAAGGCCCGCGCACAGAGCGCACGTCGCAGGAAGTCCCGGGCGCGGCTCGCGAGCCGCCCCCACGGCCGCCGCGGCCCGGGTCCGCCGCCCCCTGAGCGCCCCCGCCGCCCCCGCCCCACGGCGGCCCGCGCGGGCCGTACGAATTGGTCGCCTGGTCCGTCTGCCGCGCCGCTGCCGCCGCTGCTGCCGCCACTGCCGCTGCGCCCCGCCGTATCCGCGGGGATCTGCTGAGTCAGTCTGCCTACAAACGGCTTACACTCCGCCCGCCCCGGAGGCCCCGGGGGCCCCGGAGGCCGGCCGCAGCCCCGACCCCGTTCCTCCCTGGGCAGGGCCGGCGGGGGTCCGGGGGGGCGCCGAACGTGAGGCCGGTGTCACATCGATCCCTGCGTGCTGCGTCGCTGCCCGCTCCGCTGCGTGTGCCGTCGGGGCCCCCGCCTGCCGCGTTATACAGCCGGCCGTGCAGAATTTTTCATACTCTCATTTGCGGATGCAGTTGTAACGCGGGTGCGAAACGGGCCTCTGGGGGCGCGGATGAGAGCGGAGGCGCGGCGCGCGGAGCGCGGAGCGGCCGTGTGCGCGCATATGAGTTTGGGGGCCGGGGCATCCTCGCAGCCACAGCCGGGGCGGGGCGGGGCGGGGGCCGCTGTTGGGGGCGCCTGTGCACGGCCTGGCACAGAGCCGTGTACGCGGAGGGTACACGCACTTCGCGGGAACGGCACGGCGCGTTGGATTAGTCAGCCTGGCGCGTCGACTTTACGGCAAAAAGTCGTCGTCTCCCAGCGAGCAAACAAAGGGACGTTCGTCACCGTCCGCATTGTCAGCGTGTCCGCGGTGGGGGGCTGCCGGGGCGCGGCGCGGAGGGACCCGGATACACACCCCGGACGCGGCGGTCCTAGGTTAGGTTAGACTGCGGGGCCGGCGGGGCTCCGGGAAGCGCGCCCGGCCTTCCGCGAGGCGGGCTGAGCGGCGCCCGGTGTGGCCGCGCGGCCGTCAGTCCGCGGGGGGGCGGGGCGGCCCACCTAACTGGCCAAGCGACCGCGAGAGAAGACAGGCGCGGGCATCGACCGACCGCCGAGGTGTGAGGAGTGACGAGGACGAGGCGGCCCCACAGACCGACCCCCCGCGAGCAGCAGGTCGTACAGAGTACTTGTGGAGAAATTACTGCACCGCAACTGATTTTTTTTCGCGGTGTGGCTGTAATGATTTTAGTTTTGGGGGAAGCACGCACGCGCTTACGGCCTTCCTGTCCGCGCAGAGCGGCCCGACGCGTTGTCAGCACACGCCAGCGCACGCCAGCGGACGCACCAGACTCCGGCCGGCGGCCGCCCGGCCTAAATCTCGGCGCGTGCGGGCGCGGCGAGGCTCTGCATGTGCCAGGTAAAGCGTGTGGATTTGCCAAGCAGCGAGATTACACACGGGGGGATTTGCTTTTTGTTTCGCCACATCGCGCGCGGGGCAGCGGGGGCCCCCGGGGGGATGGGGGGGGGGGGGGCGTTAACGGGGGGCGCATCCAGCACCACTAAAGCCCCTCCCTCCGGCCGCGCGGGGAGAGGGGGAGAGGGGGGCGGCGCTGGAGGATGGGGAAATCAAACCGGGGAAAGCTCCAACTTGATTACAACTGAAAAAGAAAGAAAAAAAAATACATAGAGGCGGAGTTGGCGGAACTGCTCTGTGGCTAATGAGAATACAGCGATATAATAAGTTGCGCGCCGAGTTCACATGGCGATGCTTCATTTGGGCGCGAGAATGAAAACAGTGGAAAACAGTCGCCTCCGCAATACGGGAAGCGCGCGCGCACACACACACACACAGCCGCTGTGTGTTCCCACCGCTGTGGGTCACAAGGCCAGCGGGCGCCGGCGAGCCGCCAGCCGTCTCCCTCATTCCGTTCGCTTCCCACCGCGGCGTCAAAAGAAGTACATAGAGTAAGAGGCGGCGGAGCGAGACGAGGCGCGGCGCGGCGCGGCCTATCGAATAGGCGATATCGCATGCAAGTGTGTCGCCACGGGCCGGCGGGGGCGGCGCCGGGTCGGCAGCGTAGCGGCTTATCAGGCAGGGAGGGCGGCCGGGGGGTCGCGGCCGGACCGGGCCGTACGGGGACCTTCGGCGACCTCGGGGACCTTCGGAGCCGAAAAGGGCATTCCTTCGTGGGAAGCGCAGCAGGCCGGGCCGGGCGCGCTATCTCGCCCGCCCCACTCTGCATACGGCGCCCGGCCCGGCGCCCCGCCGCCTCCCAGGAGTCGCTCCCAAATTCCACTTGTTTGCGCCCCGGCCCGGGGCCCCGCCTGGCCCCGCCTGGCCCCGCCTGGACCCGCCCCCGCGTCACTCACACGCCGCCGTAAGCCGACGGGCCCCGCCCCGCCGTACCTTCATCGTCACTCCCATCCCCGTGTGTTGTTGGCGTTCGCCTCGGACGACGAACCCTTCGGGGAAGCGGCCGGCCGCCGCGCTGCGCCGCGCCGCACCGCGCCGCACTGCACCGCCGCCAAAAACCGCAGCCTGTCAGATGATGAGGTGCCTCAGCGACGCGCTTTTGTCTCGGGCCGCATTGTGGCGGTCAAGTCCTCGCTGATGACACGGCCGGGGGGCTGTGAGGCGTGGTCCTGAGAAGCGCGCGGGTGGGAGGGTGTCCTTGGCTAGGCTGTCCGGGCTAGGCCACGGATAGCGTCGGTACAGTGTTGTTTGCCATCGATAATTTATTTCTACTGTGCGCTGCCAAAGTGATTCGCCGCAAGCTTCTGTCCGGTTCTTGAACATCTTTCCACCGTTCACCCTTGTCGGGCACTCGCGCTGTAACCCATAGCAGATAACACGACTCTAATATAAACTAAAATAAACAAAACTGACTAACTGGACTTGACTAGCAGCATGACAAAACTTAGAAACAGCGTGGGCCATGAACGAATATAGGCTGGAGAACACTCGAGAAGACAAGGCCGGTTCCGCCGGAGCCCAGCAGAGCAGCCGACAAACCATGGGCGGCTTATGAAAAACTTCGCAACGAAATCCGCTATATGAAAAACTGCGCGCACAACGGCTTGGACGCCATTCGCCGTTCTCTTCCCATCCAGGACGTCCTGACGCCGGGTGGGAGGCGGCCCCAGCGGACCCCGGTGGACCCCCGTCGGTGTTTCGGGAGGCCGTCCGAGACTCTTAGTCACCGCCGGCACCGTGCAGTGCAACACTCCATTTGGCGTTTCTCGTCAAAAATACCAAAGTTTCTTTTCTGAGACGCCACGCCTCGGCTGATTGCATTACAGGCTTGTCATGTCACGTATGACATCACCGGTTGCCCGCCCCTACTCACGGACACGCACAGACACACACACAGACAGACACACACATTTACCACGGAGAGCTCTCTCACAAGGTGGGCCTCGGAGAGTTGGACGAAAATCAAGTTTTGACTGCTCGTCATCCCCACCTGCGCAGTCACGGTGTCCAACTGCAGCACCACCCCTTCCAGCACGGGTTCGGGTCCCCATCTCCACCGCTGCTCCTCCACAACAAGGTACTACTTTTTTCTCGGTCTTTTTTTTTTCACCGTTCCCGTTTTAGAAGAAAATGACGTTGAAAAAGAGTAGATAAAAAATGGTGGTCGGTGGTGCGGGTGGCGGGCGTGGTCGGCCGATCGGCCCCGCAGCGCAGCCAGCCCTCCGGGACGAGCCTCGGGCCGAGCGCCACCCGAGCAGCCGAGTTGGCGCCGCTCCAGACGCCGATTTCGCCCCCAGAAAGAAGCGAGGCGGGACACGGCGCGTCGATACAAATACGTTATCAGGTGGTGCAGCGGCAGAGCCAAGCAGGCAGCGCGCCTGAAGCAGCCGCAGCAGCAACAACTACTGCTGTTCTGGTACGGGGAAACTTGTGCTGCATGCGGACGCGCCCCGACGTCCGCGTGGCCGGGGGGCGGCCACACGGCGGCCACACGGCGGCCGCCGCGGACCGTTCCATGAAAAACACATTGCTCATGAACTTTCCGTTCCCTCACTGCGCGCGCGGGGCCGGGGGCTGGGGAGTGTGGGGGGTTATGGCTGCCAAATAACGTTCCGCGGCGGCGAGCAGCTTGTTGTTCTGACCATAACGAGAGAATTGATGGCAAAATAAATAAATAAATAAAATGAAACTGCGGGTGCTTGTTTCGACGCGGGCGCCGATCGTGTCTCTTACTTCCACTGCCCGACTGGCGCCGCGCCGCGCGTTTCCACGGAGGACTGCCGGAGTGTAGGTGCGGCGACGACACCACTGGCGGTCTAGTTGTCCATGGTTAGTCGTGCCTGCGGCGAATGGCGCGGCGCCGCCCCGCAAGGGAGGGACAGAGAGGAGGGACAGGGAGAGAAAGGCAGGCGGACAGAGGGAGGGAAAAGGAGCGCTTCGGGGGTGGGGCTCGGCCGGGAAGCCCCGACGGCAATTAGAGCCCACGAGGAGAAAGGAGGCGCGCCGGCCGCGGCGGCGGCGGGCGCCGACGGCACGCGCCGCAGCGCAGGCGTAACGTGGCCGGCGCAGCTGATGGCGGGGCAGATGATGTCCGTCCGCGGCTGAAAGCCACCCGGGCGGCCGGACCACCGGGCGGACAACAGCAGCGGCTGCGCTGGAAGTGTCGCGCGCTGCGCCACTGCTGCGCCGCGTCACACGTCGCCGTGGCTGTCACCGCCGCTGTGCACACCTGTGCTGCTGGGCCAGCCGCGCCCGCTGTGCTGTGCTGCGCTGTGTGGTGACTCACCCCGTCGGAGGCTCATACCCGCCAGGCCGGGGGCCGGGCAGGGGGTGGAAGTGTGTCACGGAGACTCTACGGCGTGGTCCGTGACATGCCGTCAGCTCCGCCGTCAGCTCCGCCGTCAGCTCCGCCGTCAGCTCCGCCGTCAGCTACGCCGTCAGCTCGGCCGCCGGGCCCCCCGCATCAAGGCCCTGGTCCTGGAAGATGAGCCTGGCGGGTCCTTCGCCTCGACGGCCTTCCGGCTCGCGGTGCGCCCGCCGCCCGCCGCAGCCCTGGGACGGGGAGGCCCAGCCGGCTTACTTCCGGTCCGAGCCCCCACCGCCCCCTCGAGTCGTCCCGAGTCGCTAAGCTGTCGAGTCCCGGCCGGCCTCGCCTCGCCGCTGCTGTCGTGTGCTGTCCTTACCCTGTCCGTGTATATAGTGCGACGGGTCCGGGCGGGGGGGCGGACTCGGAGGAGGCGAGCACCAGCGCGGCCCGCGCGGGCCCCGGGCAGCCCCGGCCGTGTGACGGATAGCGCACCAGCCAACTGACATAACCGTCCCCCGCCCTGGCCGCCGGCCCCCGGAGCCCCGCTGAGCCTCTCACTGCCATTGTCAGGCAGCTTGTTGCCGCGATACGTGCGCCGTCTCCGCACTCTGTTTTTCTTTCCGCGGACACCACAAAAGCCCTGAGCGGCTGTGAGCCGGAAAGGTCGAGTAATGGAATGTCGCCGTGCAGAAACCAGGGCCCCTTCCCCTCCCCGCGCCCCGCAGCAGCAGACCAGCAAGTGCGGGCGAGGTGCGGAGCCGAAACGAAAGAGAACGCAGAGTGTGTATTTAATGATGGCTGAGGTCATGACCGACAGTGTGGCTGTCGGGGCCCCGGGGCTGCCCGCTGCCCGCCGCTGCCGCACGGTAGCAGAGGTGACAGTCACCGCCGCCGCCACGCAGCGCACGTGCTCAGAGCCGCTCGCCGACAGCGGCGCCGCGGGCCCACCGGAGTGCCGCCAGGTCGACACCGCGAACCTCCCAACCGTCTCCGCCGGGACCACGCCGCGCCACGCCACGCCACGAAACGCCACGCCACGCCACGCCACGTCCGGAGGGGTTTCATGCACGAACAGTAATCAATACTAAAGAGTCAGAAACCAAGGCCAGGAAACACTATTTCAGTAAGAAAAAGCTTTTAAAAAACAAGTGTAAAAATACAAACGAGAAAACGCAAAAAAAAAATGAGAAGACTGCAGAATTTCGAGTTCGTGTGACCGCGACGACCCACTCGCGTCACCTGCGTCGCCGTCAGGGCCCCTCGCGCTTCCCGGCCGTCCCCCGTCCGCCGGCGCCTGGCGCACGCCGCGCGCTGCACACGCGCCTCCGACGCACGCCCATGGCGCCGGCCGCGGCCGACAGCGTAATGCCATTTGTGCCGGCTTTTCCCTCGCAGAGCCTGCGGCCGCCGACGGGGCGGGGCTGCGGGGCTGCGGGGCTGTCGCCGCGTTCGGCCGGGTTTGAGCGGATTGACGGACGGAGTGACACACACACACACACACACACACACACACACACACACACACACACACGCACCGCACTGCACTGCTCCGTGACGCGGTGAGGGGCAGCGCACGCGCGCGTTGTAGGTGAATGTGTGTGTGTGTGTGTGTGCGCGTGTCTCCGCACCGCATCGGCCGCTAATAACGGTACGTATTGCCCGTCAGCTCATCGATATTCACCATTCGCGATCTATTTCTACATTAGCCGTCAGTAAGAGCCGTGTCCCGCATTTAGATATACACAAACAAACACAGCAACACGGACTTTCCAGCTACTGGCACGGTGAAAATCTAGAAAGTAACATTACATGACGTGAAGCCAGGAAAAGGAGAGGGAGGGGGGGGGGGGGGGACAGAGTTGCGGTAGGGGCGGCGCAGGGGGTGGGGGTGGTGGAGGGGGCTTGTGTCTCTGCCGGGCAATCACACAGTGTCAAGCACGGCACTGCTGGCCTCTAATGGCTATTGGCATTGGTGGCGAGCCCCACCCCCCGGGAGAGAGGGAGTGAGAGGAAGCGAGTGCGAGAGAGAGAGAGAGAGAGAGACAGAGAGGGAAGGAGAGAGAGAGAAGTGGGCGTTTGCGAAAGGGGCTGTGTATACCAAGGCGCTAGACAGAGATGGACGGAGAGGGGGCGGCAGAGGGGGACCGCGGGGGGCGCTTGCGGTCATAGCCGGGGTGCTCATCTGCTGCTGGGGGTGGGGCAGACCGGGAATCTCCACCACTCCACTCAAGTCTGCTGCAGCGCTTTTGGTGAGAGGGAAAGGGTCAGGGGGCAGGCCGGGGGCTGGTTAGGGGGAGGGGAGGGGGGGGGGTTCCTGTTGGCGGGGAGACTCTTCATTCTCCGGGGGAGAGGGGGGGGAGGGGGAGGGGAGCGCGCGCATTCACCAGATTGAACACACAATAGAGGGAGCGATCAGACTGAGTGAGTGAGTGGAGTGTTTTGAGGCAGCTGCCTCTTCCTTTCCTTTTCATCCGTCAGAGCAGGAGGGAAAGCTTTTTCCGCGATAAAATTCGCCCCACGCAACTCTTCGGCCAAAAGGCTCGAGTAGCAGCAGCAGCAGCAGCAACAGCAGACACCGTCTGAAACATTCATCGTTAAAGGTGTGTGTGTGCGTGCGTGCATAAGAGAGAGAGAGAGAGAGAGAGAGAGAGAGAGAGAGAGAGAGAGAGAGAGAGAGAGAGAGAGAGAGAGAGAGAGAGAGAGAGAGAGATCAGGGTGAAGGGAAGATGAGAAGACCTATGGTTTGACAAACTTTCTGAATCCACAGCGGCAGCGGGAGAGGCAGTTTCAGCGGCTGTTGGCCGCACTGTATGTCGAGTCAATGCCGTCCCGTCGGCCAGTGCTGCCGCCACCGGGGCACCACGACGGCAGAGCAGAAGACACACGGAGGGAGGCGCGGGCGGGGCGGTGCTGCTGGTGGGGGCTGAGCGCAGCTCTTACTCGCGGGCCGGCCGGACCTCGCCAAACATAACCCCTGGCCCCGACACGGCACGGCGCAGCACTGAAGAGCGCCTGCAGCAGCGGCCGCCCCTCCCCCGGCGGCCCCCAGCGGCCCACGCGGCCCCCGGCAGCCCCGCCTCGTTACCCTGCGCGGCGGTGTGCAGTGCCGCGGCAGCGCGGAGCAGAGCGGAAACACCGCCGCCGCCCCCACCAAGAGCCCCGAGCCTCCGCCAGGGGGGAAAATAATAACAAGTGACTGAAAAACAAAACGCCTGGCTCCGCCTGGCTCCGGGATCCCGCACACGCCGCGGCCGCGGCCGCTTCGCTCCGCCCCGCCCCGCCCCGCCCCGGCCCTGCCCTGCTTTTACCGTTTTAATTAAAATGGATTGTTGCCAAGCGCGTTGCGTCGCGTTGTCACCGAAGGGCCGCCACCGCCGCCGCCACCACCGCCACCGCCCGCCGGTGCAAATGACTGGGTCTCGAATCCACGCAACACGCGCGGTCCGGGCGCCGCAGATAACGCTCGTGTCGCGGGCTCCGCGCACGGGGACGGGGGAGCTTAGGGAGAGTCGCGGGGCGGGGCGGCGGGGCAGCACTGACCCGGAACCGTTCGCGAAGGCACGGCGGCGGCGTGGCGGCCGGGGACAAAAACGGCCTCAACGAGTGAAGATTCGGAGGGGCGTCGTCGTGCTGTGCAGGCGCAGCGACGGACCCGTCCCATCAGCGCGGCGGCGCGGCGCGGCGCGGAGTTAGCGGGGCACTCCGGCGGGGTGTTGGGCTGTGTACCGCGCCGCGGCGGACCACACCGCGAGCCACAGAACCGGCCACCGGGGCACGCGGCTAACAAGGTGTCCGTCCGTCCTCATGCCGGGGCCCGGAGCGCCAACAGCATCGGCTCACAGGCCGCTGGCTGCTTTAGGGCCGCGGGCGGCGAGGTCAGAGGCAGCGCTGGCGGCGGGGGCGGGCGGGGCGCGGAGCGGGGCGGGGCGCGGCGGAGGCAGAGGCAGGGCCACAGTTGGCCGGTTATGGCCGAATGTCAATTCCAACGGAACGCGCACTTTTCGCGCCAAATCGGGTGGACGCCCCCCCGGCTGCGCTGTTTGGAGCGAGGCCCGGCCTGGGCCCGGCTCGGCCGGCAGAGGTGCGGCCCGGCTGGGCGTGGCGGGGGGCGGGGCCGCCCCGCCAAGCACAGCGGCGGCGCCGGCAGCGCGGCAGCGGGGGGCCGCGGCCTGATTTAAAACAAAACACCCACAATAAAACACGCAGCCACCCCTTGCTAGCCGCGCACACGTCAGCCCCCTCCGGGGCCTCCCCCCCCGGCCGCGGTTTTGGTCCACGTTCCCATCTCTCTCGCTCCCATACTCCTTTACCACCCCACCCGCACCCCCTCCCTAACTCATGGCCTTGATCAAAACGCCCAGCGAACCGCCCCCAACTCCTCCTCTCTGCCTCTCTCTCTTTCTCTGTCTGTTTCTCTCTCTCTTTCGCGTACTCTGCAGTCAGGCTTCTCTACGGTACCCCTGACATCATCCCCTTGTACGCCCTCCCCGATGGCGAGGGTTCCAATACCGTCTGCCCTAGATTCCTAATTTCGTTGCTTTTCCCCGTCCGGCCGGGGTTGGCCGCTGTGGATCAACACGTCTGCCCGGCCTTCTCCTTTGCACAGCGGGGGCGGGGAGTCGCGGCGCTGTCCTCCTCTGTTTCCAGGTCCGTCCCCGCGGCCCCCCTGGTCTCCTGGCGCCGCCGTCAGCCTGATCCTTGTAACAAAGTGATCCAGGGGGATCAACATGCCTTTTTAACCAAGTTTCGCACCCCTCCCCCCCCCCCCCCTACCCCCCCCCATCCTCCAGGACCCGCGGCAGAAAGATTCCCCTCCTTTGCCCCGTTGTCGGCGGCGTCGGGGGAAAATGAGGCGATATCTCTATCCCGCCTGCGATCTCTTTGCACATCAGCAGCCTCCCCACTCGCCCTCGTCACCAATGTCTATCTCCTCTTTGCGAAGGCGGCCGCCCCTCGGCCGCCGCCGTCCCTCGTCCGCCCCGCACCCCGTTAACGCCCCCCCCCCCCCCCCGCGTCGACGACGACGTCACCGAGAAAGAAAGAAGACAGAAAAAAAATGGGAGGAAAACAAAGCGTGTGTGCCCATCACTGTGGCCGTGGTGTGACGGCGTCAGGCCAGGCCTGGGCCGGAGGCGCCCCGCCGGGCTGCGCCGTCGGCGACAATCCCTGTGAGTGCCGCGGGACGTAACGTACCCGATACAGTGCGGCGCGGTGTGCGACTGTATATTTCGCTTTGACCCCCCCGAGGCGCCACGCTGCTGTTTACCACCAGCCAGGTGGGGCGCCGCGGGGGGTCCGCGAGGGAGGGGGCGCCGCCGGCACGGCGACAAATTACACACGCGATGGTTGGCGGCCCCCGCCGTCTTCGCGGGGGGCGCGGCGCGTCGCGGCGGGGAGGGCTCGGTATCGGCCGGTTTGATGAGACACACAGACAGACAACCAGACCGTTTCGGTTCGGCACCGGCGGCGGCGGCGGTCGGCGGCGCCGGGGAGGCACTCGCCGTCATCGCGGGGGGTCGGCGAACGTCCTGTCGGGGAAAGGGGGCGACGACGGACCCCCCGCCGCCGCCCCGCCGCCGCCCTGCCGCCGCCTGCTGCCGCCCGCTGCGGGGCAGAGACGATCGTCCTAATGTATCTCCCTCTCCCTTCCCCGCCCCGCCGCCCCTCACGGCTCCGCGACATCGCCGTTGGTATAGCGGGGGGCCGCCTGAGCCACGCGGAAAAAGTGCACGCACTGCAGTGGCCGGAAAAGGCCTCCCCCCCCCCCCTCCCACCACTCCCCCGCCGCCTCCTCTCACTCTCGCTTTTTATGGCAGCCATCGCGATAAATATCGCCCCCGCCGATCGGCCATTGCGCGACACCGCCCGCCATTGGTCACCATACATCATCGGCCGCCCCCCCCCCCCCCCCCCCCCCCCGGACTGTGGCGGCGGCGCTGCGGCGGCGGCCACGCCAGTGTTTGTGCGCGGCAGCCACGTCCTTACAGTGTCCTTATGCTTCCCCTCGGAAGGTGAACGCGGCGTCCCCGCAGGGCGAGCAGGGGAGGGCGGAGAGGGGAGAGGGGGCGGGGGCCGCAGCGCCACCCCGGGATTTCGCAAAGGGCCGAGCCAGATGGCTTCTCTATGCATACAGAGGTCCATTTTAAAGCCAAATATCGCAGTGGCAGTGCCGCGCCGCCTGCGAGTGTGTGTGTGTGTGGGGGGGGGGGGGGGGGGGGTTCTGAGAGTGAGAGGGAAGAGAGAGAGAGAGAGAGAGAGAGAGAGAGAGAGAGAGAGAGAGAGAGGAACAGAGAGACAGACAGAAAAGGATGGGTTAGCGGCTCTAGGTGCCTGGCTGTGCGGAGCCAACGTTGTGAAAGCTTTTCTATGCACACAAAAATAGTCAGCCGCTCCCCCTCCCCCTGTCTCTCTCTCTCTCTCATTCCCTCCTCCATCTCTCTCTCCCTCTCCCTCTCCCTCACTCACTCCGGCTCGCCGCGGCCGCAGCGGTGGACGGCGCTGGGCTGGGCCTCCCGCACGCCACGGCTGTCGTGCGGACTGCCTACCCCGGGAGCGGCAGGCGGCAGAGCGCTGGCTGCCTCGCCCGGTACATACAGCCCGGCCCTGCGGCTGCCCAGCCGGGCGCCGCGCCGCTGCTGTCCCAGCCGACAACACTCGCAGCCGTTCGGAGCCACATCGAGAGCCGCCGCGAGCCGTGTGATCGGGCCCGGCCGGGTTTATCACGCTACAAAAATATATTGGGTGATATTCAGCAGACGACGCTGCCGGATGTGCGAAATCTCCCTCTCTCTCTCTTCTCTCTCTCTGTCTGTCTCTCTCTCTCTCTCTCTCTCTCTCTCTCTCTCTTTCCCACTGGTCCTCCCCCTCCCCCCCCCCTTTCTCTTACTCTCACACGCACACTTGGAGGTAAACACTCACACTGACCTCGGACAATAACGCGCATCTGATGGTGTTTGCCCCCGGCGCTGCGGCTGCTGTTGGTGTTGCTGCTGCTGCTGCTGCGGTTATCGGGTTAAGGGGATATGCAAAGCGGGCCACCACTGCCACACCGCCCCGTCCGCCAACTGCCCCGCACATACCTCTGCGCTGGAGGGGGGAGGGGAGGGTGGTAAGAGGTCGAAGTCGGGCACGTTGTTCAATCGGGCCTCAACCGTGAGCCCACAAAATCAATCGGGTTACTGAGTATGACGCCCACCTGCTGGCCTGAGCACAATCAGGCAACAGGCAGCAAGCCACTCCACAAGAGTTGCTGCACGGGACTGGAAAGCAACTGTGTGAGTTGTCGCGTTTCCAGCAGAGTCTGCGGCCGCTCACTTCACGGGCAGCGAGCGCCTCGGTGAGGCGCTCAAGTCCAGTGCCCCGGGTCCTCGGGTCCCTCCGGGTCCTCCGGCTGGCCGTGCGGGCGGTGATACCGGAGAGCGGCGCCGCGCCGAACCGAGCGCGCCCCCCGTAAATCATCCAACGGGTGCACGATAAGAACTCCCTCCCCGGGCAGCGTCCGCGCAGAGCAGCCGCGCGGCGGCAGCGCCCCAGTGGCACAGTGTGCGGCCTGTGGGCCCAGCCCGGAGCCCGGCCTGGAGCCCGGCCCGGAGCCCGGCCCGGAGCCTGCCGGCCCCCAGAGCCCTCCGTGTGGCCACAGCCCGAGTGCCGAGCCCGGGGCCGGCGGGGCCGGCGGCGCCGCAACCCCCACAGCACAGCGCACAGCGGGACACAGACGGCATCAGAAACGCGCGTTCTCATCAAAGGCGTTTTCCGAGTCAATATCGGGGGGGGGGGGGGGGGGGGCGGGGCGGGGCACGCACACACGCGGGGCGCGCGGGGCCGATACGTACGGTACCCGGGAGCCGCGGCCGCTCCCACACTCCCTGCCGCCGCCATTTGAATGCAGGAGACGGCGCAGAGAGTGCGGTGGGCACCGGCGGGCACCGGCCCCAACAGCCACCCGCCCCGTTCCCACCGACACTTTATTTTCACCCACTTTCTGCTGACCGAATTATTTATCTGGTCTCGCCGATACGCGCGTCCGCCTCCCACAGCGACGCCCCGGCAGCCCCCGCCACCCCCAGCCGCCCCCCCCCCCCCCCCGTAGCCGCTGGCCAGTCAGCCACCCCCTGCGGCGGGCACCGGGGGGGAGGCGGCAACGCAGCAATATTTCACGCCGGTTTTATATATTCCATTTCGCACACTGTCACTGAACAAAACATTCCACTCATTCAATCGGGCCGACGGGCCGGCCGGCGCCGCGCGGCGGCAGCGGACGAGGCCGTCGTGGCGGCCGGGCCGGGCGGCGGCCGCGGCAGACACCCCCGCGGGCCGCCCCGCCCTGGTCGCCCCGCCAGCGTCACTCGCATCACCGCCACAGGCCAGCGATTTAAATGTGGCGCTCCCACCGCCGAACTGTTCGCGCCGAAACACCGTCATTACTTTTCCATCCGTCGCCGCCAGTGCCAACAGCAGCGTTGCCATGGCCGCCGCTGCGGCCGCTGCCGCCGCCGCCGCCACCCCATGCAGTGTACACCAGTGTACACCCCCGGCAGCCCCGCCACCCCGCCGCCCCGGCCGCTGTTAGTGCGGGGCTCACGCTCACCACGCGACCGAGACGACGGCCCGCCCCGGCGTCGGGGGACCGCGGGGAGGGCGGCGGCGGCCCCCCTTAAAGACCCCGCCCCTCCCACCCCTGGAGGGTCCTTCCAGCTGCACGATCGCGTTTCGTGACACCACCCCGAGGACAACACCCCTCGGCGGCGCCCCCCGCCGGCCTCCCGGCGGCCCCCACCCGCAGCGCGGCCCCGCACATTATATTTCTCATAGCGCCTTCGGCACGCACAGCCCACAGCGCCAAGACGGCGCCGCGGCGAGCTTCCTCCTGACCTGGATCACCCGGTGCGGCGCCGTGCGGCGGAGGCACCCCGAGGCGCTGCGCGTCCAAACACCGCCGCCGCCGCCGCCACTGTGTACATCCAGCGCGAGTAATCACAAACCATATTGCCCCGGCGGGGGGTGGGGCGGACGGGACCCCGCGGGGGCGCCGCCGGGGGCCGCACGGGCGCCACGGCCGCCATGGGCGCCACGGGGCCCCGCACAGGTGATAACGCTATCAGCCCTTCACGGTCTGCTGGCGGCCATGCGGTGAGCCGTGGCCGGGCCCCGATGCACTCCGAGCTGTCGAACAAGGGCCGCGGCATGCATGGGCGGGCAGGGCGGGCGGGGCGGGCAGGGCGGGCAGAGGCCGGGCCGCCACTCCCTTCCCTGCTGACCGCCCGCCACCGCCCGCCCATTGCGGGAGCGCCAGCCGTGCCGCCGCGCAGACAGCAAACCCCGTTCATCACCTCGCAGGACGAGAAGGCCGAGGGGGGCGAGGGCTCGGGGGGCACAATAGGGGCGCGGGGCGGGCGGGCGGCGGCGGCCGGCGGCCAGCGACGGGCACCCCTGCCCCTCATAGCCCGCACCCGGCACCTCGTTGTCACACAATAGCTCGGCCTGACCACCCCCCGGCCCCCGGCCCCCCGGCACCCGGCCGTGGCGATCGGGGGCCCCGTGCAGTACCAACCACTACCCCACGCCGTGCCGCCGCCGGACAGCGTCGGACACCGCACTGCAGGGCGGCGGCCGGCGGCGGCAGGCAGCGCCTGGCAGCGTGCGCCGTATGGACCAGGCCGTATGATTCATGAGGGTGACTGGGTCCGAGAGAGAGGGAGAGGCAGGGGGTGTGGGGGAGGAACAGAGATAGCATGACACAGCGAGGGAAATCCCGGTACAGCAGTGTTAGGCTGCTAGGGGGAGCGTCGTGCAATACAGTGCAATGAGGAAGCCCGGTTTCCGCCAGGAGCCGTGACGATTTTTTTTATTTTATTTTCTGTTATCACGCCGAACGCCTTCCACGGTCAGCACTCGTGCGCTTTCTTGCGGCGCGGTGGGGTGGGGGGCGGTGGCCGAGGCAGCGGCGGCGGCCGGATATCCAGTCGATTGCATATCGCCGCGCCCGACAGACGTCCGCGTGCGGGGAAACGCTATTTCCGTATCCGACTATCCGCTCCAACCGGCCCGGCTCATTATTTATGTGATGGTGCAATATTATGGTCCCCGGTCGGTCGCGCTGTTTATTTATTTGGTGCGTTTATATCGTGTCTGATTCTTTCCCCCTTGCATCCCAGAACTAGTCCGTAATGAGACGTATAGAATCGCCGGCGCCGCCCCGCCCCGCCCGGTGCTAGCGCGGTGCTCATATCTCATATTCTACATTCTGCGGCCGCCGCGCGCCCTCCCTATCGTCATGGACGAATTAAGACATGCATGGCTGCCTCATCGATCCCCACGCGGGGGCGAGGCGAGAAGTTTGCCGGGGCCTAACGAGACGCCCTCTCCCTCTCTCCCCCTCCCCCCCTCTCCCCTCTCCCCCCTCTCCCCCTCCCATCCCGGTCGTTATTAAGCGTGTACATCCACGGGGGACGTACGCGAAACGCGATTTGATTGAAGGCTCTCCCCATTGTGGTGTGTGGTGTTCCGTGGTGCGCTGGCACGGCGCTATGGCGCGGCTCTACCAGCCCCTACGCCCCCCCCCCTTACCCCACCCCTACACCCCTACCTCTCACCCGCCGCGCCTTCACAACCCCTTTCGGCCCACCCGGGGAGCAAAGCAGGGGAATGTGATCACCGCCTCCCCTGCGCCGCGCGGCCCCCGCGGCCCCCGCTGCCTCCGCCGGCCCCGGCCGCCCCGCCTTGGCCACCCTCAAGTCCCTTTCACACAGCCGCACGCTCGCAATGCGCCCTCATCGTCGCTCATTTGCCCCGCCGCCTGCCCGCCGCCTGCCCGCCGCCTGCCCGCCGCCAACACCAGCGCAGCGCCCCCGCCGCGCCACCCCCCGCGGCGCGCGTCAAAGCAAACGCGCCGGCGCCCGCGCGGTGATGCGCCAAGCTCTCCTGTAATTTGAACACGCCCCCCCCCCCCCCGGGCCGCCCCCACCACCCCCAACCCCGCGCATTTTTCATTTATTTAATTGCAATGCGCGTGCTGGCGAGTGTGCCGGCCGGGCACGCGGCGCGGGCGGCGCGCGGCGTGTGGTCAATCATCGGGATTAACGAAGCAATCGCAATTCGGTTAATCACACTACTCTGCGGGAAACAACGGGGCGACAGGAATATGGGGTGCGGGAAAGAGAGAGAGGACATGGAGAGAGAGAGAGAGAGAGAGAGAGAGAGAGAGAGAGAGAGAGGAGAGAGGGAGAAGGTCGCGGCCAGAGCCGTGTTCGAGCACCGACACCGACCGAAAGATCGCCTAACAAGATTGTACCACAGCCGGGCGGAGGCTCGCGGGCCGGGGCAGCTCCTCCGGGGCGCCGCCTGGTATTCCTCTCTGTAAAGTCAATCCAGATTCCGGTCCCGACACCCACCGATGGGCGATCCCCCACCCCCGCCGCCCCCCACCCCCACAATCCTCACCCCCCCCCCCCCCGGCGCACCAACCCCTCCACCCCTCCCCTTCCGGGGTCACGCACTGCCCTTCCGGAGGGGAAGGGATGGGGTCTTTTTGGCCCTTTGCGGGCGGCAGCCGGCGAGCGTCCTCATTGTAGTGCTGGCGCGTGTGTGCGCGTGTGCGCGTGTGCGTGTGGACATTGTCCGTCTCGCGCGCTTCTCCCGCACCCTTTGCCGCTGTCCTCCCCTTCTCTCTCTCTCTCTCCCCCCCCCCCTCTCTCTCTCTCTCTCTCTCTCTCTCTCTCGCACCCCTCTCTTCCCGCAGCCGCCGCGCCGGACGGGCCCTGGCGATACGAGCCAGAACAGCCACGGTCCACTTAATGGCAGGGGCGTGTCTGCAACCAGCGCGAGGGGGAGGGCGGCGCGGGGGTGGAGGGTGGGGGGAGAAAAGGTTTTCGCTCTATACAGTGCGCCCTCGAGTTTTGTTACGATACGTGTGTGGCGCCGCTGCAGCCCGTCCCCCGTAACGGGGGGCGGAGAAGTGGGTCAAGCGGTTGAACCCGGCTGCCCTGCGCTGCGCGTCGCGGTGCGGGAGACCGCGGCCGGCACGGCAGCGGCGGGGCGGCGGAGGTGGCCGTCATGCGGAGGCGGCCGCGCGACACACGGCACACGGTCCGGGGCGGCGCGCGGCGGCGCGGCCCGGCCGCGTAACAGGTTGGTATACAGTACCGAGTCCGCGGCGGCATGGCGGCGCAGCCCGCGCAGCGCCCCATCGCCCCGAGCGCCCCCGCCTCCCCCTCCGAGCCCACCGCCACCCACTTCCTGGGGGTAGGAAATGGGGGCTCCCCGGCGCGGCCCGGCGGGCGGGTGGACTCTAAATACGTTACTAAGAGAGTTGGGTTAGAAACGCGCCCTCCCGGCCCGGCCCGGCCCCGCGGCCGCCGAGCGCTCCGTTTGCCCAGCGGAATCTTCCCGACTCTGCGCCGCTCTGCGCTGCCCCGCGCCGCCCCGCGCCGCGGCCTGCCCGTCCCACTGCCTGCGTGTTTGCGAGGATCCACCGCTGCCGCCGCCGCTGGCGCCGAGAGGGAATATGAGCGCAGCGTTTGTCGAGAAGTCAAACAGGCAGGTCGGGCGCATGTCATGGCTAATTCCTCGCCACTGCAAGCGCCCGTGGCCGTGGCCGTGGCCAGGGGAACAGTACCCGCCACCCGAGGCCCGCGTCGGTGACAGAAGACCCTCCCCGCCGTGCCGCGGGCGTCGAGCACGACGGGCACCTGCTGCTCGACGCCGCGAGGAGGGAGACGAGAGAGGGTCGGCCGCCGCCGCCGCCGCCAGCAGCCGCAGGTGGCGCTGTGCGATACGCATTACCCGGCGCTGGCGGCGGCGTCGCGACGCCCGCCGAAGGTCGCGGAGGGGAGGTGGTAGGGGCGCGCAAAAGGGAGGAGCGCCGGGAGGGTCTCTTCTCTTCTCTCCTTCCGCCAAGACGCGGCGGCACTGCGGCATCGGCCAAGTTTTTCGTGACGGCCAGACGACACGGGTGGTGAGCCCTCTCCCTCCCCCTCCCCCTCCCCCGCGGCTCGCGTGCCGCTGGGAGCCGCCGCCGCCGGGACCGGGCCCGGCGAGCGTGCCGAGCGGCAGCGAACGCGCGGGGTAGGCAACCCGGCCGCCGCCGCCGCGCAGCCCGCCGCACGTTGCCTACGCTGCACGGCGCTCGGAGACGATGCGCGCTCGCGGGCGGGGAGCTTTTGTAGTGCGGAACGGGCTGAAATGATTTCTGGAGAAAGTTTTACGTGAGCAGGCGCTCCCCTCCGCGCACGACTAGGCGGCAGCGGCGGCGGCGGCGGCGCGGGCTGCGCAGGCGCACGGCGGGGCGTACGCCGCGAGGCGGCCGGGGGGCGAACGAAAGCCGAGGAGAGGTTAGGTTCGGGCATATTTCAGTGTCGGCCGCACTTCGCGCGGCCCTGACGGATCTGGCCGGGGCGGCGTGGGGCGGGGCGGGGCGGGGCGGGGCGCGCCGGGGACGGGCCACAAGGCCGAGGCTCTCTGGCGAGAGGCCCTTTGGCGAGGCCCCTTGCAGTGCCGTGCGATAGGGCAGGGCGGGCGGCAAGAAAACCGCCCTTTATACATCCCGAGCGGCGGCAGCAGCCGGCGCTTCTTATGAGCATACGGGCCAGGATTGATCGGTGCCGAGACGGGCCATGCACTATAGTGTTTCAGAGGAAAACGAATTCAGCGTCAAGAAGCCGCGTCCTGCCCCAAAAACTGCAAAAACACACGACTATCTTACACGTCCAAAAATAAAAACGGGGCCCGGCCCCTTTATGTGTGTGAAAATTGTCTAATGTCGACACGACTCACGCTGGCGGCAGCGAAGGTCTCGAGGGCCGGCGGCGGGCGCCCAGGCCGCGGCGCAGCGCCGCGGGGCCGCGTGGGGCCGCGCTGTACGCTGCACAGAACAAGCTCTCGAGGTCTCGTCGCCCCCCGACGCTCCGACAATCCTCGAGGCACGACGGTGATGTCGCTGGGTGAATCACCCGAGCGGTCCCTCATGTACCTGCCAGTCATCGTGCACTGTACGTATATATCGGATTTGGCTTACCGCCGTGGTCCCGCGCCGCCCTATTTCTCTCTCTCTCTCTCTCTCTCTCTCTCTCTCTCTCTCTCTCTCTCTCTTCTCTCTCTCTGTCTCTCTCTCTCTGTCTCTCTCTCTGTCTCGCTCACTCGCGGCAGCAGGGCGCGCGGGTGCGACAGAGACGACGCCAACGAACGCCGTGGTCGCCCCCTTCGGACGTCTCGCGGCGAGCACAACGGCCGGCCCACACACTTGAGGGCGGTGACCGTCACACCTGACACTCCTCGCCTCATCGCGTATGCACCCGGACAACTTCTTCCCCCTTCCGCCGCGCCTAGGTCGGAAGACAGCGGCGCTGTCGCGCTGCCGCCGCGCTGCCGCCGCGCCGCGCACTGTGACCCACATACACGAGTGGGCCGGGGCCGGGGCCGGGCGGGGAACACCATTGGCAGGTCTGTTGGCGACAACCGACAGCCCGCCGCCGCCGCCGCCGCGCACTACGCCATGGTAATGAGTCTGCAGCAGTCTGTCTCAAGAGCGGAGGCCAAGAGAGGACCACTTTTCACAAGTTTTGTGCCATCCATTTAATTTGGAGGGAAGGGTGAGAGGGGATGGGAAGGACAGGAGGGAGAGAGAGGGAGAGAGAGAGAGTGAGAGAGAGAGATAGAGAGAAAGGGTGGGGAGGGATTTATAGGCACGTCAGCTGCTCTAGGGGGTCATCGGACCCGATGCCCGGCGCTCGCGGCAGCGGTAGCAGCTGCAGGTGCGTGAGCACGACAAGAAGGACGCCCCCATCGCGGTGCCGCCGGGCCCCGCCAGGCCCCACGGGGGCCGCATTAGGGTAAGGCGGGCTGCGACGCACTCTACAAACCCGTACGCACACAGTGTTCTGCGCTACTGTAAGTAATCGAATATTCGTGCCCCGGGCGTGGCGGGGCGTGGCGGAGGCGCCGTCAGGGTGGGCGGCGTGTGTGCGAACGTGTTCCCGGGGCGGGGGCGGGGCGGGGGCGGGGCCTTGGGGGGGAGGGAGGGGTTCGCCGCGCAGTACGCCTCCTCGGGGCACCCGACAAGTGATGGCACCCCATCTGCTATCCTTGTTTGTTCATCTCGCGACCCGCCCGCCCGCCCCGCTGTAATAGCGTTACTCTACTCCACATCCTGTATCATTCCGGGAGGGGGGGGGGGGGGGGGGGGCTGCGGGGGGCGGGGTACCTTACACGCCGAGGGGGGTGCACCTGCGCCAGGGCGCTGCCGGGGCCGCGGCGGGCGAGAGAGAGAGGGAGAGAGAGAGGCAGGGAGGAGAAGTGGAGCGGAAGGTACTAGATGATGGGAGAAGGGAAGCCCCCCTCCCATACCTCCTGCCTGCTGCTAGGTCGGAGCAACAGATCACGTTCCTAAAACTCGTCAGAATGGTGGCCCAGGCTCACGCACACACACACACATGCCTCGTATGTAGGCCTTCACAGTCACGTCCGTGAACCTGACAAAGGTAAAAGGCGCTCCCGTCCCGTGGCGGGGCGGGGCGGCACCCGGAGCCCGGAGCAGCGCGCGGAGACTGAGTGAGGAAAAACGGTCGGGCTCCGTGCGGGTACGTCCACGTCCGGCGTGCCGTGCCGTGCCGGTCCGTACTGCACCGCCGGCACCGCCCGGGCACGTGCGTCGGCCCGGCCGGCCCGGGGAAGGGAAGGTCGGAGCCGATCACGCAAGGTCAGCGGCGTCAGCAGCGTCCGCGGGGCGGGGCGGGGCGGCGCCCGCCCCTGCAGTGGCCAGCGGAGCCCGGCAGCCACGAGCCGGAGCTGCATGCATGCATGCAGGCCCTGCTCCGGGAGTAGAGGGGGGCATTGCCGCATGCGCCGCCGTTGATTGGCAGGAGGAAGACACGACGAAGTCACTTCGCATTGACACGGAACCGAGATGCACTGAGGAGGCCAGAGCAAGGCAGGGGAGCAGAGCGGCGGGGCGTGGCGGGGCGTGGAGGGGCGTATACAGCCGAGCGCGCGGCACCGCGGCATCAGGCAGTCCGGGGGGGAAGCACAGGCAGCAATCGAACAATAACGAGAAGCCTAAAGAAGGGGAGACGACGGGGGAAAAGTGAAGCGCGGCGCGGCGACGCGTCGGCGGCAGAAGTGGTGCCGGTGCCCCGGTGGGCGGGGGCCGCGGGGCCGCGGGGCCGCGTCCGAACAGCGCTCACGCTCCGTGATTGCCATCACCCGCGGGGGGGAGCAGGTCGTATGGAGATGATGGGGTGTCGCTTCAGACGCGTCCCACACGGCGGCAGGCAGCATCCAGGGCGCCCCGCGCCGGCCCCGACCGCGCGCGAGCAGTGCGCCGCCGCTGCACGCTGCCACCGCTGCCGCTGCTGCGGTGGCCGCCTCCCGGCCATCTCCATGTCCGGGGCCAAAGGCAAGCCCAAGGCACGGCAAAGGCTACCATTACCTGCCCAATTTGGTGCTCGATTTCTCAAATTGTACTCTTCCTGCGCGCGCCCTGGCCGGCCTTGTGCCCCGCGGAGTGGTGGCCGGCCACGCCCCGCCCCGCCTGCCCTCTGCTCCGCTCCGCGCCTCCGGGGGACCTTTTCCTCTTTCTCTATTTCGATATGAATATAACTGTTCCGACACGGGGCGCACTCTTATTGCGGTACACGCGTTCCTTCACTCTCTCCCGTCGACGCGTCTCGGGGAGATGCAGGATGTGCCCGGCCGCGGCCCGGCCGGAGGGGCTCGGCGCCGGCGGGGCCGCGGTGGCACGCAGACCCGCATCGGCCGCGTGCGAAATCAGATGCAAACAGCCGGCCGCGGCGCTTCTGGCCGTCTTGCCGGCCCGCCGGTGGCTCCCGAACTTTGTCGCATTCCTGGAGATGATCGCGGACCCGCGGGTGCGGGGAGCGGCCTTCGCCGCGGCCGGTCACTTTCTAGCGCCGCGACGGCCTCAGGCGTCAGCCGGTGGGCGGCGACGGCCGGCGGCGGCGGCGGTGTCCGTGGTATTGAGAACACTGCCTGGAGGCTCTGCCGCTCCGCCCCGCCCCTGCCGCCCGGTGGCCGCCCCGCCCGGTAGCCCGGCGGTTCGGGCAGGTCGTTGTTGCGGTCCGCGGCGGCTCCTCGGCTAGGGGCACCGGCCCGTCATGCAAATCGCCCCGCTCTGCTTATGGATGTGGGCCGGGCGCGCCGCGCCGGCCGGCGTCACGCGGCGCCGCTCAGGCGTGGACACGGCCGTCATCACCTCCGTCCGCGCCGCTCGCGCCGCCCCTGACCTGCCCGGCATAGGCCACCCGGCACACAGCCGGAGGTCGGGGCCGCCTACCCGGCAGGCGCCGTCCTGACCTGCCCCGCCGTGCCCCGCCGTGCCCGCCTGCCCCAACCCCGTCAGCAGCCGCCCCGCGCTGCCGGCACTGCCGAGCCGAGCGCCTGTCGCCGGCCTCGGAATTCGTCACCCTTTTCCCCCGCCGCTGCGCCGCCCCGCGCCACGCCGCGCCGCTTCCCTCTTTACGACATTTTTCAGCCTCCGCGTGATCAATTTTTCATCCCAGCGCACCTCGGCCCTGTTTACGCGGGCAGCACGTGCCGGGCGGGGCGGCCGCCGCCGCTGCCGCCTCTCACGGCCGTGCGCAGCCATGGCAGGGCCCGTGCTGCTGCGTGACGGCGCGCTTTGTTGTCGGCGGCGTGGCAGCCCTGGCGGGGGCCCTGGCGGGGGCCCGGGAGGAGCGGGCACCAGGGCGTGACAGGGACCTTGAGAGGCCCTCGACGGGGTCCTTGGAGGGTTGGCGAAGAGTGGGACGCGGGTAGGGGGGGGGGGGGGCGTCGTCCCCCGCGACACCTGCTGAGACGAGACGGGACGTGCAAAATGTGAACGTGGTGGTGCCCCTTCCTCCCCCCCCCCTCTCTCGGTTAGCGGGGGTTGTAAGGACAGGCTCAGGGGGAGAGGGGTGGAAACCGGTGAGCAGCAAATTGGGCTAAGGCCAGGGGGAGAATTGGGCCAAATGGAAGAGAAGCGAGCGCGGTGGGGGCGGAGCGGGCGCGGAGCGGGCGCGGTGGGGGTGGGGGGCATGTGTGTTTGTGCGTGCGTGCTTGCTGCTCGCGTGGCGCGGGGACAGGCCCTCGTCCCCTCCGCCTGTCTTGGCCATGTACGTACACGCCCGGCCCGTAGTCTCCCGACGGCTCCGCTCCGCGCTGTCCTTTCGCCCTTGTGCCGTTCGGCGCGTACGGTTTATCGAACGGCTCACGGCCAAGTATTGTGGCGTGCCGCCGCGTCAGGTATTGGCATACGCCGAGGCTGCGTCGCGGCGGCGGGCAGCCCCACAATCAAAACTCTCAACTTTGTAGTTTCTTTTCAGTACCGCCGCACCGCGCGGCCTATCGGGCTGCCGGCTGCCGTGTCGCGCCGTGTCGCGGAGGCGTGCTGCAAAAATATCGGTTCCAATCTCGGCTGCTGCGCGCTGCGCGCCGGAACAGCTGGCCGCGGCCGATGGCTGACTTTCATCTTGTTTCCTGGCTGTGAATAGCCACCGCCGCCACCGCCGCTGCCGCCTCGCCGAGTCCGGTGCGCGGGGCTGGCCAGGTGGGGCTGGGCCGGCGGGGCGCTGCCTCCACTCCACTCGATGATGCTTCGGGCCTCAAACAACTCCCGCTCGCCATGGCTACGCGCCGCTCCCGTGTTGGCAACAGCGGCGCCCTCAGCCATGGCCGCCCCGCACCGCCCCCCTCGCCCCCCCCCCCGCCACGCCTGCAGGGAGTTTGCCTTTGAGCAATCAGCTGATTTCAATATCGCTAGAGCGACGAATCAAATTAGCCGGCAGCGGCGGGGGGATGTGGGAGTACTACAAGTACCGGGGGCACCAGTGCCCGCCGATGCCGATGTCCCTCATCATCGTTAGCCCCTTGCTTTCTCCTCGCCTTGCAGCAGATCCTCCAAGATCCTCGCGCCGCCCCGCACGGCCCGCGCGGCCTCGCAGTGTCTCGGTTTCAGTACACCAACTCCGCGCCAATTCCCCATTATTTCTTCTGGCGGCAGGAGTGCCAGTGCCGGCGGCGCCAGGCGGCGGTCCTCATGGCGCTGCATCGTTAGCGGAGCACAAGTCCGGCCGGCACCGACGTATCCCGGCCGCGCCACGCGGGCCCCAACACGCCCAGGGGAACCATTTGCCTACAGAGTGGCAAATTTATTTTCAGAAACCGGTCGTGCGGGCGCGCCGAGTTACTACTGATATCTCTCTCTCTCTCTCTCTCTCTCTCTCTCTCTCTCTCTCTCTCTCTCTCTCTCTCTCTCTCTCTCTCTCTCGCTCTCTATCACGCACACACTTCAGAGCCGATGCCAATGTGTCAGCTTGTGGCCCGAGATTGTCGCATCAATATGGAGTCACGACAACAGGCCAATTTTTTGGGAAAATTAAGCCATCGCTGCGCAGACGATCACGGCTCCATCGACGGACAGATTCCGGCCGGGGGACTCGGCCCGCGCGTCGCCACGCCGCCGCCGCCGCCGCCGCCGGCGCGTATCGCATACACCTCGACCTCGGTAAGGTCACCTGCAACACAGACGCTCTCGTATTTCTCTCTGCTTTCTGTTTGCCGGGGGCAAGTGATGGAAGGAGGGAAACGACCTTTTACAGTTGTGACGAGCAACACGATCCGCAGGGGCGTGGCCGCGGGGGGAGGGTCGTGCGCCTTACAGATGGAGGCGGCGCGCGGTGCCCCTCAAGGCAGATCCACGCGCTGCCAATACTGCTCCGCCCAGACAGGACCACCATGTTTTGCGACATCGGCGAGCATCTATGCGCGGCGAGTTCAGTGAACACTTGCCGCACAGCTGGAAGAGCGCCGGACGATGTCTTCGGTGACGTGAGGGCCCCCCGCGCTGCTCCCTTTTCTCCATACTCCTAACCCTCTTACTCTCCCGGCCCATTCGCCGACTCTGAACGGCGGGACAGCATTCGTTGCCTTTATCCTAAGCTTCTTGCTCCTCTCTCTCTCTCTCTCTCTCTCTCTCTCTCTCTCTCTGCTCTCTCACTGTCTCTCTTTCGCATTCTCTCTTTTCCACCCTCTCCTCCTCCTTCTCTCTCTTTTCCTCCCTCTTCGGCTACCCCCATAGCCCCATCATCGTTTGGGTCAAAAGACAGTTTGATACGGCTACCTCCGTTGTTGCTCTTTCTCCCCGCTTTCTTTTTCGCTTCTTTGCAATTGTTTTATGTTACTTTCCTTTCCCGCCCCCCTCTCCCTCCCTCTCTCTCTCTCTCTCTCTCTCTCTCTCTCTCTCTCTCTCTCTCTCTCTCGTCCTTAGACCCTCTATATACTTTGCTTCGCGCTCGATCGCTTTGCAGCAGCACTTACACCCCAGAGGGGGATAGAGAAAAGGAGGAAGTGAGAGAGAGAGAGAGAGAAGGAAAGAGAGGCCGCCGGCAGCATCGCAAGGATCACGTGAGCAGCTTTTGGATTGGATGAGGAGATTTACGCCGATGGTACCCAAACCACTCTTTACCCCCAACCCCTCGGGCGGTGCCCGGCGGGTGTGTGCGGGAGTAAGGGGGGGGGGGGGGGAAGGAGTGGGGAGGGGTGCACACGGGCAGAGAGGCCTATCTCCTTCCAGCGGATGACTAGACCCACGCAAACGGGGCGGAACGGGTGTGAACGCTACTGTGGGAACGGCCTAACCTAGACCCCGAGGGCCGAGGCCTCGGCCGAGGCGGCCAGCGCGCGCGGCCGGGGAGGGCGGCCCTCTGGCCCGGCTGGAGCCAGCGGCAGCCAGCACCAGCCCGCGGCGCATCGATTTCCGAAGGACCCCCTCTATCTCACTCTCTCTCTCTCTCACACACACACCAACGGCAGCATCCGTTGCGCCATCTCACCCCTTTCCAGCGGGGCGCCCCTTCCCAAATAGGGCGCGGGAGGGGCATCCAGGACCTGACCCAAGACAGCGTGTTTAGCTGTGCCGGGCCGCGACTCCGGTGATACGGCCGTGCTGGCGCCGGGAGCCCCCGGGGGGCCGGCAGCGGGGCCGCGCCATCGTCATGAATTCATCCTGGCCAGCTGCCTCTGCGGTGCCCGGGACCCGGGCGCCGTCCGTGTACACTACGTCGGGGGTGGGCGAGCAGGGCGCGGGGACGGCGCACGGCCACCCCGACCGCAAGTTTCGCAGGCCGTATGTGGAATATTCACACGGTCAATTTAATTGGTGTCGAGAGAGCAGGGCAGATGGGGATGGGGCGGGCGGAGGAGAGAGGGGGAGGCGCTCCTGGACCCCGGTTACCTACCCCAAGCCGAGGTCCGGGGCGCGCGGCTGCCAACGAGCGTCGGGGCGAGGCGGCGGCGCGGACGCAGCGGCAGCAGCCGTCGGGAGAGTGACGGAAATCGATTCCCCCGTACCATAACGCCAGGACGCGTAAAAGAACATTATTGAGTTCGAATCCGCCGAGCCGGCCGGTGCGGGGCTGGGAGCGGAGCGCAGCAGGAGCGGAGCAGGAGCGGGGCCCGGCCGGCGCTGCTCCCCGCCGGAGCAGCAGCTCCGCACACTGTAATCTGATTACTTTGGAAAAGGTTTGCACCCCTCCGGGCTCCCTGGACTCTGCGATCGGGGCAGCAGCGAAATAGTGCGCGAGCAAGGCGAGGCAGAGGGGCCTACAAGGAGAGGGGGCGGCCGGGTTAGGTCGGGGTCAGATGACGGCGGCCGGAGCCGCTCCCCCGAACGAGCTTACGTCCGACATCAAATACGTCTTCCTCCCCGGGCTCCCTGCCTGGCCAGCAGCGAAATAGTGCGCGAGCAAGGCGAGGCAGAGGGGCCTACAAGGAGAGGGGGCGGCCGGGTTAGGTCGGGGTCAGATGACGGCGGCCGGAGCCGCTCCCCCGAACGAGCTTACGTCCGACATCAAATACGTCTTCCTCCCCTCCCTGCCGGCCAGCGGCGGCCAGCGGCCAGTCGCCGGCTGCCGAGTATTTTTCCTCCCTTTCAGAGCGGAGGAACAGCTATTCGAACAGGACGGCGGGCAGACCATCCTCTCTCTCTCTCTCTCTCTCTCTCTCTCTCTCTCTCTCTCTCTCTCTCCCTCTCTCTCTCTCTCTCTCTCTCTTTCTCTCTTTTCGCTCCATATCGCTCCCTCTCTCTCTCTCGTGAGCTAGCAGAGAACTCCAGCAAAATTTTTGGCGTTTGCGGCGCGAGCAAATAATGGAGCCCTCGCGCTGGGCGCGCCCTCTGACTCGTGGCCGATCCTTCACTCCAGTGTACCGGACGCGTTGGCGAGCTGATGGTCCGGGCGGCGGCAGAGCACAGCAGAGACTGGCCGCCGGGTGGTCAGCTGACCGGTTTTAAGGGGATGGGCGCTGCTCTAGGCTCTAGGGAGTCAAAGTGGGGGAGAAGGGGGAGGAGGGGGGGGGGGGGGGGGAGGCTGGACTCGTTTAGCGGCCCACAGCACCGCCGCCGGGGGAGAGAGGGGGGGGGGGCACTCGTCGTCATCAGCGGCCCTTTGAGGCAAAGGGTTGAGGACCTGGCAGCGGCAGAGGCCGGCGGAGGCCTCGGAAGGCAGGCGGGCACAAGGGGTGAAGGTCGGCCTCTGCAAAAATGTCCATTACCGCGCGCTTGTACACTCTCCATTCGGACCGACTGTTTGGGAATTACATACTCCATTTCGTAAACAGGGGAGCAGACAATTTACATTTGAGAGGCGAAGTAAGCACCCTGACCAACAGGAAGTAAACACTCGCCAGGACTGACAAGGGCAGTGCACCAAGCTGTAAGTTTTCATAGGCACAACTCGCCGCCAAAGCTTGAACAAAGTGAGCCCGTGCGCCCCGATTGGTGCGCCCGGACATTCCCCCGATGGCCTGATGCTTCCCTGAATAGCGGAGCTGGGAGCGCTTTCACGAATGCATGCAACCCCTCCGCCCCGGATGCCGGGTCTCCTCTGCTCGGACGTCCCGCGGACGGACGTCTGAGAGCGGCGGCGCGACTGCAGCGGAGCGGTGACGCGGTGGCAGCGGCCCGCGCTTTGGGGGGGGGGGGGGGGGGGAGAGACAAGAGCGGAAAGAAACGCGGACGCGCGGGCAGAGAAAAAAGAGGAGTCCGGGATGATGACGCTCGCTGCGCGTTCTGTGACAGATTTACCGAGTGGGTGCGTCGTCTGCTCGTGGCACGCGACAAGGAGCCGGGCGGAGCCGGACCGCCGCAGCCGCGCCAGCCCCCCCCGCGTCGCGCTGTTCGCGCTCAACGCTCGCAGCACGATTTTTCCTCGCGGAATGTGAAAATTGCGGCAGCGACGCACTCGCGGTCTCCGCGTCCCCCGACGAACGACCGCCGCATCAATCTGGGGACCTACCGCGGACTTTATTCGCTTTCCCGAAATGGATCGACCGCCGCGGGGCGGTGGCGGGGCGGCGGCGGGGCGGCGGCGGGGCGGTGGCGGGGCGGCGGCGGGGCGGCGGGGCGGCGGCGGGGCGGCGGCGGGGCGGCGGCGGGGCGGCGGCGTGAGGCTGAACATAGTACTCACAAACCCGGAATCTCTACAACCAAAGCGGGGATTAAGCGGGCCGTTTTAAAAACAGCGACGAGGCCGCCGCCGCGGGGCGCTTCTGCCTCGCCTGCATTTACATGATCAGCCTGGCCCCCGGCCTCGGCCCGGCCTCGGCCCCTCCTGAGGGGTGGCCGGGGCCGTGAGCGGTGCGCCGAGGTGTGCGGGGTGAAGGCCCTGCTGCCGGGGATGGGATCAGGCGGGGCCCCGGCCCGGCCGGTGGGGAGCCGGTGGGGTGCCGTGCCGCCGGTGCCGGCCGCTCTGGCGGTGGTCGTGGCCGTGGTTAGGGTTGGAATTGGGTCGTCCTCCTCGCCGCGCCGATGCCCCCGTCGTCGCTACTTCCGCCGTCACCACCACGACCCACAGCACGGCGCCGCCGCTGTCGCTGCTGCCGCCTCCGCTGCCGCCTCCGCTGCCGCCTCCGCTGCCGCCTCCGCTGCCGCCTCCGCTGCCGCCTCCGCTGCCGCCTCCGCTGCGGCCACCGCTGCCGCCGCCTCCGCTGCCGCCTCCGCTACCGCCACCGCAGTGCGCTCGCTGGAGCGAGTGGATAAATCTGGTGGAGCGTCGAACGGCGGGCGGAGCGGAGCCGAGCGGATCCAGCGGAGCTGCTGAGCCGGGGCCGAGGCAGGGCGGGGGCGGAGGCGGTCCGGTGTAGACGCTGGTGCTCGAGTGTCTTCTACTTCCTCTTTGTGCAGAACGGGAAACGGGAAAAGGGCAGGAAAGAGCGAGAGAGGGAAGAGAGAAAGAGTTAGAGAGAGAGAGAGAGAGAGAGAGAGAGAGAGAGAGAGAGAGAGGCCGGAGAGAAGGGGGTGGAGAGGGGCGTGAGGTTCGCGCGAAATGTGTGGCAGCATCGAAGGGTCGGCCCCATCCCCATAATCTTTTTCCTCCCTCTGCAGCCCGGCTGGAGCCCGGCCGGCTCCTTGGGAGCGCCGCGGTCGCACCCCCTTCGCCGTCGGACACCGCCAGACGCTGCCCGCCGGCCCGGCCGCCCGCCATGAACCGCTGAACCGCAGAGGCGGCCGGTGACCACCGCGGAGCCGCGAGGAGCGGAGTCCCTGGGGCCCTGGAGGGCGGCCAGCCGGGGGCGCCATGAATGGCGATCGAGGTGAGAAGGGGCGGCGGGCCGAGGGGGCGGCGGCACAGCAGGGGGCGGCGGCGGCGCAGCCGGGCCTAATCGAGGTCGCCTTCGTATATCGACAGACAGGTGGTGATGGATTCGCGGGGGGGAAATGGGGGCAAGGAGAGAGAAGCAGTTAGGGGTGCAACGCGGCCCTCTGCGCGGCCCCGCCCCTCGCAGCGGCGCCGCACCGCCCCACGCCGCCCGGCGACCTCTTGCTGCCGGCCGGATGTGCCCGTCGACCCGTCCGGTAAACAAAGGATGAGCGGGCCAGTTGGGCCCCCGGCTGCCCCGGCAGGCCCCCGTGCAGGCTACCCTGCAGGCCGCCCACCCCTACGTCCGCGCCGCGCCCCCCCCCCCCCCCCCCGCCCGCCCCGTGCGCCTGCCCCCTCGGAGGCACCCGGGCCGCAGGTGCAGCCGGGCGCGAGGCTCCTTCGCTCCGGGGCCCCACGACTGAGCCCCGGTTGACGTGAAATACGCCCAGCGCGCACCAAGGCGAAGACTATGAGAAATTTAGTAGCCGTAATATACGAGTTTCGGCGCGCATGCCGGCGAACCGCCCCCCCCCCCCTGCCAGCGCTGCTCCGCGTACGGATTCTGTGTTTTTCGAACGCGTAGCGACGCCTGTCGGGCCGAGTCAGAATCATGTTTCTCCCCGGCATATCTTGGCGCCGCTCGGTGTCCATGCTGGCCGCAACGACGCGAGGGTTATTTCGGAGATTAGTCCGAGAAGGCCGGGCGCACGGCGGGGGCGGATGGGGAAGGGAAGGGAAGGTCGCACTCTTTTTCCCTTCGCCCGGCAGGACGAGTCTCTCAGGACGACTCCCTGAGAGGAATGGACCGCGTTCGGTAATTATGTGGAGCGGCCCTGCGGGACTCCCGGCGGGGCTCCCGGCTTCTGATCACTTATTAGGCACTGCGGGATTGGCTGGCCCCCTCCGCACGTCCGCCCGCCGGCCGCTGCCAGAGGGGATGAGCCGGGACGGCCGGGTGGCTTCTTGCGCGGGGCTCAAGCTGAAGGACTGCCACGCGAGGCGGCCGAGGGAAAGGGACAGTTTTCTGGACCTTGGAGGCCGGAATCACCCCCGGAAGCAGGGCGACGATACGAGAGCTCGCGGCGGCGTTGCTGACGCGGGCCGCGCACCCCTGATGGTATAAGTGGGGCGCGACCTGCAGCGGTTCGTGCTGTCCGCGCGCGGCAACGCCTGCAGCGGCAGCAGCGCTCCTTCGTGCCCGTGGACGTCTTGATGCTGGTGGCGTGCGCTGGGCCACTTGTCGCCTCCGGCCCGCGACGCGCTGGCTGTACCCCCGCGGGCGGCCCCGCGGCCCCGCGGCCCCGCCAGCGCCACTGCGACGGCCGCACACGCAGCAGTCAAGGGCTTTTGATGAAAGCATTTGGAGGCCGACGTTGACAACGCTGAGAGATGAAACATCACAGAGGCCCGCCCCTACCCCCGCATTCTAATGAATGAATAAAATGCGAATGAATGAAAGGACAGCTCCCCTAGATCCCCTTAGCATTCCGGGCGTGCCAGGGGCGGCGGGGGCCGCGGGGCCGCTGGGGCCGCGGGGGCCGCCGGGGCGCCGACTAGGCTCCATAGGATCCGAGGCCCCTCGCAGGAGATTGCCCCTCTCTCGTGGATCGTTTCGGCTTAACACCGGACGCCATCTCGTTCTTGATTGACACGCGTATTTTGGGTGCGAGCGAGGAATTCTGAGCGCGAGGATAATTTTTCTCCCCCCCCCCCCCTCCCTCCGCTCCTCTGCCCCCTCCCGGAGCATCCCCGGGGGTAAATGGTTCGCAGCGTCCGTCCGCCGTAGTCCCTTCGTTTTATGTTTCGGCCACCATATAACCCCCTTCTCCGCCCCCTCCCGCCCTTCCCCTGCTGAATTCTTATTTTACAACCGACTAACCCCATCCAACAAATACCGCCAAAATTTGAATCCACCGACCGCCCCCCCCCCCCCCCTTTTGCTCCCCAATATCCCACCGCGCCTGTCCCCTCCCACTGTGAGAGGGGCCCCGGCCCCGCTGTAAGAGAGTCCGCCGGGGTGGCCGCCGGCCCGACACTACATATACCGTGCCGGGCCACGTGGACAAGGTGGGGCGGCGTGTGACAGGCCGGTGACTCTGGTCTAGCAACTTCCTCACACACACACACACACACACACATATGGTCGTGGGGTGCGGGGCGCCTGGCGTGCAGTGGTCGCGTGTGGTGTGTCACGTGTACGAGGGGGAGGGGGAGGGGGGGGGAGTCCAATGTCCGCCCTAGCTGCCAGCCCGACAAGGTGAGACCATAAGGAAGGCCACCCGACCGCCGCCGCCACCGCCGCCCACCCGCAGCGGCCGGCGGCCGCGTGCTACACGCCGTGCTGGTTGTCGTGCCGGCTGTTTCCCCGCCACGTCGCTGTCGGTTTGCAGCAACTATATATATATATATATATATATATATATATATATATATATATATATATATATATAACAGCTCATTTTAATATATATCCAAAACGCTTTTCAGATTTTTAATATCTTGTCTAGTTTAAAAGTTAATTTTCGTATATATATATATATATATATATATATATATATATATATATACATATATACAGACCGAGACCCCCGCGACCGCGCACAATTCTGCACCCTGCAGCAACGGCCCCCTTTTTTCCCCCTCGACAAAAGAGGAAAAGCTGCGACGCGGGCGCGAGCCGCTGCCGCCGTGTCGGGCAGTGTGTACGTGTGTGTGTGGGTGCGTGTATGTGTATGTGTATGTGTGTGTGTGTGTGTGTGTGTGTGTGGTACTCGGTGCGCGATATCCGAGAGTCCGCAGTGCGCGAGCAGTCGCCCGGCAGTCGGAGGCGCGTCGGCGTGCCGTCGTAACGTACTCAGACGGAGGCGTCCAATTTCACACGTGAAAACACCTGCAAAGGCGGAACTAACCCTCATAAACATGGGGCGGGGACGGGGGCCTCTATAGGCCCCTGTGCGACACCGCCACACGCCACGTGTGCCCAGAGTATGATTCCCACGTGATAAATGAATTGGGGGGGGGCGTAAAAAGTAGCACACGGCGTTATGCGTAACTAATTAAGGAGAGATGCGCCGCGAGAAAGGTCTGCCGAGGGAGGGAACGGGGGGGGGGGGGGAGATGGGCTGTGTCACGGCCACCATTCATCAGCAAGCGCCCCCCCCCCCCCCCCCCCCCCCCGACGACACCTCCCCCTCCAGGACCCCGATTACGGCCCGTCCTGCGCCGCCCCCCTAAGACCCCCGTCAGCGTTCCCGACAACGCCCCCCCCCCCTACAACCCCCTACACCTCCCCTACACCCCTTCCTACGTGCCCCGCTCTGAGTGTGAAAATGCGCGTGTCACCTGCTGTATGGAAGAGGGGGCGGCGCCCCCGGAGGTGAGGAGGTGTAGGGGTGGTGGAGGCCGCGGCCCCCGGTCAGCTGTGCGGCGGCGGCGGCGGCGGCGGCGGCGGCAGCGGCAGCGGTGGCGGCAGGCGACCTCTTTATTATGCAGGCGGCGACTGCCGGGCAAATATGGCCGTGATTGTCTGTCCATCCGGCCGGGCGGGCGAGCCGTGAGGCCGCGGGGGCCGCGGGGCCCCGGCCTGATGAGCCCTTCACCGCGGCGACGGCGGCGGGGGCGGGGCCTGCCGCGGTGCTGCAGCAGCAGTCCCCCCGCCGCCACTATGCTCCCTGCCCGCGCCCTTTCACCGCACGCTCAAGGGGGCCCTACGCCGAAATGCGTGGCGCATACCGGATGCGGTGGCAGCGGCGGCGGCCCGCGGCTACCGGTGGCGGCCGCGTATGACCTGCATGAATGGGAAATCCCGTCCGCGGCACGGCGGCACGGCGGCACGGCGGCACGGCGGCACGGCGCCCCTCCCCCGCGGCTCCGGGAGCGGCCAGCGAAAGTCACAACACCCTCGGCCCTCAGCCCTCGGCCTACCGCCTCGCATTCGTCACGAGCTTCTCTTACTTCCGGTAGCGTCACGCAGCCGCCGCCGCCCGTCCGGCCTACATCACGTGTTTCGCAGTGCCCGATGCAGTGGTGCACACAGGGGCGCGCGACGACCGTTTTGCCAGTTTTCCGCGTCGGTTTTTGCGGCGCAGAGCCGGCGCTGGCGACTTGATAATTGAACAGCGACAGAAACTCAATTAGTGCGGAGCTCTGCGTGGGTCCGCGACAATGAGGGGTCATCACGTGATTACGACCTGTTCGACACATTCGATTGTTTTTGTTGTGTCGTGCGCGGCCCGCGGGGCGGCGGCGCCGACCTGTGTTGCGCGCGACCCTTTCGGCCGGAAAGCGAACAATTGTGACCTAAATTGTTTCACGGCAATGAGAGAGAGAGTGAGAGAGAGAGAGAGAGAGAGAGACGGGGGAGGGAGCGGGAGGGAGAGAGCTAGGGGGCAGGGGGGGGGCGATAGATTGCGACCAAGCGAGAGAGCAAGCAAGAGAGCAAGAGAGAGCTGTCATTGGGGCAGTCGGACACTCGGAAACAAGGGAAATTTGCTGTATGTCGTTCTCAGTCGCTCTACAGCGAGCGAATGCCTTGTACTGCCATCATCCGCCCGTCCTTGTCTATCTCGTTCCATCTCTCTCCCCGCCTCGCCCTGTCACTGTCCTTCCGATGTGAGCTGGAGCGAGAGAGTGGTGGCGGCGGGCGGATCGGCATTCAGCGGGCCGGCCGTGCTGCCGGGCTGTAAGTACTGTCCGGGAGCGGGAGCGTGTTGGGGGCGCGTCAGCGCGCACAGAAACGCGGAGCTCGGACCAGCGGCAGGGCCGCGGAAAAGCAGCCAGCTCGCCCGTCCGTCATGAACACCAATGAACACCCATTTTCCGCCCCTCTTCGGGCCACGCCAGTCCGCGCGGCGGACTCTTTGTGGCATTGCGATTTAAAATTGAAATCCCCGTGAACGTGGCGCCAGCCGGGCAAGGAAGCGCTGGCCGTGCGGCGCCGGTGGTAGCGGTGGTGGTAGCGGCGGTGGTAGCGGCGGTGGTAGCGGCGGCCCCTTTGTCCGCGCTCACTTCACATGTGATTGATTGGCGGACGTATTCATCCCCGAGGCTCACTTTATACCTCGTTTCTTTCCATTTCGCCGCTGGAAAAAAAAATCTTTTGTGCGCGTTATGCCCGGTCATTTTCGCCCAGCCGGCGGCGTGTATAGGGAAAACAGAGGTGGGAATGGAACGAAAACGCGGCGGCGGCGGGAGCCTGGCGGGGGCTTGGCGGGGGCCGCGGGGGCCGCCGTGCCAGCCGTCTTGTAGGGGGCGCCGACGGCGGGGTCCTTAGGCCGCAGACGCGGCCGCCGCCCCGCGGCGCCGACGTCACAGAAGGGCGGGCCGCAGGGCGGCAGCATTTCAACGGCCGGGCCCCATAAAGTGGCTGTGTGAGAATATTAAAAAGTTTTCAGCGCGAAGACCTCTAAGCTTCTCGCGCTACAGGCAATATATACATATTTTTACCGCCAAGGGCGTGCCCCCTCCGAGCGGCGGCGGCGCGGGCGGCGGCAAGCGGGGCGGGCGGCAGCGGCCCCCAGTGTACAGTGAGGTGCCACTCCCACGCCTAAGTGCAGGACAGAGCGCCGCGCTTTCGCAATGTCACACCCCCGAGACACATCGCAGGGCGGCACGGCGGCGGCGGCACGGCGGCGGCGGCACGGCGGCGGGCCCTCAGTGTCACAGATATTAACACGGGAAAACGACTTCTTGCGGGGGCGCTATATTACGTCTGAGACAACGCGGCGCACGGCCTCCCCCAGACACCTCCGCGTCCTCTCTGCCTCTGCGGCTCCCGGAGTCCAAACTTTTCAGCGAACCCAGGACACGTACGGAGCCTTCTCGCCGGGTCCTCGCGCGGCCCTCGCCAGCGCCCGCCGCCGGTCCGGCCCCGGGCCTCTCGCCTCGTCGATGTGCGCATTGGCATTTTTAATATTCGCCCGCAACGGCCGAGGGTCCGTTCTGACCGGACGGCCGAAGGGCCTCCGGGGCCCGGCGTGGCCGGCATGGCCCGGTGGGGCGGCCTCCTCCACGGCCCCCGACGGCCCCCGACTGCGCGCGCCCCAGAACGTCCGAAACACCCCCGGCCCCAGCAGTAAATACTTCACCACTTTCCAATAACTACCACTTTTCGAAAGCCACGCGGAAGAGGGACGGAGATGAAGATAGGATGGAGATGAAAACCGTACAAGACGAGAATGAGAAGGAGAGTGGAAGGAGAGGGAAGTAAGAGCGAGGGAATGATAGAGTGAGAGAAAGATAGCGCGAGAGAAAGATAGAGCGAGAGCAGAGCTAGAGAACGCGCTCTAGCGGACGCCCCCGCACGTCGCTTGAAAGAAATCTCATTTCCTCCTTGTCTATGTATTTCTCTTTCGATAGATTCGTAGCGTTATGCTGGAATGGGGTGGCGACCGGACCTCCTCTTGAGGGGGAGAGAGTGAGAGAGAGAACGGGTGGAGTGAGGGGCGACAGAGAAAGAGGGGCAGAAGAATGGGGGGGCCGCGGCGAGAGCCAAGTGTGAGCGGACAACCCCATAACGGTCTGCCCCCTCCATATTTGGACCGTATTGCTGCGGGCTCGGCTTCGGCCGGCAGCCGCTGGGTCGGCCGCCCCCTCGACTCGGTGGCGCGGCGCTCTCGCGGCGTGACAGTCGGACGCCGCCGAGGCTCTCTCTGTCTCTGTCCCTCACCTGGCAGAGTCCGCCTCCGACGCCGGCCTCGCTCCCGCGCGGGTGGGCGCCGTGGCGGCGGGGGCTCGAGAGGACCGGGTAGCGGGCGGGCGCGGGCGGCGCAGGCTTTGGTCCTCCCCCGCTTTTCTCCAAATCCCTTTTCTATTTCCAGGGCGTAGCTAAGGGGCACCGCCGCCGTGCGGAGGGCCCGGCGTGCGGGCCGCCGGGGCTGCGGGGGCCGCGGAGGCTGCGGAGGCTGCGGGGGCTGCGCCGCGCCCCCCCTGTGTGATAAGAGGCAGCCCGGCCCCTCGCGGGGCCCGGCGGAAGCGGCGGCAGGGAGGGAAAAGTCCCGATAAAGGAGATGCGGTCGCTGATACAGAGGACCCAGCGGCACACAGCAGCGGCCGCTGTGAAAAAAAAATGTCAGCCGCCCCACACGGCCGCTAGTGGAAGGGAGCGAGGGCAGAAAGGCAAGGAACTGACACCGCGCGGTCGTAGGAAACCCGCGTTCGCCTCTCGTCCCTGATGCCTCAGTAACACGGGGGTGTATATTTCAGGGCTGCGGCAGAGTGCAGCAATCAGTTGGCCTGCATTATTCCGTCCGGACCGACGCTGACTGGCAGGCCGCGAAGGACTCTCGGCGGCCTCCACGTCGGCCGCGTCGGCCAGAAGATGCTTCCTCAATGAGCGATCGGGTCGAGCGCGCGGCCTCGGCGGCCGGCGGGCGGAGCGGGCGGAGGCGGGCGGAGCGGACAGACCTGTTGCTGCCGCCGCGGAGGCCCTCCCTCCACCCCCCTCCCCGTCGTACCTCCCACAAGTCCGCGCGCCGCATCCGCGGGGGCAGGCAGCATCGGGGCCGATAACTCGTGCCGCTGCATGCGGGGTTGTGATGTGGGCCGGGGCCGGAGTGGCCGGCCGCACCCAGAAAAAGGGATACTTGATTTTTCTGATACTTGGTTTTTTCAAGAAAAATTTACTTGCCTTAAGTAAAATTTACTTGGTTTAGGTAAAATTTACTTAATCTAAGTAAAATTTACTAGTGAAAACCAAGTAAATGCAATTTGAGACTAAAATCAAGAATTCATTTTTCTGGGTGCGGGCGGGGCGGTGGAGCAGCGGGGCTGGCCGGGGCCGGCCACATCTTACGACGCTGCGACGGTCATCGGGGGGCCCCCCCGGGGGGTGGGGGGGTTGTCGCGCAGATCGGGCATCGGAATCAAGCTGCTCATAGGCCGGGCCGGGGTCTATCGGGTATCGGACTGCCCCGCTGATAAGGGGCTTACACCCCGGAGCCTGGGCCCGTGGCCCGGGGCTGCCTAGCGGCCTGTGCGCCGCCCCCACCGGCCTTGTCGGCGGCCTCGGCGGCCCCCGCCTCCATGCCGCCCCTGCAGCATCAGCGTCATGCCGTCATGTCTCCGCACAGCATGCTGCTACCGCAGTACGTACGACTTGTTGCACACGTGCGGCACCAGCGCGGCCGCCACAAATCAAACCACAATTAATCCCCACAAACAAACCCCCACTATCTCTCCTCGGAAAAACACATGTTCACAAAGAGAGTAAGAAACGCGCAGGCGAGGCAGGGGACCCTACGACGGGGACCCGTGTGGGCCCGGCGGCGCGGGACCTGCGGGGCTTACCGAGTGTGTCTCCCACGACCTCACGGCCCTTTTTATTTACCCCCACCCCCACACCCCCTACCCGGCCCGGCCCCACCGGCCCCCGCACCGACGCGTCCCGGTGCCCCGGCCCCCTCCAGCTGACGGGCTCCGCCGGGTTCCGCCGGGCCGCGCGCTGCTACTGCTGCTACTGCCGCTACTGCCACTCCAGCTGCCGCAGCCTCCGAAGGAATGTCACAATATTTCTGGGCGGCCGGCCGTGAGAGTTGTGGCGGCGGTATTCCCAATCTCTCTGGGTTTCGGTTTCCATCGCCCTCCTCGGAGCCCCTGCCTGCCACCGGCCCCGCCACCGGCCCGCGCCGCCGCAGACGACGTCTTCATATACGAGCCGATGGAGCCGATGTCATTCGTTTTCGCCCCTTGTCCGACACGGCCGGCAGCGGCCGGGCCTCGCGGGCCTGCGCGTCCTTATCAAGGTGCCCTCGCCTCCAGCGCCGCGGCACTGCGGCACGGCCGTCATAGGGCCTGCAAGGGCCTTCCCACCTCTGGCAGGTTGCCTTGCCCGCTTCTTTTCGATGCCAATTTGCCTCTTTGGAGAAAGGACGCAACGCCACAGTGGCGGTCGTCTGTATGCCACGGCCATTGAGGCGATGCTCCGAGTCGGGGACAGTGTAGCTGCGTTAGAGAAAGATGGAGATAAGGAGAGAGCGCGCGCGTGTGAGGGAGAAGGAAAATGGAATGGGGTAGGGGGGGGGGGGGCGGTTCCTGGAGCACTGACGGGCCTGGCGGGGTGTGGTTGCACACAGGGCCACACATAACATACCCCGGTCTGCTTCTCCTAATCTCATCCAGACTCGGCGCTGTTATCTCCCCCTTTCTCTCTCCGCCCCTTCCTCTCCTTCATCGCGGACCCCCTCCCCGCCCTGTGCGCTGTGCGCTGTGCGCCTCCCTTCATATACTCCCCGACCTCGCTGCCGCTGCCACAGTCAACGCCTTTCATCTCGCCCCGCCGCGCCCCGATCGCAGCCGCCGTCCGCGCCCCGCCACGCCCCCGCGGCCCCCGCGGCCCCCTCCCAGCGCGGCAGCGCGCCGCCCACTCCAGCCCGACCAAAAAGTGCTCCCCGCGCATCCTGTGCACGGCACTCATTACCGGCTGCCCCGCTCGCTGTTCAAATGCATCGCCAAAACGGCCCCCCTATACAAGGCAATTACCGCAGTGACACCTGCCGGCCGGCGGGGGCGTGGCACCTCCGTGGCACCTCCGTGGCACCGGGGGGCGTGGAGCCCGCGGAACCCGCTGTCTGCTTACAATCGCGAGGAGTACTCTCGCGGAAGGGGAAGGAAATTAATAACAAGAAGAACTGTAATTGTGTCCGGGGCTGACCGCAGGGCGGCCGGGGCGGGCAGCGTGCGGGCAGGAAGCCGCCGCCGCCACTGCTGCGGGGCCGAGTCAACGCTTTACAACTAAAACGCACTGCAGCAGGTCCGAATGCGCAAGCAGCCGGCACGGCGCGGACCGGGAATGCTCGGCGCCGGCGAACAACACCTTCTCTCCGCGTCTCTCTCTCACACTCATCGCCGGAGCTCTCCGCGCGTTAATTGTTCACGTGTGCTGCGTTATTTTATCTGGCGCGGCGCGCATAATAACTTGTCTATGTGGAGCGCGGCAGGCGGTGTGTGTGTGTGCGCGCGTGACTGATAGCGAGCGTTCTCAGGAGTGCGCGTGCGTGTGCGTGTGTGTCCGCGTGTGAGTGTGCGCGAGCGGCCGCAGCGAGGGAGAGAGGCAACACAAGCGCGGAATAGGGTGAACTCCCGGTGAACTCCCCCGCTGGCCGAGGGGGGCCCCCCGGATCCCCCCGCTCTGCGAGGAGTAATTGAAAAGGTCGAGTCGGACGGGGCGGCAGTAGGTGAGAGGGGCGGGGGCCGGGGGGACGGAAGCCCCCCCTCCCCGTGCCGGACCGCCGGTCAGCCTCCAGGTGCAGCCAAGTGAGGGGCGGCGCGGATGCACGGCCGTGCGGCAGCAGCGGCAGGCACTGCACACAGCGAGGGGGTGCCCGACGGGCGCGGGGACGGCCGACTCGGCGCGCACCGCGGTGTGAGCGGCAGCAGGGGTGGTCGCGGTCGCCGCCACGGCCCCGCGGCCCCCGGGGGACTCGGCCGCGCCCGCGGCCCTGCACGGCCCTCAGGTCGATACCCGAGTACACGCGGCGTTCGTCCGCGCCGCAGCCGCCGCTGCGGCACTGCGGCCGCGGGGATCGGTAAGCGGCCGTACTGTTTGAAAAACACGTGGCGCCGCTCCACAATCGGCGACATGCGCAGCACACATGCAGTTCGCAAATCCCTCGCTGAAGGGCATTACGGAGCGCCGCTCGGCCGCGGCCCCGGCCGTCCTCTGCAGCAGCAATGGGCCGAGCAGTGTTCCCCGAACCACTCGAGCGCCGATCGCGAAGGGGAGCGGGGGATGTTCTGCCGCAACCGGCGACGACGGGATCTTCTGTTCCGCCCCGATCCTCTCACGGGGGAGTACCGGAAATGCGAACAAACACGGCGGCGGACGTCACAGCAGGGATTGCCCGGCGGATTGAGCCGGATAGGAATGGTCCGGGGCGGGGGTGGGTCGGCGCACAGGGTGAGGGCTTTCGTGTGACGCATCTTCTTCTCCTCCGCGTGCGATGACGGCGCACACGGCGGCGGCCCCGAACCAGCAGTTCCGGACATTTCGCCGCAGCGCGCCTAAGAGGGTTGGGGGGGGGGGGGGGGTGAACGGTCAGGGCAGTGTGCGTGGTCCCGGCGAGGATGCCAGGGGTGGCGGCGTGCTGCGGTCAGCCCCTTCCACACCGCAGGATCACAGCGCGGCCAACGCAGCTAAACAGCCATTACAGCTGTACGGCCGGCTCACACTGCCGGACACTCAGAGACAGCGCTCGGCCTTTTTGTGCGAGCAGACGCCGCGCGCGCCGCCCGTCACCCGCTTGTTGTGTGTCCTCCCTGCCCCCCATCCCAACCCCCACCCTCACCCCCCTCTCCTCACACTTTGCCCGTTTTCCTCGCTTTCCCGCTGCGCACCGCACGCCTCCTCCCCTGGCAAAGCACCATACGGCCTTTTGCCATCCCTAAAGAGCCATTACTGCAGTTATGGCGGAGATGTCTTTCGCTGGCTCGGCTTTTAGCCGCCCCCTCATGCTCCAGGTCCTGAGTGTGTTTTATTCACCTGCTGAATTAGTGTTTTAAAATTGCATTTCCTGCCATACTTTAGCGGCCCTTCCGTCTTCCGCAGTGCACTCGTGGAATTTGAGTCCGCAGTTCTCATCGGATGCAAAGAGAAATGATAGAAATCCCAGCGGCCCGGGTGGCCATCGGAGCATGTTCCTGCATACGTCTGCCTATGAGGACGTGCCCATCTGCAAAATGAAGAGCGGGCCAAGGGCTTTCCACGAACCAATAATGATTACGTTAATGATGAAACTGATGATGATGTTTCAGCAGAAGGCGGGAGGAGAAAGGGGGTGGCGACCACCCCATTACCGCTTCCACTGCTGCTCCCTATTGGACGCTCGTCTGTCGAAAATGTAAGCTTGATGGAGAGAGGGAGAGAGAGAGTGAAGGATGATTAATTCTGGCCGTGGTCAGTGAGCGAGAGAGAGAGAGACATGGCCAGATTGAGGAGCTGGGGCCGCTGGGGCCGTTGGGGAAGTGGGTCTAGCGGCCCGACCCGAGGCGCCGATACAGAGTGCGTAGCGAGAACGCCGCCGCCGCCAGTTCGCAGCTCACCTGGAGCGAGGCTATGCGAGTTCACCTGGAGCGAGGCTATACGGGCCGCGCGAGTCCGCCGTGCAGCCCGTGCAGCCCGTGCAGCCTGAGAGAGGTTGGGCAGCGTTTCTCGGGGCGATCCGAATACAAATTGCCCCGGCTAAACACCTCCCGCACATTCACACACCCGACACGCTCCTTTATTAAACGCTGCGTCTTCCTCACTTACAGCAGGGCGGCAGTGGGCAGCGCGCGCGGCGCGCTGCAGCGCACTCGATTGTGTGATTGTCTTTGAAGATAATGCTGCTCATACATTTAGGAGCGGACGGGAAGTAAGGCCCCCGTGATAAATTAGATCACATTAATCATCTAAATAACTTGGGAGGAAACAGGACAAAGGTGCTGGCACAACATCATGTCCTATCGGCCGCACGCCCGCCCGCAGCCGCCCCCCGGCGCCGCCCCTCGCGCCGCCCCCGCCACGCCCTCTTTCTCAGGTGTTTGAAAGGGGTTAAATGGGACGCGGCGGCGTGGCGCGCGGGCCGAGGCGCTAACTCGATGATGATGTCTCCTCAGCCAATTAAACGCCTCATTATTATTCCAATTGTGCGCGAGTCCCGCCCTGCCTTTCCTTGATTACGGCCCTTTCTCTGTCCCTCCCCTCGCTCTCCGTCGCGCGTGTCTCTCCGTCACTGTCGCCCGTCTCCGGCAAGTCTAGTCCAGCCTTTTGATCCTCTAGCGCCCTTTTGTTCCTCTCCGGTGCTCAGCCCCAGACAGATCGCCCCAAATCCTTACGGTTCATGATGGTGGTCCTTCTCTGGATCACACACAGTCCTGACTATGTGCGCGGCTGGTTTGCGCTCCCTGCGCCCGCCGCACCGCTCCGCGAAATGTCTTTATAATCGGCCGCCTCTGGTAATGACCGCGATGGCCGGCGGGCCCCGCGCGAGGCCACGCCCCGCGACCCGACCCGCGGCCCCGCCTTCCGTGCTTGTTGCAGTGACGTGTTAATGTGGCAGCCGGGCCGTGCGGGCGGTGTTCGTCGGTCAAAGGTCACGCCCACACATTGGGTTGCCTACCGTGCGGGACGGTCGACCTGAATGTACTACGGCAAATGTCCTACATGCCAATAAAGAATGAGACGCCTTGTGCCTGAATTCAAGGCGCGTTTCTGGACGTAAGATGAAATAATGTTAATTGTCGCCCGCTGATGAACAATAAAATTGGAGTCAAAATACCGACCTGTCAAGGGCGAAAATCGTTGACCTCATATTTACGTAGTGCTGTCGTATCAATTTCATTATTTCTGAGCATGACCAGGAAGTAGGGCGGTGGTTCCCAGGGAGTGGGTAGGCACACACACTGCGTGCTTTCGTCACGGACGAGCCTAGCGGGGATCGGAAATAAAGGGCAGTAACTACTAGAGAGCAGGGATGGGAAAAGTGAGGCGGACAGGGCGAGAGCGCACCGTAGGGCGGGACGCTCTCTACGGGGAAAAAAATAAAAGCGCCGCCGTTAAATATTTTACGGTTTGCCTTGACCTGTTCGTTCACTCACTCGACTGGTGGCTCCTGATGGAGCGGTCGGACGAGAGGGGTGAGTTTGCTGACCAGCGGCGGGGGGCGGGGGGGGGGGGGGGGGGGGGGGCAGGACGAGCTGCGCAGGAGGGATTTGACGGGATAGGGCCGGGGGATTTACCGCGTGCGAGCTGCGTTTGGACGGCGTACTTTGGCCCAGAATCGCCTTCCGGTTTCCTGCAGGGCGTGTGTGCCCCCGGACGGCACCGCCGGACCAGAACTGCCGGGGGCCGCCGGGGAGCGGGCCGAGGTCCTCTGGTGATCGGGTGCCGGTAGCAGCCGGGCGGAAGTGCAGGGCCTGGGGGGACGGGCGCCCCCCCAGCCGTACCCCGGCCCCTGAGGGCGCGGCCGCCAGCCCGCCGCGTTTGAAAATCCCGCCAAACGACCGACGAGAGGGCGACGCAGCGCGGCCCTGGCGGACGACGGCGGCGACACCCACTCCCTCCGGAGGTGGACAGAGCTTTTCCAAGGCAATCCGCACCCCGAGGGCGAAGGGAGTGTGTGGCGTGTCGTGGGTGGGGCAGAGCCGGGGCGCCGGGGCGCAGGGGCAGAGCAGGCGGAGCCGAGGGCAGGGCCGGGCAGAGCACACAGGCGGAAGGGTTCGGGTCATTCGCTGGCCGTGGAGGGGCCCCAAGGCCCCCCCACTGTGCTCGGGGCGGCCTCCGGGTGATTACGCTAAAACACTCGGCACACACACACGCACGCACGCGCGCGCAACGCCCTTCCTCCTTTGCGTCTACGTTAACTGACCCACCGTGGCTGAGAGGAAGCGGAGCCTTCGGCGCACCATGCCGCGCCCCGCGGCCCCCGGCCCCGCCATTGCCGCGGTCCGGCCTCGCGGCGCCCCTCGGGGACGCTCCGCGGCACACAATTGCATCGGATTTGCCCGGACTCGTGTGCAATTTGCCCGGGCTGTGTAAGCGACACGGAAACATTGTCCAGCTCCCCCTGCTCGGCCTCAGCCCCTCAGCCCCCATAGCCCCCGCAGCCCCCGCCGCCCAGTCATCTTTCTTTCATACTGCCCGCGCCCCGCGGCGCCCCCGCCAAATGTTTGTTCTAAGGAGGCTACGGGGGCAGAAGTCCTAGTTGTCCGCGTGCAAGTTTGATGACCGCCAACAAGCTGGCGGCGCGGCCCGGCGCGGCCCGCTTAGCGTTCGGCCCGTTGGCCGCGGGGCTGAAGCGGCAGCGGCGGCAGAGCTCATCACGACCACGGCCCAGAGTAAAGAAGCCGTGAAATATTGAAGGCGCAGCAACGCGAACACGGTCCCGTACGGCCTGCTGCTCTCGCTGTGCGGCCAGCGGTCAACAGCTGTACTGTAGACGGTAGTGAAGGCCACGGCCATTTTTTTTTTAAATAATTTTGAAAAAAACACTGCCTATGTGACGTGAACGCGACTCGGCCGGTGACCCCGCCGCACCATCCCCTTTAATAACGCTCCCCCCTCCCCTCGAGGGCGCTATTTATAATCTCTACGTAACTCCGTCACTCCATCTATAAGGCGTAACTGCTGGCGGTACCTTCTTATGCCACCCCTCCGGCCCCGCTGGGCCCCGCAGCCGCTTCCGGGAGAGCGGCGGAGACGCCCCAAAGACGGGGGCCGGGGGCCGGCCGCACCTCCCTGTCGGGGCGGGCCCGCGTGCGCGCACCTTCCCCGCTGTATTATGGCAGATTAACTTTTGGTGCGCGGTAACGTGGGAGATTTATTCTGCCAGCTATCCCGCCCGCACCCCTCCACCCCATCTTCCCCCCTCCACCTCTCACACTCCCTATTCATCCCACCTTCTCCACTCTCACTCTCTTGTACAGAGTGTCTAGGAGAACGCCGGTGCGATGTCGACCGATCGCCCCCGACACGAGCCCCGCCCCGCTCTCCATTTCCTCATTTCCCTCGTTTATCCTTTTCTGCCTTCTTCTTCTCCTTCTCTTGAAATGCCGCCGCGGCGAGAGAAAGATTTATCGTTTTTTTACGCGGCTTATAAGTCCGCGAATACGTGAAAGATGTGACGGAGAAATGGTGTATGGAATGGAAAGGCGCAGCCCCCCGCCCCCTCCCCCTGCGCTCACAAGGAGAATTGAAAATACGCTTTCGCGTTGGTCTAGCCCGCTCTGCTTGTGGTGCCGGGATTGGCTAGGGGGACAGAATGTGGCCCTAAAGACAAAGAGAGAACGCCAGCGTAGCGGGGGCCCCCGTCTTCATTCAGTCGTTCGCGAATGACAACAAAACGCTCAAACACTATGATGCCACTACGTGGTTTGTGGACGAGTTCCGCTCCCAGACGGCCGACTTCCGTCGCAAGGCATGCGTGGAGGGACATGCCTCTCCTGTGCTGATCAGGGGAGCCTAGTGAAAGGCTAGGTCCGCCCTAAGCTGCCCCCGCGCCGTGCCAGGCCTGCCAGGCCCGCTGCAGGAGCCCCCGCGTCTCCGGGCCCGGGAGTCGTGTGGTCAGACCCACCGGGCCACCAAACACATCCTGACAGCGGAGGGTCCTGAGGTACGCACTCACCGCCCCCTCCCAAGCCAGCTTTGCGAGCGTCTCTCCAAACGGGGGGCGGGCGGGGGGCTCAGAAGCAGTCGCAATCCCTGCCTCCACTTGAGGGGGGCGCAGCAGCCGGGTCGCGAAATTCCCCCTCCCGCACGGGGGAGGATGGAAAATGTTGTCTCGTGATACCTCCACCCTTTCTTGGTCGGCGGCAGTGTAATGAGGGATGAACGCTCCCTCCACGCCACGCCTCACGAGGAAGCCTTCCGACAGCCAGCCACACATCAAAACATTCATCGTTTCACACCGAATCATCCGCACGGCATTGTGTCGTGATTCAGAGAGGCTTCCCTCGCCGCGCGACTCAGGTACAGTCGGCCCCAAAGAATTCCGACTGCCGCTGAGTGAACAGAGATTAAGACCGATTCCACACGAAAATGGTAAAATCCATCTCTGAAAACACACATACTTCCGCGAAAAAAGATGCTTTTGGCTTGGAGTTAAACCGGTGGCTGACTTGTCGAATGGGACTGTACATGCGAGCTCAATGGAGAACCGCATTGAAAGAGGTCCAGGGCCGAGGGGGACGAAGCCGGCTTCCCCGAGACCGCACCACCCTCCCTGCGCAGCTGTCGCAGAGGGGACATTTTCCACGCAGGATATGGCGGTGGGTCTAAAGGAAAAAGTTGGTAAGCAAATCTCTGGCGCAATTTCTTATTTTCCCGAGATGGTTGCAGCGATTACGTGGCATATGATTACGAATTGTCCATGGAGCCCCCAGTGGGTTTGGTCTCTTCTTGCTTGGGACTCCCTTCTCGTCACCTGAAGGGTAAACGTTAGGTCGGTCAGCAGGAGCTGTGGTCATTGGCGCTCAAGGAGACTGCGGAGAGGTCCTCGGCTCGAGGCGAAAGTTTCCTGGGGCCGGCAAGTGTTCGCGGACCCTTCTCGCGGAGCACCGGCAGCAACTTGGCTTCCGTGTTCTTACCATTCCGGAGACACCCTCCCGCCGCGCTCAGACTGCGGCAGCTCACAGCCCGCGGTGCGGCAGGCGGGCGCCGACACGCCGCTGTTTGTTCATCTGCCCCTCACCTAACCTTATTACTTACCTATTTGTTGCCGATCACGGGCCAGGTGTGTGAGCACCATCAAGGTGAACTAACCGCTTGTGTCAACATCCGCGCCGGAGCGAGAGTTCTGTCCCTGTCGCTCTCCCTCATTTTTATAGTGTTTGTCGAGGACATGTCACCGCGGCCTGATCGGGGTCCCTCGAAACCGTCCTAAGGCTAAAAGCAAATCCCAGTCGCTAAAAGAGGGATAGCGAGACAAAGTGAGAAATCCAAAAGCACACACACGCACGCAGAGTTTGTAAACCTGAGCAAACATCCCTTCCTGCCGTGCGCTTACTTGCTGTACGTACGTACGCCAAGTACCGCTCCAGTTTCCAGCGCCCTCGGCCCACAAACAGATTCTTCGTCTTCCCATCTGTCTCCGCCGAGGAGTAGTACACTAGACAAAGGAATAGGTTAGGTTAGGTGGTTAGGTTTCTTTGTCTAGTAGTAGTACACTTCCTCCCTCTTCCATCACACGGCAGACCCGCTTGGATAGTACCTTGGCGTTGCTCAGCAACTTGGATCGCCTTACTCCACATTTCACCTCCTTTCTTACGTCCAGCGTGGGCCAGTCTCGGGCAGCGGTGCGCGCGGGCCGCCCGCCAGCCTCCTCCCCATGTCCGCCTGCGTGTGCCCCGGTGTGCCTCGCTGTGCCCCCTACCCCAGCGCTCGCTTTGTTCCTCCTCCAAATTCCTCCTGCCGCTGCCTCATATCATCCGTGTTGTGACCGCTGCGGGGTTTCCAAACCGAGGAGCACAATAGGAGGAAGACTTTGTGTCGGCCGACGGACGGACGGGCGGACGGGCGGACGGGCGGACGGGCGGACTCCGGGGGCGACAGTTGGAGCCGATATAAAAGGTGGGACGCACCTGGCCGCGCCGGCCGCGCCGGCCCCTGCCCATGCGACGTCCTATTGAGGTTAACTTTGTGGACATAATTTCCCGCAGATCCACACGACAACAACAAAACGCTCGGACCCGGAATGGATCGCGGGCCGGCGGGTAAATGGAAGTTCATTACAATGTCACGACGCGCCGTTTTTGTGACGGCAAATGTACATACAGCGCGGCAGCATGGGCGGATGCCAAACAGATGCACGGCAGTTTGCGAGTCGACAGCAGAGCAAAGAAGGAGTCGGACACAATGCGCGGATCACGGCGGACTCTGCGGGAAAATGTGACTCTCCCGGCCGGAGGGGATGCCAGCGGCAATGTACAGTGCGGCGAAGTTCCCTTTACGCCAGAGCCAAAGAGCAGCGAGGCGGGCTGCAGCGGGCGCCGGCATCGCAATACATACAGTATAACCCGCAGTACGAACGTGGGTCCGATTGCGGGTGTAGGCGGAAGCCCGCAAGGCAAAGACAAGGCAGCACACGGAGAGAGGCGGGGCCCTGGCGGGGCCGCGGCGGGGGCCTGGCGGGGCCGCGGCGGCCCGAGAGCGCGTGTCTGGCCGGAGGCAGGGCGGAAACACCCTAGAAAAGCAAACATGTGAGGACGGCTGCTGCGGCACCGGGCTGCGCCGGGCTCTCCTACCCCCTTCACGCGCCCCGCCGCCGCTGATGCTTCGCACGGCCCCACCGCCCTTGTTCTGCCCGAAGGCTAGCCGGGGCCGCCGGGGCTGAGGCCACCCCTGCCGGCCCCGCAGCCCCGGCGGCCACCCCGCCTGCCAGCAGCACGCTAGCGCAGCCTCGCCGGAGAGGGAGCGGCACCGGCGATGCGTTGCCGTGCCCTCAGGGACGCACGCACACACAGGCCGCGCCGCCCGAAAGAGGATGACCCTCGTCGTGGACGTCGCCCACGTACGCGAATTACATACCCGTATCCCCTCGGCCCTGTTCACAAGCTACGTAACGGCGTGAGCGGCGCGGGCAGCAGCGTGAGCCAGCCGCGCCGGCCCACCCCGACGCCTCCCCCCCCCCCCCCCCCTCCCCCTCCGGTCCGCTCCGCTCCCCCCACCTGCCGCCCGTCTGTCTCCCTCCGGTTTCTTTTTCCGCCCCCCGTTTGTGTTTACAAAGCAAATGTCCCCGCAATAAAAGGGCCGGAGGGCGTGGCGTCGCGGGGCACCGCCGGCACCGCGAGGGGGTTGCGGCAGCGCGGCCCGGCCCGGGCCCGCCCCGGCGACGACGCCGGAGACGCGCCGCGGCCGACCGGGATTAGCCCTTTCGTGGTCCATTCTTCTTCTCCTTCCGCCCAAACACACACACACACACACACACATCCTCGCCCCTCCGTCCGCAAGTACACACACATACACACATGCAGCTCTCTAACGTATCTCGTCATTCACAAAACAGTGGTGGGGGTCATCCCTAAATTTCGTCTGCTTCCGCAAACCTGCCGCGTGTTTTTCGCTGCGCGGCGACTGAGTTTCTCACCCTCACCCTCTGCCTCCCTCTCGAAGTACCGCCCCGCGCGCGGGCGTGAAATCCTCCTGCAGCGGTGAGGCGAAAATCACCTGGCGGGATTGACATGTCCTACGCCGCGACGGCCGTGAAATTCTCGGTGTAAATATTTGTCGGGGGCCGCGAGCGCGATAGAGCGGCGATAGCGTAACCCCATCTTTTTGTATGTGAATAGGCGGGGGCCGCCGCCGCCGCGCGTAGGGAGTCGGTGTGAAAATCGTTACCATAGATTCCGGCTCGAATCGGATATCCTCGGATTCCGAGCCGTCGTGTTTGCAAACCAATCCGCCGCCCCTTTAACCAGTAAACGAGCGAGGCTGCGGGGCTGCGGGGTTTCGGGGCTGCGGGGCCTCCGGCCGGCAGAGGGCGCGCGCAGCGGCGCGGGGTAGAGCTCTTTCCAGCGGGGAAGATTAAATATCGCCCGACTGTTTCATTAATTGTCGTACGATGTCCCGTTCATCCGCGAGCGCATGCACAGAGAGAGAGAGAGATAGAGAGAGAGAGAGAGAGAGAGAGAGAGAGAGAGAGAGAGAGAGAGAGAGAGAGAGAGAAGAGGATAAGCGGGTAGCCGCGGAACATGCAAGGCAGTTAGTTTAACTGTTGCTGCATTTGATGGCGGGCTCTACGTCAATACTGCAGCGCGGGGGTTGCAGGCCCGCACTGCGCCCACAGCCGCGCAGCCCCGGCAATATGCACTGCCTCGCAGGCCGGCCGTCCCCCGGCTGCACCCCACCACCCCCGGCTTACTGCGGGGCGGCGTATCTGCGATCGCGAAACTTTAACCCCGTCGTTTCCGGCATGACAACAACGTCATCCGGCTGAAGGACACTACCCGTTTTGGGGCCAAAACTAAAGCTATTCGCCTGGCCCGGTCCCCGCCGGTCCCCACGGCCCGGCACCGTCTGCTCCACTTCCTCCAATTCCGCCTTTTCAACTTTCCGCTAACTTTAACAACGAAGCGGCGGACGCCGCTATCGGAGGGCGATGGACGCGCGGCGCCGCGGCCGCGTGCTGCTCTGCCCGCCTCCGCGCGCCTCCGCCCCGCCGTCAACCTCTTTGTGACGCACAACTTGCGTGGAGCACGGTGGGTACGCCGCGCCGCCCCATGACCAGGGGACCCACCCGCCGCCGCCGCCGCCGCCGCCGCCGCCAAACTCATCCGTATTCATGCGACGCGGCGCGCGCGCTCGCCGCGACGACGGCGCGCCACCGCCACCGCCGCGAGCGCCGCCGCCACCATGCAGTGCACCCGCCCGGTTAATTATGTGCACCTGCCGAAGGTGCGGGGCCGGCCACACACACACACACACACACACATACAGACGCTGCTGCTGAGCGCGCTGAGCACAGCCGCGCCCGCCATCGCGTCGCCGGCATGGACGGTATTGTCCGGCTGCGACCTTGATGGCAGGCCGCAAGCGCGGCACGCAGGGGCTCGGCGGGGCAGCGGCGGCGGCGGTGCAGGGCAGAGCCGGGCCTCCTGCTCGGGGGGACATCCATTTCCAGACCTATTATCCCTCCGGTGGCACACACAAGGGCACCCGCCGCTGCCGCACACTGCACGCACACATGCGCTGCCCGCTCTGACATCACGCGCTGAGGACGATAATCCCGGATGAATGGATCGGCCGCACGGCCGGCCTCCTGGAGGAGAGGAGCGCCGCTCGGCTGATGCCAGCTAAATCGGCCGATCGCGGAGCCGACGACAGCGTCCTGGGCCGGGCCACGACGGTTCCCGCGAATCCCGCGGGTGGCAGCGGCGGTGGCGGCGGCAGCGCGCGGGGAGCCAACGGAGCAGCCACGCCGCACGTCCGCGCCGGGCCGCCGCCGGAGCCTAGGACGGATGGTGACGTCTCCAGCCCTCCCCTCCCCCTGCGTCGCCATCCCCTTTTCTTCCTTTCAACTCGGGATGGGGTCGCATTTAATTTTTGATGAGCATTCGATCTGCTCGAGCTGCCGCTGCAGCCGCTGCCGCCTCCACTGGCGCTGCTGCTGCCGCCGCCGCCGCCGCACTGCCGCTTGTCGCAGGGTCCGCTGTCTTGATCTGTCGCCGGGGGTGTTTGTATGGGGAGAGAACCTGATCCCGTTTGATTCGGCCTCTCCAGTCGTGTATTGGCTGCGACCAGCCCGGGCCCCGGAGGCCCGCAGGCACTGCCGAAGGCCTCCAGGACCCCAAGGGGCTTCATTTCACCGGCGGCCGGGGTAAACACTGCTCGATGGGGATTAAAAGAGAGACAGCGATAGGGTAGGGGGCTGGGGGCTGGACTCGATGGAGACATCGAGGTGGTGCTGTGCACTAAGGCTGCTGGGCCGAGCTCTCGTTGGACACGGCGGGATTTTTTTCCCTCGGTGGAACAGCTTTCCTGGGCTGTCGTCCTCGCGGCCGGCCGAGGTGGTCGCACCCGCTAGTCCGGCCGCGGCCGCCGCTGTGTGAACCCGTTCACAATGCGCCAACTGTATAGCACTCTCCCGGCGCTCCTTTTTTCCTCACACGCGATTCACAACTACTAACTGCTATGCGGCTTATTAGTGCCGACCCGGCCGGCCGCACCTCCCCGGGCCGCGCCTCCCCGCGCCCCCCTTATGATTCCGAGAGCATCCGTATCCAGCCCGAAGGTCGGAGCAGTCCGATAACGCTCCGACGGAAGCTTCCGTGAAAAGTACCGAAACGTTCCCAAAACCGCAAAAATAAGGACAGTCCGAGAGCCTAGCTGTCGGGTAGATTTCGGGCTCGCCTTGTCGGGTTGAACCGAAAAAGATACCGGACTGGTCCGAAATAGATCCTGATTACTGGTTGAGCATGCGCCCCCGCAGTGCCCCCCCCCCCCCCCCCCTCTATGCACCCTGCTGGGTAATGGGTACTGCAGTACCCTGTACACCCCCTGCTCTTTACATAAAATATGTTTCACTTGGGAGAGTTTTGCAGTAAGATTCCATTTCTTTGATGTTCATTTATTATTCATATGTACAAACAGGGTTGGACATATCACAATTAAATTAAAAAATATAAAAAATAAAAAAAACATAAATTCAACTATGCATTAATGTGCAGAGTTCACAAATAAAATAAGACAATAGCATTATAAGGCAAATGAACAGAAAGCTGCAGATAAAATCTGAATAACACAACCAAATAAATCTAAGAGAGATCAAGTATCTTTGGAACATTATCAGTGTCTGCTGCAGTCTCATTGTAACTGAGAGGAGAAGACTGATACTGAGGAACTTGATGACCTAAATGCCATTGGGTTTGAGCATTTGATGGGTACTGCCAGCTAGGTCCTGCATAGGAGCTAGGTCCTGCATATGAGCTAGGTCCTGAATATGTTTCTTGAGGCCAGTACATTGGGTGTACTGCTTGATGTGACTGTGCATCTGAAGCAGGTTGATGATGGAATAACTGCCTTGAAACGACTTCCTTGGACTGTGAAGGCATAGTACCGTTTGTATTGGTGACATGGGTGGCAGGGCTCTTCAGTGGTGTGCACTTAAATGGTGACGTGGAGACTACCTAAAAACACATACAAACAAGAGACTTAAGTTACCAGACAAAGAAAATCAAAAAAAACTTATGATGTTGGCATTAAATAGCAGACCATTAACTCATGTTTCAATATCAAGCTTTCTTTCCCCCAGAATAGAAGTTTAATTTAAAAAAGGGGATGTAAAGTATGAATAAAAATATAAATAATTTGTTCTTTCGATTAGGAATCAAAAACACCGAGTTCAAAAAAGATTCAGCCATTCATTAGCAATGAAAGCCCTTCCACAATGGACCCAAATATAGATTAATTTGTTTCATAATTCCTTGGCAAAGTAACGGTAAAAAAAATTAAGAGCATACCTTCAATGAGCTGGGTGAATTAGACTGGGGTGTCTTAGTCTTGTATTTCTTATGGCTTGAGTTTGATATTGGTGATGGGCCACTATGACCTCTTCTCCACTCTGGAGCCCTCCTGTTGATTATGGCTACAAGTTTCTTCAGAGTTATTGCTTTGTTAGTATCAACATTCTTGTTGACAAATGCTGGAAGAACAAAGCAGTGCATGAACTATAATGTAAGGTGTAAATTATAACTATGCTATCTATGGATTTGTTCCCCAACTTACCCACAAGTGCCTTGAGCACAGTCTCTTGTATGCCATATGACCCAGGTTTGCTGCCTCGAGCTGTCACTTGTAAAACTTTAAACTGTTCTTTGCCATAAAGTGCAAACAGGGTTTCACGTACCAAAGATGAGGGTTTATTCTTGTAATCAACTTTCAATTCATCCTTAATTTCTGATTTGATAAATATAGCAGATCCTGGAACGAGTTCAGCCTGAAAAATAAGAATTTTTACTGCGAATTCAAAGAACAGAAGGAGTAAATCTGCTTAAGAAAAGAAAGGAAAGTATACCTGTTTACAGCCTGGCACTGTAGCCTTCAAAACTAATAATTTCTTGGACCTAGATGAAGGCTTAGAATAAACTTTGACCATATCTTCAAGAAAGTTGAGATACATTGGATCATCTGCAAACAATTAAACAAAGTGAAATATTTATTCCAAACATTGCCTCAGGCCCACTGCTTAGCCATAGACATTCGTACTATAGTATCTTTAACAACGATTTGAGTGATAATGTTAGATCAGTGAGTGAATTTCCAGACCATGCTAATATGCGTACACATTTAAAACTTCATCTATACTCTGGCATCACTGAACTTGGAGTGTCACAAAGAGAAAGCAATCCAAGTTGAGCCATTAGTATACTCACCATACTTTTTCAACACTTGGCACGGATTGCAAGCACACCATTTCTCAGAGTCAGCTACATCATCTCCATGGTCTTGATGCTCATTTGTGCTGGCTTCATCATCGTTGGATTCCTGGTCATCGCTCATATTAACTTCAGAATCAGCATCTGAGTCTCGAGAAGCATCAGCACTCTTAGAGTTGGAATTTTCCTCTGAGTAGAAACACAGGAGTTACAAATTAATTAAAACAGAAAAATGTTAATATTAAAATTCAAGCCCACTGACTCAGATATGTTTTAAGTACTCACTTCCTATAGCCAAAACACTGCGATCCAAATCCTCTTGGCCTTTACGCAGGTGTGTCACAGCATCTTTCTTACTTTTGACTGAAGCGTCCTTTGGCTTCTTTAGATGAGAAAGAACGGGAACCTTACTTCCCGTAGCACGGGCAACATCTTGCTCTGAAGCCTTGCCACTGTCAACACTTTGTTGCTTCCTCGAAGTCCGCTTTCCTTTCCCCATATCTTTCGTGTCCTTCACTTTACTGGATTCCTGCACCAACTCATGAGTGACTTCTTTACATTTGGCCTCGAGAGCAGTCTCAGAAGCTGTTAACAAAATTTGCAAACTGATGACATGGTACAAATATCAACGAAAACAAAATGAGGTCACATTGAAAGCTGATCCCACCACAATGAAACCATGGTCCCAAAGCACTATGGCTTAACGTGTAGAGGTTATGTTGAAGAGCAACTGGACGCTAATCATAATAACTCTCAGGGCACAGTTTGAGCATTCACCGCACACGCTTAGAATAGAATACTTACCACTCAAAAATATTACTTTGGCCGGGTACCACTTTTTATCCCCCGTGAAACGAACTGGCGCCACTGCTCCTTCAAACCTTGAGTTCTCGGGTATATTTGATAGGGGCTCTATTCCCACCTTTCCTTCTTTAGTCCAGAGGACTACGGCTTTCATTTTTGAAAGTTTCCAATGCAAAATCCAGAATCAGTGTTTGGCAAAGTATTTCACAAACCCAAGCCAGGCGTCACCTCGAACCGCTACACGACCGAGCGACAAGCATCAACTGGTCGCCGGGCATCGCCGGGCGGGGTGGGGGCGAACACGGGACAGAGCTAGTCAAAATAGCCCTGAAAATTCAATATCCAAACCATCCTGCTTTGAAATTTCTCTCCTTTCAGCATTTTAAAATATTCTAAAACTGAATCAGCAACACACAAAGTTTTTATATTTCGTATAAGCCGCAGAATAGCTGAGAAATAAGAAAACAGAAGGTCGCTGCCGACGACATTCAATTGTTCACCCATGAGCGAAAAATTCAAACTGGGCCCTACACCCAAGTTGTTTTTCCATAAAACGAAACACCTCTCGGGCGTTTTAACGTTGGCAATTTGAAAATGGGTTTCCTCAGTGCTACTTCAAACAAAAATATTTTAAAATTTATCCGGAGAACTCGTTTAACTCAAGACTGTGGCATTCCCTCCTGCCCCCCACTTTGCACCTCCCCCTCCTCTTTAGTGTGTCTGGGGCGAGTTCGAGAACACTCGGTGGCTGCTATCTCCCTCGCACCCCTTTCAGGTTATGGCAGCGAGGGACAAGGATGACAACTGGCTCGCGTTCTCGGACGCGTCTATCCGTGAGTCCTCCGCGTTCTCTGCTTGTGCACGTTTAAGATAAGGTTAGGATTCACAAGGAAGCTGGAATTTGATATTTTTTCCTTGATTGTCTCATTGGACGGGCGTGTCGTTTGCGACATCATGGAAGGAAGAACTAGAAAGCGTAAATGGTATCGGAAAAAACACAGATCCAAAGACTTTACTGGACTTGAAAGTGACTCTGATGATAATTCTGGTCAGTCAATAATCTGGTGTATAATCCATTTTTCTGCCTTTATACTTTTTATTATACATGTTTTTTTCTTTAAAGATTCGTCACACTGTAGTGAAAAATCAAAGACGGGCAGGTACCAAACCCAAACTGACAGTTCAAGTGAATCAACTTCCATCAACTCAGATGAGGGAGAGATGACCAGCAACAACGCCAATAATGTTCAGGAACTTTCTGAGGATCAAGATGGTTCAGAATACATTTTTTGTTCTCCAAAAATTTTTATGCATGGGCTGAATCAAGTTAGAGATTCTGACCCATTCTGACTCTGATTTTGACTCCTACCTGACCCTGATTTTTCTCTTGGGGCATTTTAAAATGATTGATTTCATATTAACTCACATTACAATTATTATAGCAAGTCTCAGTTCATTAAAATAGACTCATATGAAGGCCTTGATTCATGTATGATTCAGAATCAGAATGGGTCAGAATCAGACAGAAACCTTACATTAATAGGGCCAAGCTTACATCTAATTTTCTATGTCTGTGTAATTAGAAAAATCCCCTCCCATGTGCTTCTCAATTTTTATCCATTGATTTTTTCAGGCTCATCAGTCAGTAATCGGAGTTCTGCTATTGACGATAACCAAGCTGATTCTGAATCTGATTCAACCTCTGACAACTTGAATGATAGAGAAAGGGATTTGAATTGCAACAGATCCTACAGTACTAATAACATACTGGATGATAATGCAGAACATAATAGTGAGTAGTGTATTACACTTTGTTTCTATTAATTTATTCTCCAAGCTTTTCTGTATGGGATAGCTATAAATAAAATGGAGAGCATGTTTTTGTGTAAATATGTAAATTTGTATTTCTGGCTGTTTCCCTAGATATCTTGGCACTTGATCCTGGCAGAAATGAGGCTAATCTCAACAATGATCTTGTTGCACCAGCCCTCCATCACCCTCCTGAAGGTATTTCAGTGTCTTATTTATGTTGAATGTTCAATTTTTTGTATAACTCAGTGGGTTTTCTGGGAACTGTAAAGTGGTACAGTTTATCTTTTTTAGTCTCTTTGGGTGAATCTTCAGATCTATTCCCAACTCACATGCATTTAGTTATATTTCAGTAGTATACAGTCCTAAGTGTTAGTGGACAATCCACTGAACACATAGCCACTACAAATATCTTTCTTATATTTCTTTTGGCTGTATCATGTGACTCGGGGAATTTTATTAAAAACATATGTTAAAGGAAGTAATAAACCTCTGACTTTACGTGGGAATAGAGGTTCACATCCATCCCACTATGCCGGAAGGGATTAACTTTCCCCAGTCAGACAACCAAAGAGCAGCACTTTTGTGAGGCCATTAGGACCATTTAGCATGTAAAACACTGAATCACTTGCCTCCTTTTTCACACATGTATTTTATTTAAAATTAATTTTGATTTGGCAGATGACAGTATATGTCAAACATGTGAAGGAGTTGGATATGCTAAATTTTGTGTTCCACTGCTCTTGTGCATGTTAACTTTATTTATTTATCTATATTTTTCCAGGGAATGTTGCTGCTAATATTGATATTAATCAAGTAAACCTAGCCATGAACAGAGAAGCAGGAAATGAAAGGGCAATGGATTTTCAAGATAACGAGCAGGGTCAGTTAAATGAAAGTGAATCTGATGAAATAGTCAATGAAGAACATGATAATGCAGGTGAAGATCTTGACCAGGTACACAGTGACAGAGAACTTTCAGAGGAGGATACTGAAGATGAATATGAAACTGCTGACGAGGAAGAGGATGATAATGGTGGTGTTGGCGGTGGTGTCCCATTGGATGCTAATGGGGAAGAACCCAATGAAAGGGATAATCAGCCTTTATATGATGGTGCTCCCATCACTTTCAGAGAGAGCCTAGTTGCAATATTAACTTTTGCCATGTGTCATCGGTTGACAGGTGTTTGTATTAATGATTTATTGTCTTTGATTGCTCTGCATTGCAGGCCCAATAATTTGTGCCTAAAAACACTGTCCAAATTTAGAGAATATTTTTCTATGATTGGAACTAAAATAATTGTTCGTCATCATTATTGTTCAGTCTGTCAGGTGCCTCTCCAAGACAGTAAATCAGTGTGTGGGGTAGATGCCAGTCATGATGTACTGTTCTTTATTGAAATGCCTATTGAAGATCAAATTCAAACTATGTTAAAAAGACCTGGTTTCTTGGAATTGTTACAACATAGATTTCGACGAGAAAAGCAATCTCCTCTTAATATTGAGGATATTTATGACGGTGAAATTTATAAAAAGTGTTTCCATGATGGCTTTCTTTCTAACCCTAACAATGTAAGTTTCTTTATGTATTTTGATGGTGTTTCGTTATTTAAGAGCTCAAGGTTTTCATTGTGGCCAATATATTATTCTATTAATGAACTAAGGTATGAAGATAGGACCAAAAAAGAAAATATTTTACTTGCAGGCCTATGGTTTGGCCCAAAACCAAATGTTAATTTGCTATTGAAACCTTTGTATGATAAAATGTTAAAGTTAGAAACAAATGGAGTGTATCTGTCTTTGCCTAATGGTCAGAATATTGTTGTGAAAGCTAAAGTTCTTGGTGCAGTGGGGGACCTGCCTGCGAAGGCAGCATTTATGCGATTCACTCATTTTAATGGAATGTACTCTTGCTTTTATTGCTTGTCAAGTGGAGGCCGACATGAAGTTGGAGATGGCAACACCACAGTACAAGTTTTTCCTTACTCCCGTGATATGGTCTTGAGGACAAGTGCTGAAACGTCTGCATTTGCAGAGCAGGCTGTTATTGCTCGCAGGGTTGATCCAGATGCATCTGTGTATGGTGTTAAGGGGCCTTCTATGTTATCCCATATATTACCAGATTTTATACCATGTATGGGAATAGATTTAATGCATGGAACTTTTTTGGGCCAAATGAGGGCCCTGATGTCATTCTGGTTTGATAGCAGCTTTTCAACATTCCCATTCAGTATTCGTCAGTACACTGACATTGTCGATGCAAGGCTGAAGAGCATAAGACCTCCCTTCTCATTCCAAAGACTCCCTCGAGCACTAAAAGATTTACCATTGTACAAAGCATATGACTATAAAGTTTTTATGTTCTACTATTCTTTACCTGTATTGCTTGACATTCTCCCTGTTAATTATTGGGTGCATCACAGTATTTTTGTGACTGCTATTTCCATTTTGAGTCAGGAGAGTATCTCTCCAGATCAGCTGAATTATGTAGATGACATGTTGCATAAATATGTGTCTGATTTTCAGACTTTGTATGGTGTGCGCTATCTTGGTCTAAATGTTCATCAACTTCTCCACCTTGTCAGTTGTGTGAGATCACTTGGGCCTGCGTATGTGTATTCATGCTTTTTTTATGAGAGCGTTAATGGGCAACTGGCAAGGCTTGTGCATGGGACTCGACACACAGCATTACAAATCTGCAGTTCAGTGACTGCCTTATTGAATTTACCCACCATGGTCAACTTCATGAATGACAACGAAGCAAAAGTTTTATGTAGAAAGTTTTTACTAACTGGGAAACAAAGAGTGAAAATTGTTGAAATTGTTAATCAGAACACTTTTGTTGTTGGAGTGTATTCCCCTTGCCACCCTACTCCCAGGCGCATTAGTGCACTTTTGCAGGAATCTTTTAACATTGTAGGTGGAAGATGTAAATACTTTCATAGACTGAAGAAAAAAAGTGTGATGTTCTGTTCAGAGAAATATGTAAGATCCAGCAAAAAAACATCCTGTTTTGCTGCAGTGGTCCACAATGGTGTTCCATATTTGTGTAAAATTTTGAGCTTTCTGAAATGGTTTTCATGCGATTTTGCATGTCCCCCCCAGTGTGAACAGTGTCTTAAAATGTTTTTTTGTTTGGTAAGAGTGTATGAAAGAGTTCCTTGGGAAATAATGGAACATGGCATTCCAGTAGGCTATTTAAACAAAGTCACCCCCTCAAGAGACGTTAAACTGTTTTTAGTGGAAGATCTTAAAAGTGTTTGTGTGTATGTTAGTGTAGATGGAAATGAGTACTTATGTACCCCTGTAAACTCATTAGAGGTAGAATAAAGACTTAGTTTTTCTTCTATTCATTTGTCTTCTAAATCTGAATAACTAGTACAGGTATCTATTTCCAACTGTGTTATCCACATTCACCCTCACTAACATTGAACTCCCTGTATATATTTGACCTTTTTAGTAAATTTACCGGATTTTTGTAGCTGATTCCAAAATAATTAGAGCAGAAAAGCAGGACAAAAATACCATTCTTCTCACATTGAGTGGGACTATTAGGGGAGACAGCAAGGTTTAAGGGGAGTTCCAGCCCTTCAGTACCCAAAGTTACCAATTTTGTTCTGATATTTTTTGTCATTTTATTCCTCCAAAACCATTTGCTGTGCTGCAAAAAGGTTCAAAATACTTGAAGAGTGTCTGCTGAACTTTGATTTCATGCAATGAAAGGAAAAGAAAAGTCCATTGGTGACTAGGGAGCATAATTCCTACATAAGGTTTATGTACAGTTATTCGAGTCTTGTTGCTTACTTCGTATTTCCTCACGTCGAATAGACTCTGCTGAGTGCAGAGTGCCACTGCACTTAAGTTCATGAACCCCCCCGAATTTCTCAGACTTACTCTATACAAGTTTCGATTTCGATGGTCTTCACTCGATGATCGACACTACGTTCGCGTTCAAGAGGCGGGAAGAGCGATCCCGTTTAAATCAAGAAGTGCATAGGCGCGTGACCAAACCTTGCATTTGAATCAATAACCAATAGTTAACAGATTGAACTTAGAAGATGGGATAAAGGAGTCCGAATCGAGCCCGGTCACACTCGCTAGGACAGTCCGAGGCGAATCCGCTCCATGTCGGAACTTCAATCGGACTCTCGGGCTCATCGCGGTTTAGCCCGAAAAGACCCGGGTGAAAGACGGACAGTCCGCAGACCGAGGGATGCAATCAAGGACAGTCCGAGTCCGGACACGGACTTCTATGGTTAGTGTCCGATCGTTCCCGGTCGTGAAAAAGGACAGTCCGCAGCCAGAAGGCGCGTTTACGGACAGCCCTGGATGTTATTACGGAACTTTTGGGAATCATAAGGGCCCGCCGGGGTCTGGGCAGGCAGCAGCAGCGCCGCGCCAAAAGGGGGTACCGTCTGAATATGCATGGCCGCGACCACGCGGCGGTAATAAGAGTCCCCGCAGCGGCGCCGCCGAGCCCGTGCTGCTGCTGCCGCCGCCGCGGCGCGTTGTCTGCCGGGACCACTGCCGGCGGTGTCACTGTTTTGAAAATGCGCGAAGCGAAGTGACCCAGGTCAGAAATCCAAACTCCACAGTTACTTCCTATTGGAATGCTTGTGTAAGTACAAGTTTAGCAAAGTCGGCCGTGCTGACAGAGGGAAGCGGGCTCCCCGTCCCCAGCGTGGTCCCCGGCGCAGACGTGTGGACCCCGACGACAACGTCTTGGCGAATCTCATCGCGGTGACGCTGCAACTGCAATAACGCTTTTACTGCCCGGGGACGGCGCAAGGCGAGTCATTAGAGCCCCAATACGAGTCCCGTGCGGCGCCCCTCCGCCCCCTCCGCCCACACCCCCTACCTCCACCCCCTCCGTCCATCCCTACAGCCCTTCGGCCGGCGCCTGGGTCGGTGGCGGTGTTTGTTTTTAATAAAGCGCCCTTCTCCGGCGTGGCGCTGCTGTCCCGGCGCCCAGTGCGGCGTCCAGTGCGGTGCTCAGAGGGGTGCGCTGCGGCCCCGGAGCAGCCACGCCTCCGACACACCCGCCCGCGGATACGTCGATCCCAAATACTGGCCTTCCGAAAGCCGACATGTTTTCGGTTTTCGCGATCGGCGGGTGGGGGAGTACCGAGGCAAATTCCGGAGAGCGCGTGCGCTCCGTGCCCCCGGCGGCCACTCCTCGTGGGCCTTGGAGGAGAACATCCGGAGAAGTGAACCGCTGCCGGGCGCCACCACTCCTGCCGCCGGCACGGCCAGCACCGCGCCCGGCGGCGGGGAGCAGAGGGAGAGAGAGAGTGTTCTCCGGCAGACAGACAAGTGCCTCGTTATTTTCCTCCGAGCCCGCCGTGGTGTATACCGGCAGGCCGCGGCGGCGGGCGCATGGATGGGGCCGCCCCCGGCCCCGGGGGTTGCAGCGCCCGGCCAGCACGGCCAGCAGGGGCAGCCAGGTGAATGAGGAGGGCTGGGGAGGAATAAAAACAGCTGAGAGGGGGTGGGGCCGGGCGGGCGGAGCCGGCCGGGCAGCAAACATGGTGTGGGGGGCGGCCGTGGGGCGGCCGTGGGGCGGCCGGAGGGGGTGGCAGAGGGCGGCATCATCTGGCAACATGCTTCAACAAGACCGCCGCAGCCGCCGCCGCCGCCGCATCGCCGGCCAAGCATGATGTGCGGCCGCCGAACTGGGTCACGTAACCGATAACTCGATCGTGTGTTATGTATCTAATCCGCGGCAGCGGCAGCGGCGGAGGCCGATATTTGCGCGCGGCTGCGGCCGGGAATTTGGAATCTCCCCCGCGTCGTGGTTAACCGAAACAAATGGCGGGTTGACGGCGGCCTGGGGCTCGCTGGCGCTGCCCGCTACACCCGACCGGCCGCACAGCCGGCGCGCAGGCGAGCCAGTGCATGTTTGTTCACTGTATTTCAGGCGGCCACATCCTTCGTATCGGCTGGACTGAAAATATCTGAGGCCCAACCACGCCGAACAACGGGACCGATTTCAGAGAGACCGCAACTCACCCCTTGCAGAATTAACGATGTAACGTTTAACGGTTTCAGTCCACCGTTAAAGAGAGCTCCGCCCCGTGAGCGCCGGCCGCCGCGCGCATCTCAACGCGCGTCGACCTTGACGGTATCTGCATTGAGAAAGGGGTGGTCCGCCGATTACCCCCCCCCCCCCCATCTCCCCCGCGGAGGGCGGAAGTGGAGCGGCCAGTACAGGCAGCGGCCCCCGGGGGCGGCCGGGGGCGGGGGTGGGCGGGGGTGGGCGGGGGTGGGCGATAGCGCGGAGGGTGCGGGCGCGGTGCCGCGCACACTCCGATAAGGAGAGCACTGGGTCTGGCGACCCATTCGTATGCTAACGTGTGCCGCTCTTATTCTGCCGTCACGTTGGAATTAGAGCGGCCCAACTGCCGCTGCCGCCGCCGCCGCCGCGCCGCTTCTGCTGGCTGAGCGCCGCGCTGCGCCGCCGCCGCCGCCGCTGCTTATTCATTATTCAGTTCCTGCTGCCAATTTGTTTCCGAGCGGGATTGCCCCGGCATATACTGCAGAATAGGCCCCGGCGAAGGTCCGCGACGGAGGGTCCCGCCGGAGAGCGGCGGCCAGGACGCGGCGGTCCTCGGGGTCCACGACGGCGCCGCGGCCTGCGGAGCCTCCGCGACGCCACGGCACCTCTGCGGGGAGACCTGATGGGGAGACACCGGGGCGCTGGCAGCCGCGAGCGGCGGCAACGGGCCAATTAGGTCTGCGTAGACCGGGCCCGGCCGGCGCTCCCCGTGATGAGGCAGGTCTGGTCTGCGGCGCGGCGTCGCGTGGCCGGCGCCCGGCAGCGGCTCGCGGCCCGCGGCCCGCCGGACGGACGGCCGGAAATGAAGTAGCCAGAGGGCGCGCTGCGGCCGCCTCTGGCCGCCTCTTCCACGGCCGCCACCGCTGCCGCCGCCACCACCACCCCACCCCGCGCGCCGCACACACGCTATTGAGCGCGGCCATCACGCCTTCCTGCTGGATGATGGCGGGGCGGAAGAATGTCGCCGTAGATGAGCGCGCCCGCCCGGCGCCGCGCGGCCTGCCGTGCCGCCCGCCTCGCGGCCCCCGGCACCCGCGGGCCGCAGCCGGCGGACGCGGCCGGCTACGTCGCGCACCGCGGCGGCGCCGCCAATGTCAAGGGCAGCGCGGGCGCGGCCCGGTTTTACCTCCCTGCTCATCGATCTGAGGCCGCCGACAAGGGCCGGGCCGTTGGGGGGCGGGCCGGGGCCCCGCGGCCGGATCATTTCAAAGTCAGCAGACCCCCCGCGATTTGGGGCCGCGGCCGGCTGCAGGTGCGCTGCCGCGCTGCCGTGCGCGTCCGGCCGCGGCGCTGCCACATAATTTTATTATGTTCAATATTTAAGTCCGGGCGGCGCACATGCCGCGCACGTAGGTGTGGCGGGGCCGGGCGGTCCGCGCCGGCGCCGCCGGGCCCCGCGCGGCCCAGACATCTGATGCGCGTCGCCGCCGCCCCGCCGCCCCGCCGCCCCGCCGGCCCCCCCATAGACTACCGCCGGCTCTCAACGGGAAATAACGTACCTCGGTCACGTGCGGGGGACACTTCCTCCTCACACGGCGCCGCGCGCCGCCCCTCCGGACTGCCTGCTCCGGGCCGCAGCGCCGCAGCTCCCCCCGCAAAACAATCTTTGAATGTTGATATCCAAGACGCCGGCCGCTTGCCGTGGGACGGGGGAGGCCGGCCCGCTGCCGCCGCCCCCACTGCGGGGCCCGACTCAACAAAAACCGTGCGCGGCGTGCCGGCCGAGCGGGCGGCGGCGGGTGCCAGGTCCCCCCGCTCTGATCCATGAGGCCCGTCGAGGCCAAGCCAAGGCCCCGGCCCGTCCCATCCCCCGGTGGACCAACCGGGCTCATATGCTTTTATATGGTCGGGCCGCGCCGCCCCGCGCCGCCCCGCGCCCCGCCGGCTCGGCTCCGACTATTAAAAACGTCCGACCGGGCCCGTACAATATGAGGGAAGGGTTGGCCCGATGCATATAAATGTTGGGACAGGCCCGGAGCCACCGGCTGCCACGCTATTACGGAATAAATTTAGAGGCCAACAGACAAATCTGTGAAGAATGGAAAGTAGCGCTGCGACTGGCGATGCGCGTCGCCGCTGCCTGCCGGGCCCCCGAGTGCGGGTAGGTTAGGTACAGCTACCCGCTGGGCGGACGGCCGCTGCGGGCCGGCCGGGGGGGGGGGGGGGGGGAGGGAGGGGCACTCGTTCGGTGCAGCTGCGCCACCTAACCGCTGCCGCGCTGCCGCCGCGGCTCACACACTCTCCCTATCCACCGCCTTTACTTTCCATAGAACAATCGCGCTCGCTTTAGTGCTCCAGCCACGCCCCCCCTGCGAGCTCACTTTCAAAGTGGCCGTTCTCGTCACGTGACACACCCACCGGGCCGCGGGCCGGCCACGGCCCCGCGGGGGTTCCACGCGCGCCCCGCCGGGGCAGGCCGACGACGACTGCCGAACTTTTGCTTCATATTCGTCCGCCGCGGACCTCATGAACTGAGCGTCCACCTTCGGCGGCCGGAGGAGACGTCACTCGACCGCGGTGTTTGCGCCAGCGAGGTCTTTAGCCGTGGGAACCGTGTAGGGCCGCGTGCGCCGGGGCCGCCGGAACCACCGGGGCCGCCCTAATCTGAGCAGAGTAATATGTAAACGAAGAGAGCGAGTCTAGGATGCACGTGTGAGTTTATAGTTGCGTTCCCCTGCAGGGCCGCCGGGAGCTCGCGGAGCGAAAATAAGGTTACTGTATACGGCTGCGCTGCCGTCTCCTAAGTCAGAGACCGACGGCGGGGCCGCGGAGGCGGGGCCCGCAGAGACGTCGTGTGCCAGCGGCCAACTTTCACACTCGGGAAAACAAATTGTACTTTTGTACGACAAGCTTCTCATACGCGTCTCGGAATAAATGGCGAGCAGACGAAGCCGTGCATTTTCAACTCGGCGCGCCGCGAGATGTGTGAACTAGGCACCTGCGAAGGCAGGTCCTTTAGGGGCGGAAAAAAGGAAGTAATTAGATAAGGAAAATATTTTGGTTGTGTTTAAATCCAGCTCTAGCTCGAGGGCAAAAATTGTCCGTGCCCTTTTAGCGTTGTAAAATAGTCATAGTGCACACACATCGAGCAGGGACAGTAGTGGGGGCACCGAGGCCCAGCCGCAACAGAGCTCGAGCCGCTCGTTGTGGGTGGTCATGAAGAAAGCTTTTCGCGCCTCGCCCACTCAGCCAGACGAGCCGGCGCTTATTTCCATCACTGGCCTATCCCCCGTCCCCACCGCCCCCGACGGCTCCCGACTTCTGACGCTCGCCAGACGTACTACTATATAGGCGCCGCACGGCGACGGATGCACCAGAAGGGGTAGCGGTGGTCCCTGCCGGGCGCAGATAGCGTGGGAGGCGAGTGCGGCCGCAGCACTGAGCCCCGGCAGAGCCAGCGAGAGTGAGAGAGAAAGAGAGAGAGAGAGAGAGAGAGAGAGAGAGAGAGAGAGAGATGAAGGGGGCGGGGGAGCTAAGACGCCTTTTCATAAGACGCATTAAATTTCGCGCCTTGCGAATCCCTTCACCCCTAAACCCCTTGCTGCTCGCTGCTGCCTTATGTACGTCACGACGGGGGAAGTGCGCGGCGGAGAAGTTTCCTTTATCACAAGGGACGAGACAATTTGCGGAACATGTATAAATCTCAATTGAGCGAAAGGAAAGTGAGAGCCTTGGATAAGTACTGGGCCGGGCGGGTCATAACAGCCGCAGCAGACACCTGCCCCGGCCGGGGCCTGCGGGGCCGCGGAGGCGCCGCGGTGCACTACGTGTACACTACCGGCAGCGCCGGAGGGGCGGCGGGGCGGCGGCCGCGTGTTCTGGGAGGAATGCTTTAATATCGGAGTGCACGGTGAAGTGGTCGTCGGATTAACGACGCTTACGTGTGTGGTGCTTGCTCCCGCTGCGCCACGCTGCGCCAGGCCTAGACGCCGCAGCGGCCCGCGCCGGCCCGGGGCGCCGGGCGAGGGGCTTTTTCGGCCTCACTTCTTCTTTCCTCCCCTTGCCTTCTCGCTCTCTCTCTCCCTCTTCCTCGCCGAGGCGGGGCGGCGCTGGCGCTGGCCCGGCGCTGCTGCTAGCAGTATTTGTTGGCCGTATCCTTTTCCGGTCACGTCCCTCACAAGAAATAGGGGCGACAGGGAGTAAGACAGAGAGGGCGAGAGAGAGAGAGAGAGAGAGAGAAAGAGAAGGAGAGAAAGAGAAAGAGAGAGAGAGAGAGAGAAGGCGCTCACATAGCGCGCCCGGCGTGCAAAAGAAGGCACGCGGGGCGACGAACACCAAGAAGGCCCCCCGCCCCGCACCGGCCCGCACCGCCCGCTCGCTGGCGTGCGCCGCGCGCCGCGCGAAAAAGTTTCGTGATGTCATCTTTCCTCTCCTTCTCCTCTCCTCTCCTCCGAAGTTGGGGGGATAATGCCCCTGTTGAGTCACGTTCGACGCCTCCGGTCCTTGTTTGCACCGCGCCGCCGCTCTGTTGTGGCCCGGGCCTAACCTAACCCGCGGCCACCCTCCCGGCGCGGCCTCAGCCCGCCCGCACGGCCCGCAGCAGCGGCAACGACGCGCCACCTGCTCGCGGCGCTGCGCCGCGCCGCTGTAGGGGGCCAGCAGCGCTGCTCACTAGACAGCTTTCAACTCGTAAAAAAAAGGGACAAAAATACACGTCGTGATTGTGAGCGTGCGGCAGGTGAGAGGGCGCGGGGCACGCGCAGGTACCACCGCGGCCCGCGCGGGACTCGGGGGAAGAAAAGAAAGAGAAAGAGAGAGGTCCCCTCCGCGGCGCGCCGCAGAATGACGAACACCGTTCCAAACTACGGGATGTGGGACGGGGCGCTGCCGAGCCGGGCGCTGCGAGCACCGCAGTGCCTAATTACTCGAAACAAAATAATAATAACAACAACAGCGGCAGCGGCAGCAACAAGCGGCACTCGCTGCGCAGGAAGTGACTGGTTGGAATTCCACATAATTGACGTTTTTGTACTTGTGTCCGCAACAGTGCTAAGTGGCGCGGCGCGGCGCGCTTCGCCCGCAAGGAGCATTGAAAAGGACCGGGCCGGACCGTCTCCGTTGCACACGCGGCGCGCGGCGCGGCCCGACGGTGAAGCGGAGCAAAACGTACACGGCCCGAGTACACGTGAAATAATTACTGCACCGCCCCGATCCGATCCTAACGGGCCGATCTCATCCATTCTAGACCTGTTGGAAAGCCCTGCTGGCCCTCCGCTTCCAGCGTGACGTCACCACGGCCGGGAGGCGCGGTGCGGGAATCGCATACGGCCAACAAAAAAAAATTATATATTAAAATTCTTGGGACATATGTGCGAGAGAGGGAAGAAGGAGAGAGGGAAACGAGAGTCGGAGAAAGGAGGGAGGGAGAGACAACAGGAGCAGACGTTTTAATAATGCGCTCACACACACTCGCACACATACACACATGCAGACGACGTATGGTGGTGACAACGGCCGGCGAGGCACGGGGGGCGGTTGGGGGGGGGGGACTCTGTGGGAGCACGCAGTGCACGGTGTGCCCCCGAATGTCGGGGCGGGAGGGGGGCGGTGGCGCGGCGCGGCGGCGGGCCGCGGGGCGGTGGTGCAAGTTTATGTGTCACCCGCACCGTCCATCAGGGCGGTATCACCCGGCTACATCTGGTATGGAGCGGGTGACGGTGCACAGGGCGGCGGCGGCGGCGGCGCGGACTGACGGCTCAGCCCGGCCCGGCGGCACGGCCTCCGCACGGCCTCCGCACGGCCCGGACTCGAGGCCCGAGCACGGGGTCGGAGGCAAATTTATCGGTGAAACCCTGAAACAAAAACAGATTTTTCAGGAATGCGCCGAGGTCCTCCAAACTGGTCAGCCTCTGTCCCGACGTCCCGATGGTCCGATGATCCTCGGGGAGACGACTTGATCTCGCCTGGCCGCCGCACTGCCCGCCCTCGGCCTCCGCGCCAACGTCCTGGCTGCCCTGGCGTGGCCGTCGAGAGCGCTGGCTCGGCCGGCAGCGCCGCCTGTCGGCCCGGCGGACCCAGCGCGCGGCCATGGCGGCCACCACGACAGTCGAAATTTCCATGCCGGAATATTCATCAGAGCGCGCTCGCGGGTCGCCATATCGTCTTAGCAAAATAACTTTCTCATTATAAATGATGAAAAGGTTTTGACAGTTGTATAAATAAAACAGCACAAAGTAGGCGGCCCGGCCCTGCTGCCCGTCGGCCCGCCGCCCCGGCCCGGCGGCGGTGGTGGTAGCTGCTGGATCAGAAACCCTCTGGAAAAAAATGAAGTTGGAGAGGAAGTTGTTAGAGTTGCGAAACTGTTGGCGCGGCCGGCGTCGCGTCGCCATGTCTGCCGAGGCCGGCGGGGGCCGTCCTAGGCCGCGAGCCCCACCCCGGCCTCGGCCGCCGCCGTCGTCCCCCTCGCCGGCCCCGCTCCCGGCCTCCCTCAACTCCGGCGGCGCAGCAAGCGGCGGCAACAGCGATGCGGCGCGGCCGCCGCGGAAACACGCGAAAACAATGAAAGCCTCATGATGAAGATATACCTGTTCCGCCGGCCGGATAATGAAAACGGGCCCACATATCACTGCGGATGCGGGACGGGGCGGGAAAGAATATAAACAGGGAGCTCGCGTCCCGAGTTGCCTCCAGGTGCCGCGCTCCGCCGCGCCGCCGCTCCTCGGGGCTGCCGACGCACTCGGAGTCGTGTGCGAAACAGCGCGTGGCTAACGCGCAAATGTTGGCGGCGCCGTAATTCGGGGCGGCGGCGGCGCGCTGGCTGCCGCGCTCGCACACCTCGGCCCGGCTCGGCTCCGCCCGGCCCCGGCTGAGCCCAGCCGCCTCCGCTTGCTCGGCTCGTCTCCGGGCGCGGGAGGCGCGAGACCGTAACAGAAGGAGGCGGGGCGGCGGCGCCCGGCGGTGGCGGCGGCGGCGGCAGCACGCCACACCACGCCTTTCATGTGCGGATTTACTCTACTTTGTTGCGCCCCGTCATCCGTATATACCTGCCGGGGCCCCGCCGGCCCCGCCGCCCCCGCATCCACGCCGATAAGGAGGAACAATAAACGCGGTGCGCGGATTTCCCGCACAAAAGCGAAATCACACCATCACCACACGTGAGGGCCGCGCCGGGGCCGCCGGGGGGCTCCGGTCCGCCTTTCCCGGTACCGCGGCGGTACGCCGTACGCGCATTGTGCCGACGTAACCTGCACCGGCAAATCCGCACCGCCACAATGATCGTCCATCAGTTGGTGTGCGGCCGGACAATGCCGCGCGGGGCGAGGCCGGGGCGGGGTGCGGATCATCAGTCCAGCCCCAGCCCCGGCCCCGGCGGGCGACACGGCGTGTTCACAGACCTCACCGCCTCGGCTCCCAGTAAGGGCTGCGCAACGCTCCGCACCGGCTCTACGCCTTCCTTTCGCTCGCACGGGGTGAAACGCTACGTACATGCGCCGCACATACACAAGGCCTGGGATAAAAAAAAATAGTCAAGAAAAAAAAATTGAGGGGAAAAAAACGTTAACACGAGCTTGAAAGGCAGCAAAGCATGTCGATGAAAGAAAGGCGAGGCGCAGGAGAGTGTGTGCGCGAGCGCGTCTGTCATTACTTCCATCAGCATAGGCCCCCGGCCGCGGCCCGCGGCCCGCGGCCCCGCGGCCCCGCGCACACATGTGTGGAGTGCAGGTGAGGGAGCGGGCCATTCTCTCCGAGGAGAAACCCATTATGTGAATGGAGTGGATTCGAGCGTCGGCAGCAGGACCTGCCTGTAAGACCTGCCAGAGGCGCCGCGTGGCGCTCCGTGGCGCTGCGTGGCGCCGCCGCCGCCGGCCATCCGGTCGGCCGTACGCCTCGCTGCCCGCCTCACAGCTCCCCGTCTACAAAGGCGTAACTCCCGCGCCCAACACCACAGCTTTCCCGATTTTCCCGATGCGTAAGCTGAGCTAACGGGGCCTGGGGCTCCGCAGGGGGCCGCCAGACGCCGCTGCCCCCCCCCCCCCCCTACCTCCCCTTGCACCGCACCTGAGCGCGCCGGCAGTCGTATGTAACGCGAAATATACTCGGCTCCGTGGCGGCGCTCGCGGCCGTTTAAATCCCTCCCCTATGCGCCCCCCGCGCCCCACCTCCACCTCCCCCGCCCGCGGCCGGCCACGCGTATCAAACGTCCAAACGAGGTAAGCAGGCGACCGCTAGCGACCCGCCAAGCGGCCCGGCCCGGCACGCGAGTAGGAGCGACAACCCGCCCCCCGCCGCCCCCCGCGCCGTCTGGACTGGCGGCCGCCGGGCTGAGTTACGGTCTCAGCGACGCACAAACGTCGTCTGCGAAAACGGCGGAACAAGTGGCGTGCGCCGCGCCGCGTCCACGGCGAATAAAGCCCGGCCCAGCGGCGGGCGGCGGACCGAAAACCCCCGGCGCGGCGGCGAGCCGACCTGCAGGCTGCAGCGGGAGGTCCGCGCCGCGACACGTCGTAAAGGCTTTAATGACGCCAAACACTTTTACGGCATTACCGGTGTTTTCCTATTCCCGGCGCAAAGATCCCGCGCGCGGAGCCCCGGCCCCGGCAGGCGGCCGCGGCGAGGTGCGGTGACCGGGGCTGGGCTGCCCGCGGGGCTGCCCGCCGAGGCTGCAGCGCGCGGCCCGATAGCGCCCGCTGCAGTCCATGCATGGCAACACGGCATTTTGCTCCGCCACCGGGAGGAAGGGGGCGAGGCTCGGGGCGAGGGCGGCCCTTGATGCGATGGCCCCGCGATAGGCCGGGCGCGCCGGGGTGGCGCGGCAAACACATGAGGGACGGGGCGGCCGGCCGCTGTGCTCCGCCGCTGTGCGCGCGGGGGCCTCACGCCGTGACGTGCCGCGGCCTCCGGCAAGGCGAGGCTAGGCCGGGCCCGGCGCGGCTAGGCCAGGCCAGGCCGGTGAGGGGAAGTCCCCGTCTCGGAGATGGGCGCCGGGGGTGAGAAATGATTAATGGCAGGCCGGGCGGCGCTGCCCCGGCGCTGCCCCGACGCTGCCTGCGCTGCCTGCGCCGGCCACGGGCCGCCACGGGCCGCCGGACACGGGGGAGTGGCGCCAAGCACTGACCGCCGTCACAGGTGGCGGTGGAGGGGGAGGCCGACGGGGTGCCCCGGCGTCCCCGGCCTGCTCCGGGGGGACGTGGGACTTCCCCTCCGACAGCGTTCGGCGCATGTTCGGCCCGTCCGCACCGAGGTCCGCGCACATCACGTCACGACAACACAGATCCCGCTCCCCTCACACCACTGTCCTCACCCACTCTCCTTCTCTCCCTCTCCCCCCCATATACTCTCTCTCCCTCCCTCCTCGTCCTATCTTCCTCGTTTCCCATGCACCCCCCTCTCTTTTATTTTTATTATTGAATTATCGTGGAGGGCCCCGGGCCGCCCCGCCAGGGCCTCCGCTATCGCCCCTATCTCGCGTGCAGCGGCTAATAACAGTTCTAATGGAATAGAATGGATGTGAGTGCGACGACGAGGTGAGGTGAGGTGCAGCGCGCGGCCATATAACCCTAAAACTGTCTTCCTGCTCTCTCGCTCCCCCGCCTCCGCCCCCCTTTCTCTCTCTCCCTCTCCCTCTCCGCCAAAGCCCGCTCGCGCGCCTTCCTTCGCCCATTCTTGTTTCATTATCGTCATGGCGACCCGCGGCCGAACACTCCGAACACTCACACCGAATTAGAAAAGGGCCGAGTTGTTTTCTATTGAGCCGGGCTGCCTTCTTGCTGTGCGGGGCGTGGCCCCGTGCGACAAGGCGGCGAGGACGCGCGCGCTCACACACACACACACACGTGTGCGCTCAGGTCCGCCCCGGTCGTTGCACCGTGGCAGTGCGGAGTTACAGCACTGGGGGGCTGCCGGGGCTGCCGGGGCGGCGGGGAGCCCCGCTAGCGGACCCCTAATAACACCTGTCTTGCTCGGGGGCCGCTTCCAAAACGCGTCTGACGTTGCGGCCACCGCGGCTGCCGGGCCGGGCGGACGGGCCTGCGGGTTGCGGGGGCGGCGGCGGGGGCGGCTGTGGCTTTGCCCTACCTCCACGCCGCCTCACCCCGCGGGGGATGCGTGTGAGTAATTCATTCCGAGGCCGGGGGGGCCGCCGGGGGGCGCAGGCAGGGCGGCCGCGGCAGCCAGGGCGCTGCCGGAGGGGTGGATCGAACGGTATCCGAGTGGCAGTGTGTGCGAGTCTCGGACGCGGCCGGGACCACCCCATCGGCTGTGCACCGGCCGTCGCTCTCTCGCTCTCTCTCTCTCTCTCGCACTGGGCCAGGTGCCAGTGCCCTCTTGCGGATCGGTTTTTGGCAGGGGCGTGAGGGAGAGTGAGAGAGAGATGAGAGAGAGAGAGAGAGAGAGTACGAGAGAGGGGGGGGGGAGGGGGTTGATGGGTCGTGGTGGTAGAGGGAGAGGGAGCACCGGAGTGACCGCAAGGTGTTTGAGGCGGGAGCGACCGCGGCGTCTGGCTAGGTGAGCAGCGTCACGATAGTGGTGGGGTCTGGGCTGGCCGACGCGCGCTATGCAGGGGCAGGGCCGCTCCATAAAGTTCGCGATTAAGCCGTTCAATCAGCCCCGCAGAACGGACGGACGCTCGTTTGGGGCTGCGAATCAATCATTGGGTCTGAGTGTAGCGGCGGCGGCGGCGGCGGGTGCGTCGTGCGCTCTTGCGGAGTGCTCGACCGCCGCCAAAATTGGTCGAGACCGCTTGACGCTTTTCTTTTTTTTGCGTGGGGACGCTGGCGGGGACGCTGCTCCGCCCGGCACCGCGCGTATTGCCGTGCCCCCCGCGGGGCCCCCGGGGCCCCCGGCCCCCCACCCCCCGACACCACCCGGGGCATATTCATGTGCGTGATGGGTGCCCGCCCGCGCGCGAGTAGTGGGCGTGGCGGGGCGTGGCGGGGCGGGGGCGCCGCACATACGTACACGAACACCAGACGGATGAGGTGTGACCCTGGGACACGAAGAGCGAAGGAGAGTGAGGAGGGGCTGGAGGGAGGGAGGGTGAGGCGGCAAGGCAGGCGGAGGGCTGGGGAGGCGCCTCCATCGCCGTGCGCCGCCGGTTGCCTACCCTCTCGGTGGCAGGCGGTTAGACGCCGGGTCCGATGCTGGCGATCTGGCTCCACTGCCGGCGTACAGGCGCCTGGCCGTGTCCTCGTAGGCCAGCGCGGAGTCGAGTCGGAGTCGTGTCCCGGCCTCCAGGGAAGGGAAGGTCGGCGATGAAGAGAAAGGAGTGACGGCTGGCCGAGACCGACGACGGGCCGAGCGCAGCCGGAAGGCCCGGCCAGCGGCGCCCCGCCACCCGCCGCACCGGCCACAGCAGCGTCGCCCCAAAACAATGGGCAGCCGGGCAGCGAGTGGCGCGGAGTGACCGGCCGGCCCCCCGCGTGAGTGCCACTCCCGCCCCCTCGACGCGGCCCCCTCCCCCCCCCCCCCTCGCCCTCCCCGCGCCTCACCTGTTGTTTTATACGCCCGCGTCCGGCTGGCCAGCGGTCGCGGACCAGTCTCCATCCCCCTCCTGGCGCCCACAGCGAGGTCCGCGCTGCCAACCGCCGTCGCGCATTCGGCACATTTTTTTCCTCTTCAAACAAGAATTATTTTATATAATATTATTATTGTTGTTTTAAATCAACTTTGGGGCTTGGCGCCGGGGGGCGGTCTGGAATGACTGTGCAGCGCTGCTGCTGCTGCCGCTCGCGTGCCCCCTGGAGTACACTAGCGCGCCCGCTGCGCGCCCGCTGTGCTGCCTCGGCCCGAACGTGTTCCCACAGTGTTTTGGTTGCAGAGCAAATTCCGCATGCTTGGACTTGACGAGTTAGCAGCAGTCGATGTGCAGCGACTCTGGCAAGCCGCTGTTAGTGTGCAATGTGTGTTGTGTAGTGGCCATACTCATTACGTGCTCTCCACGCTGTGCGCCGCGCTGCGGCCGCGGCCGCGGGCGCGCGCGCGCGCGCGCGCGTGTGTGTGTGTGTGTGTGTGCGCGCGCCAACGCCGTACTTTCACCCTCCTGATTCAAGTTCCGCCTCCGAGAGTGGCGACTCCTCATCGGATCGGATCGTCCGCTGCTGATCAGACTTGCCGTCGTGTGACGGCGCATGCGCCCGCAGTGCATGCAGTGCATGGTGAACGGGGGTGGGGGGGGGGGGGGGGAGGCCAATCAGCGTCGGCCGCCCCCGCCCCCCTTCCCTTTACCCACTCGCGCGCCGCGCGCTGGAAACAAATGCGGACGTGCCAATCAAAAGTGCATCACATGGCTGTATATTCATATCGCCGTTGGACTGGAAATAGCCGGCCGCGCCCCGCATGGACACCTCGCCGTCACGCGCGCCCCTCCCGTGTCGCCGCGTGTCCGGGGTGTGTCCGGCGCGTGTGCGCGGCCCCGGGGCCCCCAGCAGGCCCCCAGCAGGCCCCCGGGGCTCGGCCACCCTGCAATCACCACTGTGCCTCATATGCCGTCGTCATTGTGGCGGCCCTTGAGGACGCTCGTCGACGCGGACGTAATGGCCGTCGTGGTGGAGGTGCGACCAAGGCGCCGCCAATCGTGCTGCCAAATACGTAGCAGGCGCTGCCAGAGGCGCTGCCAGAGGCTCTGCCAAAGGCGCTTGCCCTCTGCCCCATGCTGGGTTTTCAGCGCGGCATAAAGACGGCCAAAACTTTTTAATAATACGGCCGTGTACAGCGCACACACACGGCGGGTAAAGTAGAGCTAGGGTCGTGGTGTGGGTGCCGCCCGCACACGGGCATATCAGCACGTATCGCCCGCTTCCTCCCGGAGCACCGGCGGCAATCAAATCATACCCCGCGTCCCTTTTATTTTTGTTTAAAAAGGTTTTGTTTGACGCGGGGCACAAATTTAGCGAGGGGGTGCATCATCATCAGCACGGCGGCGGCGGCGGCACGCTTCCGTCCGGGTCGCCGGTCGTCGCTGTGTATTAAAACAGCGAGAACCCCGGGCGGCAGCGGCGCGCCGCATGCCGTACGCGCCGCCTCTCTTTTTGGGCGGGGTGCAAGTGAATGAATTTGTAATTCATGGCGCCGCCATGTGGCGCCTGTGTCGGCGTGTGTCGGCGTGTGCCGGCGTGTGGCGCCCCGCGCGGGGTATTTAGTGGCGAGCGGAAGCCGTCACCGCCCCCGCTGCCCGCTGCGCGCTCTCCTAGTTACGTGTGCCTGTGCCGAGGCCGCGCCGCCACGCCACGCCACGCCACCGGCCGATAATGCGAGCGTGAGCTTTCACGCAGGTGATATGTGTCTGACGCGCACTTCCGAATGCACGGAAAAGGGTTGCCAAGCCCGCCCCCCACCCTCTCCCCCCCCCCCCCCCGCGTCCGTGACGTCATGTAGTATCGCGTGACGTCACCCCATGCATCACGCCAAGTACTGTGTATAATGTATCACATGCGATGAATGGAACGGCGGTGGCGGCGCACAGGTGTACCTGGGTGTACCGGCCCGCTGCCCTGCTGCCAGCCGGACACCAGGTCCCTTCCCTACCTTCCCCCAAGGTCTCCCCGACGTCTCCCCGACGTCTCTCCGACGTCTCCCTGACAGTCTCCCGGCGTCCCTCCCACGACTATCCGACGTCCCCGTCGAAGCCACCCCGACGTCTCCCGACGGCCCTCCACCGGGTGCATCGGGATAGGTTCACGTACGCGATCGAACCCCCCGACGATGCCCGCCGCATCCCTTATGCACGCCGACGTCATCGCGGGCGGCGGGTGACGTCAGCGCAGCCTAGTGGAACGCGGCGCCGATGAATGTTGGACAGGGACGGACACGACCCGCTCGGTGCGGATGCGATCGCACCCGCGGCACCGCGACCTCGCCGCCGGAGACCCTTCTGCCCCACCTCCGGCCTCCAGGAACAATGCGGTCACACGGCGCGTCGCGAGGACGCCGCCGATGTCGATGCCGAGGCTCGGAGGAGGTGCAACGGAACTGCGAAGCGTTTCCCCCCGCCGCGAGGGATCTCCCCGAGGACCGCTCTCCGCGGGGCCAGACACCCGGCGGGCGGCACGCCCCGCCACGCCCCGCCACGCCCCGCCACGCCCCGCCCCCGGTACCGAGGCGTCTGCCCGCGGCGCGCTGCTCCACTATTTCACCCGGGATTCATGGAATCCCCCCGCGGGCCCACGGCGGCCCACGGCGGCCCACGGCGTCGGCGGGCGGCGATGCGAAATACACGGTGCTTGGTTCATGGCCCGGGAGCTGCGGAGGGATATGGGACGAGGAGAGACCCCCGCTCCGGCCCCCCGCCCCAACGCCGGCTCCAGCCCCGGCTCCAGACTGAATAGTCGGCCAAAGCCACTTGCCGATTTATCGCTGTTCTTGAATTTTCTGGACGCCTTGGCTCGCGGCGGCGGGCTTTGGTAGGCTTCCGCGACGCGCGCACTGCTGCTGTCTCAGCTCGCGGCTGCAGCGGCCGCGCCTCCCGGACAGCTCTACACGGTCACCGCGCGAGGACTTTTTTCCACCGAGTTTTTCCTGAATGTAGGTCGGCGCCGGGCGAGGCGGTGGCGCGGCGGGGCGTGCGAGGCGTCTACGTACGGGGGGCGGGGCGCGGGCGCGGCATGGCGACGGAGGGCGTGCTGATGTATCAGATCCATTGTGGACCCGCGGGCCCGCGAGGCCGGCCCCGGCCCGAGCTCCCACGACAGAAAACAATCGAGTTGCGGGCGCGCTGGGATCGCACACACGTGCCTCCTGAGAGCCGGGCGGCGCAGACGGCGGCGGCGGTGGCAGCGGCGGCGGCGGCGGTACCGGGTCAAGCGGCTGACCTGCACCCGTGCCGCCGCCGCGCCCTCCTGGCCTCTCCTCATCGGTGATTACACGGACGCCGCGGACCCAGCCCGACTCCCACGAGAGTGAGAGCGGGCGGCGGGTGACGACACGCGACACGGCACGGCGCGCGCCCCCGCGGTGTCGCCAGAGTGTCACCGCGTCGCCAAGGCGCGCGCCGAGGCGTCTGCAGACGGCGCGTGGCGGCGCGTGGCTGTGCGACTCGGC